>VXAC01001028.1:895891-984618 GCA_013399225.1 Rhipidura dahli
AAAAAAAAAAAAAAGCATCAGATTGCTTTTTCAGATGGAAAGAGGCATTCCTTGAGGAGCCTGAGCAGGAGGGTGTGTGCATGTCGTGGTTCTCTTCCTTCTGAGGAAAGGAAGTTGGGTAATTTGTGGGTTAAAAGTGCCTCCTCTCAGGGAAGGTCACTGAGGGAGGGCAGCATTCATTGCTGCTGAGAAGAGGTTTCTCTCAGCATCCCACCCCAGGAAGAGCAGTTTGTCTGTGTTGGCTCTCATGCAGGCAGCCTTGGGGACAGGGGGACGGAGGAGAGACTGTGAGCCTTGCCTGGGGCTGGTCACTCCTGGTGCAATAATGGATTTTGCTCCTTAGGTCCAAATTCAAATGGACAAAACCACTCTTGAGTCTCTACAGTTAAACCTGTGGTTCACGCTTTGCCTGGGACCTGGTTCAGGGCTGGCTGCCCTTGGTTGCAGCTACTCCTGGCCTTTGGAGTCACTGAGCAAAAGGATGGAGAATTGTCCCTGCTCCAGGCAGCACAGAGACATTTTGCAGGGCCTCGTTCTGAGTGTGAAACTGCTTCATCTGTGAGAAATTTTGGGACTATTATCATTTTGGAAAGGATGTTCCTTTTTTTTCTAGGATCCCCTAATGCATGAAGTATCTTCTGAGATGCATTGTTGCCTGAAGGTCAGGACAGTGTTGTTATCATCCACTGTTCTGTCTTTCACTGCTAACACACAGGTTCAGAGGAAATTCTGTATCTCTGCCCATGTCACTTGGCATAGCTGCCTTGAATTCAAACTTTAGTCCATCTGAGAACCTGGTCCATCTTGTACACACAGGGCTTTGTTTTATGCAATGGTATTTCTCCAAACACCTTTGCCAAGTGCTAATATTGCATCAGAGAGAAAGTACATCCTTGTGCCTTGGTGAGAACCAGTGAGCTGAACAACTCCATGCCTTGTGCTTAGACCACCAGGGCTTCAAACACCTCTGGACAGTGTTTTTAGGTGGCAGTTTCCTTTCTGTTTGGGAGATGTTCTGTTCAAAAAGTGCCCTCAACAGTTACTGTAAGAGAATTTCAGCTTGTGAGTGCTTTTAAAAAGGATGGTGATTTTGGAAACAAAGACTAAAAATGGTCTGGCAGTCAAGTGATGTTCAAGGATGAGTGTGGTGCAGGCAGTGTTCCCTATTTCCCAGTAATACATCAGGAGGCAGGAGACTGCAGTCTGTGTTAATTATGCTTATGGTGAGCAGCCAGTGCTTCAGCCAGGACTGACTGTGCTGATTATGATTGATTGGAATGCCAGAGAAGGCTCAAGCTCAGTGTGTCTTCTCAAAGTATGCTGAGATGATAACAACAAATCATTACAGTTTTATATTCTTTATGGTGATTTGTCCCTTGTGACGGTAGAAGCATTTCTGTAATCCAGAGCACGTTGGTTTAATCCTTGAACATTTCTTTCCTAAAGAGTGTTTTTACACAGTTTTCAAGTCACTGAGAGTGAAACTTTCCTGCAGAGCCCCAGATTTCATGTGCATGTGGCAAAACCTGGAAATTGATGGGAAGGAAAGGAAGGTGCTGAAACTCATAAGAGAAACCCCCCCTGCTTCTCTGCATCCCACATTGCTTCCTGAAGTGGCCAAGGAGTTTGGCAGGGCTTCTTGGCTCTCACAGAGACACTGAAGGTTCTCCATGTCACTGAGGTTTAGGCCATGTGTTGGAAAGGTAGTTTCCTCCTGTAGTTAAAGAAGAAACAGATATTCTGATGTGAGAGCATCTAGTCTGAGGATAAACTTCTCTGGAGAGTTTTCTTGGAGTTAGAAACCATGCTGTGGAAGAGAGGCTGCTTTTTAAAGTAATGCTTTTTGTTGGAATTTACCTTTTGCAAATATCTTGGTAAAAATGTGCAATACAGAGAGGAGGAGAGGACAGGGCCTCATGGCTGGGATCTGGGGGCGAGGGAGACACCAGGGACCTTCTTTTCATGGAAAAGCACATGGAAGCCCCTCTCTCTGTGCCTCAGTTTCTCAGACAGGGGGGTTTGGTAGCAGATCCTGCCTTGCAGGATGACTCCCACAGTGTGGCATCAGCATCTCTGCGACAGGGCCCCAGCAGAGCAGATCTTGCAATGAGATGTGATTTAAATTATTTAGGGTGTTGTCATGTGATCACAACTGATTGAGTTCCTGTGGCTTCACAAGTTGCCATCTGTTATCATCCTCGTTATGAATTATGCATTAGCTTAAATCAAGGCTTAAACCAGAGGAGTTCAAACAAAGTCCTCACACAGTGATGCCATAAAACTGTCTTTAGGGTCTTAGTACTGGATCCAAAACACTGCAGCCACACCAGAGATCATGCTGGTTTGGTAAAAGCTCTCTCTGCTGGTTCAGACCATCCTGGAAGATTCCCTTGTTTGTGCTAGGCTTTATGCTGGGCCAGGTGTCACCTGCTTTGCTGATGTAGACTCATAAAACTGGTCAAAATTCCACTGCTTGTATCCTGGCTCAGTGGACAGGAAGGTCACCACAGTCCCACACCAGAACCCCAAAGATCTCAGCATCACGTGGTCAGGGAGCTGCTGCTGTGACCACATGCCAAATTTTTGGCTGTCTGGATGTGAGGCTCTGGGAAGCTGCTGGCTTTGGAAGCGCCGTGACCCCTCCTGTAAAACCTGTCAGCCTGTGTGTGTGCAGTGGGGTCAAAGGGGCCATCTGCAGTAAAACACTTGAAGACCAACTCAGACATTCATCAGAGTCCTCTGGCCTGGGAGTCTCGTGGCCAGAAAGCCAGTTCCTCCAGAACATTCCAGTTTCTCAGGGTGATCTGCAGGGCACCACCCAGTCCTTGCCTTTTTCCTGTGATGGAGAGGTGGTGCCTCGAGCCCCTCCAGCTCCTGTGTGGGTGCTTCCCTCCTAGGCCAACGTGGTGTTGCTCCTCCAAAGCTCTGGAAGCTGCTGCTGGCCAAGCTGTGAAGTTTTCCCCTTTTTGGTTGTGTAGCTTATGTTGAATCTGCATTTATGGTCTGCTGTCCTTCCAAGGGTACAATTCCCTGATGTCCCATCCTCTGTCAAGTCACATTTAGAGGCCAGGCTTTCTCTGCTTGTGCTACACCAACACAAGACAGGCAGCTTGGCAGCCCAGGGTGATGGGGCAGGCTTGGCTCTCACTGCTGGCCTGGGGCTTGCTGAGTTTGTACAGATTTTCTGGGCACAGATTGGGTCAGTGACCTTGTTCTGATGCAGAGGCAGGCAGTTTATTGCCATCCATTTGAGTTCCAACAAAACAAACAGTTCTCTCTCAGTGGGAACAGGCATCAGAGATTACTGTAGCTAAATCAAGACTTACTTGGAGACTGTGTGCAGTGGGGAACACAGAAAATTCACGGCATCCCCAGAGGCCAAGTGCTTTCACATGGATTGTGTGGCTGTCCTAGGGAGGACCACTGGGATCTGTGAGCCAAGCAGGATGGATAGGCAGGCAGTGAATATCTCCTGGCATTAGCAGTGGTTGCAATGATAATTTCTGTTTGAGTTTTTGGGTCATAAATCTGTTTGTGTCTGCAAGGACACTCCAGTGGCTCCAGCTTTATCCCAGTGCTGGGAGCTGTTTTTCTATAGCTGGAGGGTCCTTGTTCCACCAGCTGGCACCAGGGCTGACTCCATGGCTCCCGGTTTCTGCCCTTGGATATCTGAGGGTAAAAATCCTTTGATTTCAGAGGGAGTTGCTCACACGATGTCCCTGCTAGAAATAGAACTATGTCCCTCCTCTTGAAAGCAGGGCCAGAATCTCTGTCTGCAGCTTGATGTGCAAAGCCTTTCCCCTGGGAGAGAGCCAGCCTTATTTTTTTTTCTCCCAAATCCACAAGTGCCCATACCTCTTGCAGGTTTACAGAGGGCTGAACAGTCTCTTCAACTGAGGCAGGAATTCTGAATATTTCTTAACCTCTTTCAGAAAGAGGGTGGTGGATGGGAGGGCAACGGTGCCAGGGTCAAGGTTTTTGTAAACTGGGTTGGTTATACCAGAGATTTTCTGTCACATTTTGTCCCTGTGACCTTGCAGTTTGGAGGTGAAGAGAAAGAATGGTGAAGCTCTGGATGCTGGGACCATAATGGATCAGGAAGAAAGGAGTAAGAAAGCAAAGGAGAAAGGGTTGTGATTTAATGTGGACCACCAAGATGGGAGAAAAGTGAGACAAATTTTTTGAACTAAGTCTTAAATTGCTCCAAACCACAGGGTGCTGTGCCTGGGGGACACAGGGAGGGAATGGTTGTGCAATTTCACCCTCAATCATGCACAGGCAAAGTACTGGACAAAGGGATTGCCTTAGATATATTGCAGTTGGAGCCTAGCAGAGCATTTGATACAGGGTCTTACAAGACCTTGCCCTCCCTCCGAGATTGTTTGGCTTGTTTTGAATAGGAGCTCAGTTGTGTGGATTAGCAGAAATGACAAATGATACATGGCTCTGGTCATGCAGATTTTCAACCAATGTGACTGATGAAAGTTTTTGATTCATCCATTTCACTGAGGGCTCCTCCTGTGCATTAGCAAAGCAGTAAAGAGCATTTTAATGACAGTTTTAGGTGCGATGTTTTTCAAACGTTACTGAGTACCTTGCACGTGAAGCATGGCAGAAACCAGGAAGTCTGGTCATTTTGGGGGGGAAAGTGATGGAGTGTTAGAGGAGGAAAAGTAGTTTTTCAATATGGGAGAAACATCTGAAAGCAAAATTCTAGGGAGGAGGACCCGTGAAAGCTTTAGTGTGAGAGACAGCAAAGTGGGCCCTTGGGTGTGTGTGACAGACTGACAGCAGCATAACTGGAGTCTGGTTATTGGGCCAGACATGGGCAGAGCTCCATGGAAATTACAGAGATCTGGCAGTTTATCCCTGCTGAAGACACAGCTGGAGTAGAAACTTACTGACAAGAAATTACCAATCAACTGGTCTGAAATCAGAGCTGAAAGTATGAGAGATGAGTTAAATAAATCTACTTGCCCCCACATATTAAAGGAGGGAGTCTGCTTATTTCAGGCCAGAGGAGAAGGAGAGAGACTCTGCAGGAGTCTTCCAAAATCTCCAAGGTGTGGGAGTATTACTGAGCAGTGTGGGAGGACTTGGCACACTTGAAAGGAAGTGGAGTATGGCACTGAAGCCCATTCCTTGGGAGCACGAGGGCTGGCTGGGAGGCAGCCTTGCTGAGCAAATCAGTCTTCCTGCCTCATCCTAGCTCTACAGCCAGTCCATTCCAGGAGATAATTGGGTGGTCAAAGAGTTACTCTTGAAAATAGTTAGTTTTGTACCTTCATTTTGCTCCTGTCTTTGCGATTTCATCCCTGAACAGCAACTGTCGGGTTGTTAAAGGCTGCATTTGTTGAGCAAGGAGTGAGCAGCTGGGTTTCAAACACTGACTGTGCTGGTCCTTCAGGCAACTCTTTGAGAACCTTGCACAAAGAGAAAAGGAGAGAAGAAAGGAGAAAGTGGAAGGGAGTGTTTATACTGAAATCTTTATTTAGCTCCAAAAGCCTAGAGCAAAGCATCAAAACACTGAGTGCCTCGTACAAGCCAAGACACACTATAGAATTTCCATTTTATTCCAGATGAGAAGTAGGTCTTGTTATAAAGGGGGTTGGGTGACAAAGCTAAATGTAATTTAAATTTCTACTCCAATCTATTTTTAATTATTCATGTGTAGATTCTTTTGTAGGGTTAACAAGGAATTTGCCAGGAGCCAGGCCACAAAGGCTTGAGTTGCCGTTTTCCAGCAGACATCCTGAAAATACACTGTCACAGGCAATCAGTGTCCTTGGGGAGGTGGCCTGTTAGCAGGGTGTTTACTAATTGGGATCATTGCTCAGTGGGTAATTGTTTGTGACACCCACGCTGATTGGACCCCCAGTTTCTTCCCATCCTGCAAATGGTCTGTGACAGTTCTGATGGATTTGAAGTTTGGAGCCCGAATAAATCCAAGGAAGAAAAAAAGGAATGCTTCCACTGGAAAATTCATGTAGGAGGGCAGAGCTGTGCCCTGGGTCAGCCCCCAAAGACGGAGCCACATGAGCACACAGAGGGAGGCTGCTGGTGGGTCTTGTCACACTTTCTATTTTTCCCTCTTGTGTTAATTAAGAGGCTGGAGGAGGACCAGCCATGACAAAGTAAAATGGGGAGAACTGGTTTATTTTGCACAGGACAGGGGTGTCCTAACCAAGAACTTTTGGGCTCATGGGGAAACTGCAGATTCGTTGTAATATCTGAATGAGTTCAGATGTGGGTCAGGCCTTGCTGCCAGACAATAGCAAAGGTGATGCAGATATCCTCAGCTAACCAGCAGCTCTCTGGGCTGGCAGCAGTATGTGAGGATTGTAAATAGCATTTTGCAGAGGAGATACAGAGATTTTTAAAATTTTGTTTCTGGGGGCTAGCCCAAAAGGTATTTGATATTTTTGCTATTTTTGACTGATAATTTGGTATGTGCTTTATGGCCTGTTTGAGAACCACAGAACTGCAATAGCATTCTTGACAAGTCCCCTGCTCAAAACTTATTTGCCCTTCTGTCCCAAGCATAAATTGCATTTTCACGCTTTAGACAGAAATGTGAACGTTGTGTTCTGTCTGGTTTGTGTCTGTACTGCTCCAAGGTGAGCAGGAGAAGCAGCAGGTTTAGTCTTTGCAGTTCAGAGCTCAGAGCTGCAGTTGGATTCTGTAAGCTCCAAGCAAGTGCAAGTGCACAGCGCTTGCCAGATTTCAGACTGAGGATGAAGTTGCAGGGCTGGTTTCTGGCCATGGTAGATGTTCTGGGCTTCTCTGCTCCCTAAAGTCCTCAAGTGGTCAGCAATTTTTCTATACATATTTCTGGGAGACTCTAGGAAAATTAGGGCTGGACATATATCAGGTCTAAGAATCACTGCTACAATTCCTGTATCCAGTGTCTGGACCTTTTGATTGGGAAGTAAAGGATTAAAGAAGCATTACTCTGTAATAAGCTTGGTGAGCCAAGGAAGTTATTAGTGCTGTTAGGAGAAACTCTATCCATATCCTGGCTAGTAATAGGCTAAAGTAATGGCTAAAGAACAGGAGACAAGGATTCAAAGGTGTCCAATGGCAACTGAGTTCATATTCCTGTCCAAAACAAAGGTCAGTCACCCTCCTGAGCCAGAAATTGTTCCTGTAGAGAGAGTTCTCCTGCTGCAGAAGTCATGCTCCCTTCCACAAGCAAATGAAATTCCAGATGCAAACTGGCATGGAAAACTGTGAGAAGCCATCTAGATCTGAGCTTTGAAAATGGGAACTGTCATTTGTACCAGATCCTCGCTGCCCAGCCCAGTGTGAGAACTGTCCCGTGGAAGGCAGGCTCACTGGATGTTTCAATGGTGCTCCTTGTAGAAGTAATCATAGTGAGCTGAGTGGTGGTGTTTGATGGAATAGAAAATCCCTCTTTTCAATGGTCTTATCCAAGTGAAAGCAGTCCTCTGAAGATCTGTCTGGATACTGCAGAATATTCTCCTCAAACCCATCATGCTGGGCCCGTGACTGCACTGCATAAGTTCAACAGCAGCTGGCAGAGTTGGACACTGGGGGAGAAATCAGTGTCTTGCCTTTGAGGCAAAGCTAAAGGTACTTCTCAGGACATCAAAATCATGACACTGAGTGCCAGGGCATGGAACTGTGCAGCTTCATCATTTACACAGACATGCTGTTTGATTCTGTACAGAATCCCCAGTGCAATGAGAGCTGCACCCAGCACAGCGCAGACTGCTCAGGTGAGTAGAAATGCACAGGACCTGCAGGAGGAGATCCACTGCCATGGAAAGGCAGGCAGTGCCTGGCAGATACTGACCATTTGACACTTTACGTAAGATTTCCCCAGGGAAACCCTCCAATCAGAAAAGAACTGTATTCCCTAAAATAAAACTTTCAAGTTTTTCTCAGGACCTTTGTTAGCCTTGTGTTATGTTGTGGTACAGTGAGGAGACTTGCCCAAGGGCCGTAGAGAGAATCAGAGTCCAAACTGAAAGTGTCCAGGTGTGCTTTACAGTTGCCCCTTGTGTGTAACGAATGGGATTAATTAACTGTTTCTAAAAATATGCCAAAGGTTTCCGTAGCAGTAACAGTCAGGATGCTGCTCTGGTCATGCAGCATTCCACCAGAGCCGGCAGGATCACTCAGGAGTGGTGTGGTCCAGCTTTCTGGCTCCTATCAGTGGATTACGAGTTAAATGGGATCAAGGACTCAGACTTTGGAGTGGGAGCACTGGTTACACGAGAGGATCGTTTTTATGGGTCTGAAGAGAGGCAACCCCGTCTCCTAAAACCCAGCGTCGCGCACGCTCGCTTAGCTCTGATAATCTCCCGGAGCTTTAGCAGATTCACAGGAAAGGGTGGACCTGGAAGGATTCCTGGAGGCTGTCAAATAAGTATCCAGTGTTTCAATTGCAATGAGCTCCAGTGCATCTTCTGTAAATCTGTTTCAAGTTGTTTTTTCGGGGTCAGTGGAACACAGTATAAATCCCAGCTCGCTTGAGTTCTTCAGGCAGAGAATTTGCAGAATACATATGGAAATACTTTTGCCTGGTGTTCTCTGCTCTGCACCTCTCCCAAACAGAACTTACAATTGTGTTGCAGTATAAAAGGGAAAAACCTCCGAGCCTGGAGTAATGTATACAATTCAATAATACATGAAATTCAAAGCCACGCATTAATCACATTCATGTTTAACTTTCAGATTTAAACCCCTGCAGGTTGGCTGCCCTTTGTTCTGCTAAGTGGAAGGGGGCATTCCAGCCTCTCGGTGCAGAGTTCAAAAGCTGCCTCGGGTAACAAGTGCATTTGGCTTTTTAGGCCTCATTGTATTCTCCCTTCGGGGCATAGTGAGAAGCTACTGCACGGGCTGGCCCCTTATCAGGCTGTTCAAAGGGAGAAAAGTTTGGATAGCAAAGGTTTGGCAGGTCACTGCGAGGGGCTGCTCACAGGTTCAGGAGGCCAAAACAGGAAAAGTGATGATGCTGCAAGTCAGAATCCAGCTGCATTGGCAGGTCTGGGCAGGAAGGGCAAGTTATACAACAGCCTCTCTTTTCCTCCTGCCACCATCCAGTTTCCAAGCCCCTTGTTTTCATTAGTGTCAGCTCATTTGCAGATTTTTGTGAGCGGGATATCGTATGGGAGTGCTTGTCTCTGACATGCCCTTGTGTGTGTTGGATTACTCTGAACTGTTGCTGGTGGTTGCCTTTGTCCAGGGTTCACTCACCCGAGTGCTGCAGCTTCCTTGCCCCTGGCTGTTCAGAGCCCCATCCTCCCCCTCCCCTTTCAGTCCATTCAAAATGCTGTTGCAGCATGGCTTTATCCTACCCTTTTCCCAGCAGCCTGGCTTTCCAGGGCTCCACACAGGCAAAGAACACCACATGGAGCAAAGGCCGTTCTGCTGCCCTTCAGAAGAGAGCTGCCATAGGAGCCTGCCTGCTTGCTGATGCCTGGTCATAACCACTGGCCCTGGTTATAAACACCAGTGGGGAGCTGTGGCTAACTGGAGAATGAAATTGTTTGATTTGCATCAGGGTTATAGTCTGGGCTGATCCAATCACAGCAAGATGTGGCAGCAGTCATGGCTGTGCTGTGGCTGCAGATATACTGGGAGTAGCTTCAGGTGGGCAAATCTGGGGGCTGGTAGCAGTCCAGCTACTGTGGCATCGTGGGGGTTAAGCGTGCAGCAAAATCCTCATCAGAAATGTGGTAAATGACAATTAACCTATAAAATGTTGGCCATCAGGGAGTTTAAAGTGCATCCACAGGGCTGTAATGACGTGCTGTCCAGCTTCCAAATCATAGAATCATGTTTGGGTTGACAGGGACCTTCCAGATGACCTTGTTCCAACCTGCTGCCATGGGCAGGGATACCTTCCACTATCCCAGCTTGCTCAGGCCTCCATCCTGGCCCTGAACACTTCAGAGATGGGGCATCCACATCTTCTCTGGGCAGCCTGTGCCCATGTCTCAGCACTCTCACAGGGAATAATTTCTTTTTATAATCTAATCTAAACCTGCCCTCTTTCAGTTTGAAGCCATTCCCTGTTGTCTTGTCACTCCAGGACCTTGTAAAAAGTCCTTCTCCAGTTCCCCTGTAGCCCCTTTAGACCCTGGAGAGTGCTCCAAGGTCTCCTAGAGCCTTCTCTTCTCCAGGATGACTGAATCAGCCTGTCTCCACAGGAGAGGTTCTCCAGCCCCTGGATCCCAGTGTGTCAACCCAAGGCAGGCCAGACCTTAAGATGTTCTGTCTGAAAGGGGGAGACACAATGAGCATCCCAAGAGTGCTTATAAACATCCCAGAAAACAGGATATGGAGCAGACTGTTAAGGAGTAAACATGGGTGAGTCAGAGAGACTACCCATCACCAGCCAAATGAGCCTGAACTTTGAAGTGAAATGGTCTGAATTCCAGAGAGTCCAAACATTTTACACACTGGAGTGAAATGCCAAGTTCAAGGCGTATGGGAGGTGTAGTGCTGGATTAAAGTGCTCTCCATACAGTGATGACCTCTTGCTGCTGGGTCATCCAAGGACGTTTTCCATGCTAAATTCAGTTTCTGATGGTGCACATCATTAATAGTCATCAAAGTGGTTGGAAGAGTTTGATCCTGTGAGGGCCTCTCCAAACCTGAAAGGAGGAGAATAAAGAGGTCTTTCAACAGGGGGTGGAATTCGAATGTTTGTTAAGATCAAGTGGCAAATTCATCACTCTCACCTGCAAAATTGTGGGCTGACAAATTGGGCTGAGCCCAGTTGTGGCCTGAGCCCATCAGCCAGCAAAGGCAGTGTGGCCTGAAAGACTTTAATGTAAAATACAAATATTGAGGTGCAACAGAGGGCAACGTTTTCTGGTGTTGTCAGCTGAAGAGAGAATATTTTATGCAACAGCACTGAATTCAAGTTGCAGTTATAAAGTATATACTGTTCTTGTAGGGCCACACTGGGGTTTTAATAAAGCAAATGGCAAGGCTCCCACTGATAGGGTTTGGCCCTCAGCAGCTTCAGCTCTGGAAGTTGTTCTGCATTATATGCAGAAAGAAGAAGGTTTCCAACCTATCAAGCTTTGATGCAAAAACCTTTTCCTATTCATGTCAAAAGAATGATTGGTGTTCTGCAAGCAGCACGCAAAAATTTCCAAAAGGTTGGGTTATTGAATGGTACCTTGGAGTTTTAGTGGGAGGTCACACTAAAAAGTGACTTCCCCAGCTTACTCCCTGTGCTTCTGCACTACTCAAATACACGGAAAAACGTGGAGCAGGCTTTCCAAAGGAATTAAGCACCCCACCCCCATTTTGAGGGCTGTGTTAACTTGAAATCAGTATAGAGCCAGGTGTCTAATTCAGGCACCAGTCCCTGGTGTTCCACAGCTGCCATAAGGAGCAGTGTTAGGATGTAGTGAAAGATCTCAGAGAGGTTCTGTGGGCTTAAAGAGCAGCAGAACACAGCTCAGCTTCTGACCTGAAGGGTTTGACACAGCATCTGTCAGCTGCCTGGTAATAACTTGCTGTTGGAGTATTCTGACCCTGAGACAGTCCACAATGAAAGGGAAACAATTAGGTTTGGTGTTTTACTCTGTAACTCATGAGAAAGCCACCCCATATTTGAATAAAAGCCTCCCCAGGGATCTGAGTGTGCATGGGGACTGGGGGAAGCTGCTGCGTGGTAGTTTGTTTGCAATCATTCAGTTTCTGAGTCAGAGTTCTCTGAGACAGCGATTTCCATCTCCTTGAACTTCTCTTGATTCTCCTTTTCCTTCCTTTCAAATAATTTTTCCCCTAGAGAAGGGAGGGCAGATTTCTGTCATAGGCCAGTACTCAAACTGTAAGTTTGATGCCTATATAAGATTTCTTCTTCTTGTTTTCCTGACAGAGGGAGAGGAGCCATATCTCATTTTCCTATGGGAACAAGACCCATCATGGTGCTTTGCTGCACATTCTCCCAGCTTGGAATAACACAATCTGCAATCTGCAGCTTTGGTTTATGTCCATAATGGTAGGTTGGATACTGACTCGACCATTGAAGGCTCCTGTCCTTCAAGGAGGGTCATAAATGGAAGACTTCTTTGCAGTCAGCCAAAATAATCCAGGTTCTTAAATGGTCACATTTGGTTTAAAGTTTATAATTAGTAGATTGTGAAGAGGGGCAAATTCCCATCACACTGGGAAGAATCAGAGAACATCAATTTTTTTTGTTCAATTTTTTTTTGTTTGTTTGTTTTTGGTGGGAAAACGAAACCCCTACAACATTCTAGAGAGGATAAACCTGTGACTCTTTGCTTTACAGCAGGACAGAGGTGACACCTTCTAGAAAGCTGTGCAGGCTTCGCTTGGGACAGGCTCAGCTTCCTGACAGAACTCTGTCAGAGCACAAGATTGGTTCCAACATCCCAAACGTTTCAAAATACAGATAGGAGTACACTTTGAAGGAGCATGAAGTAAATCTGAGGTTTTATACCTCAGGTTATATCTAAAAAGGACTTTTTTCTTAAAAGACAGTGTCTGATGAAAGACTTGCAGTCTCTCTTTGGTTCATATGCTGGGAAAAGATATTCTGGCCACACTGCAGGCAGCCAGATAGTTCACAAAAAGATTCAGTAACTTAACATGATCTTTCTTGTATAGAACTTGCTGTTCTTTGACCCAACTAACTCAATCCAGGAGGGCTTTAAAAGGAGAGAAATAAGGTGTTTCTAATTAAAATTTTGAAAAAAAAATAAAAAATAGAAGTTTTCAGGAAGGAAAAAAAAAAATAAACAACAGGAGAACATCGACTGAAGAATTATTTAATTTAAAAAGTTGCCTAATTCTCCCCATGTTTCGACATGAAAGGTGGATCCGTGGCCAGCTTGTAAAGTGCAATCACTTGGCTACTGGCCCACACATATGGGTAGCAAGTCAACTTCTGCCCTAGCTCCTCAGCAGTCCGTGGTGTGCTGCAGCGTGGCAGGAGGAGGCAGAGGGACGTGAGCAGGAGCTCTGAGGAACTGGCAGAGTCAGCAGTTGATTGGGTGCCATTTCTACAGCTGTTGGATGTTTGTGTTTGGGAGAGGAGAGCTGATTCGTGAGCTTGAGACGAGGATAATTCCAGTCCTTCCAGTGCCTCAAGAGGGGAGTGATGGGGAGGGACTCACAAAGTCTTTGAGATTTTGCAACTTGTGTGCACAGCTCTTAAGGTGATAGATTGGGAGAAAGGCTTTTTTTGTTGGTAAATTGTTGGAGGGGGAAGCGTGTGGGATATTTTAAAAATAGGTTTAGTTTAGGGAAAAACTTATTTGGTCTCGAGTTTCACCGCAATTTTGATCATTCCCTCTGGCATCTGGTGCCCATTTATAAGGTACAAAGTAAGGAATCAGTTAAAAGCATGCGCAAGCAAATGTGAAATTTGTGCTAGAACAATGCACTTGGGGATTTTAATACAGTAATTGACCCCTTCCTTGTTTGTCTGTCTAATGTTCACTTTGTTCTCTCTAGATCTCACAAGATATTGAATTTACTGGCTAGAGAAGGGCTGCAGACTAGAGAAAACAGAAAAATTTGCTGAGAAAGCAAAATAAGAGGTTAGTGGAAAAATCTTTTCTCTGGGCAAATAGTGCTTTTTCTCTTTGTGATCAACACCAGATACTCTCCAGCAATGGTTTCTTGTTTTTCACTCCACCCTGAACGAGTTCTTATAACCAGAACTATTGTTTCAGTGGCTTTACAGACTTGGTAGAAGAAATCCAGAGAGCCATACAATCCATTTCAGATAACAGCAGATCAAGACTGAAAACCTGCCACCTCACAACTTCCCAGCTACCAAAGAGATTTACAGCCAGCAGTGACAGCCCTAAGCTCTCTTCCTCTTCCTCTGCACGTTTGTCATGCTGCAGGCTTCGTATATTTTGCAGGCAGATCTTAAGTCTGTAATGGAAAAGGAAGCTGGTGAATATTTTGTGCCTGGCAGGCTGGGAGGGAGAAACAACTCCTGGGTGAAATGTTGTGCTCAATACAAAACAAATGATCTGTGCTACGAAAGCCCCTGTGCTTCTCTGTGACACGGGCGCTGCGAAACCTTTGTGCTGCCACTACAGTTGGAAGTGTTTGTTCTTTGGCCCAGAAGATGCTTCTTTTTTTTTTTTTTTTTTTTTTTTTTGAGGTGCCTAAGAATCCAGAGTGCTGGCCCCATGCCTCAGTGTTAGGGTAGAGCTGGGGGTGGACTTCACTGAGCTGCTCTGAAAGCGGAAACAGGGACAAAAGCCACATTTCAGTGGTGACATTTCAGTGGTGTCTTCTTGTCTCCATCCTTTGCTTGTGTCCCATTGGACCAGACCCTTCCAGCTAGATCTGCCTTTTCTAGGCAAGAATACTTCAGTCAAGGACTGAAATGATTTTAGTGTTTCCTATTTGAGCTCTAGGACCAATGTTTAGGTGTCTGGCCTCTAATTTAGTTCCTTGCTTCTCAGGTGCCAAGGAGCTATTTGGATCCTGTAACCAGGCTTTCCTTAGGCTGGCAGAACAAGGTAGCATCATGACCTCATTCCTCTCCACAGCCATGAAGCCTCTTTGTTTCTCAGCCTGTTGGTTTTACGTGTTCCCAGGAGCAAGTGTTGGGCAGAGGAAGGATTGCACAGCCAGGCTCTGATGCAGATCATCCACTTGTCTGGCAGGGGTATCCCCAGTTCTGAGGTCTAGTAATTAAGTGTTTCATTAAGCCTGACGCTACGGTGGAGCCTGGAAAAATGTGTAATGTGTGTTAGAGCACTTTCACATGCTGGAGCACAGGGCTCTGCTAGAAACCACCACTGGGGAAGAGCTGAGTCTGCTGTGTTGGATAAAACCTTGTTCTGAGAGGATCCAGTGGGTCCCAAGTGAGGAGAAGGTGTGGCTGATGGCAGCCTGTCCCAGCACAGGCTGCTCCACCTGTGGCCTCTTCCCCAAAAACTTCCTGGGTGGAAGTGGAATGGGCTGAAAAAAGATCAGAACTGTCCTTGGGGGAGCAGGAGGAGACAAAAGAGGATGCTGAGGAGGGCCAGAAAATCCTGGGGAGCTGGAAGACTGTCAGAAGGAAAAGCCATGACTGGAAGGGTCCCAAAGACTTTAAGTGTGGGAGGAGATTTTCTCTGCAAATTTAGATGAACTGAAAGGCATTTGAGCATGGCTGGTTCCCTGTCAGCTCCTTATCACTGCACCCAGGCATCTCTCCAGAACCTATCAGCAAAAAGAGGTTTCTCCATGAATCATTTGCACTGAGTAGTTCTGCTGCAGACACCACCTCTGCAAGACACTTTTGGTCCTGGGCAGCTGTACTGTTCTACATCACATCTCCCCTCAAAATCTCTTTTGTCCTGAGTGAGACACTGCTTATCATGGTCAAAACAGTTTTATTCTAGAAAGGACAAAATGAGGATTAAATGTTAAACAGTTCCAGTAAAAGGAGCTAAATCTTAGAAAGGGAGTCAGCTTGTGCTGGAGTCAGTCACATCAGCATTAAATTTTCCCAAGTCCCAGCTGGGTTTATGGGTTGTACCTGTAGGAGAAAGAAAAGCCTTGCATGATGCTGAGAACACCCTGTCCTGGTGCCAGTGTGTGGACAGGTGATCAGTGCAATCATAGCTTGATAAAGGGTGTTCTATGGTTGGAAGGAAACACTGTGCATCTTTTCTTTTACACCAGTGGGAATAACTTCTGGTCTCTGCTTTTCTATTCAGCCTGATGTTTATTGCTCACAAATAATGGAAATAGCCCACATTTAAAGCACTTGCTCATCTTAAAACCAAGACCCAATCAAAAAGGAACCCTTTGAAAGAAGTTTTCAGCAATAATTTATTTCACTATAATATGAACAAGCTTGAACCGAAACTTTTATGACCTATGACTTGTCAGATTTTTCTTCACAGACCTTACCCTTTAGCACATTTTTCACAATAATACAAACCAATCTGTTTATTATTTTCAATTTAAAAGAGTAAAAAAGTATCGCATCCTCATGAAAATTGCTCCATTGTTGGGCTGTTTGAGTGGTCAGTGTAATATATCATTGTTTGATCTGGCAGAACCATCTATTTATAAGCTAGTATGTGTCAAACTATTTTTTTGGCAAAACTGGGAAGACACCTGGTTTAGTTTAGATTCCTCGCTATGTAATTCCAAACATCGCTCAGCCCTCTTGGACGGAAAACGCGGGCTGGGATCCAGATTTAAGAGTGCTGCTGTCATTCACGAGATGCTCAAGGGCCTCTGCTCTCAAGGTTCATGAGATCATAAATTCTTTTTTAATTTTTCTTTTTTCATAGTTCAAGTCTAGGCTGGTGCAGGGCACACATGAAATGTGAGCGAGGCGCAGCCAGCCCCGTCTGCTGTTTCAGAGTTGCCTGGATTGACCAACAGAGGCAGCAGCAAGGCAGCAGCCTGAAAGTTTGCTGATGAGATCAGGAGGAGTGGGTTCACCTTTGCAGAGCTGTCATACAGCTTGGGAAGGCAACGCAATCCTGGGCCAATCTTGGGAGTAGAAATGAGAAATGCAGTGTTTCTGGAGCTAAGTACATTTAAGGGAGCTGGTGACTGATTTGCTGTCGAAAGGCACTGTTCAATAGCAGTGCAATAATGCCTTTACAGAGGTGTCTTTGTAGTTTGTTCGTTCCCTCTTGTTGTGTGTGACGTTATATATGACATTTTATAGATGACATTTTAGAAAGAAAAAAATATATATGACACACTGTAGCAGTACTGCATTTTAATACAGTTCCCCTTTTGAGCCAGCTAGATTGTGTTGCTAGAAAAGATGCAGGCTGTAGGCCTGTCACTGTTCCATGGCTGTAAAGCTCAAGAGCTTATATTGATGGATTCATATTGATTTCAGCTGTAATTGGTTGCAGGTCTCATAAAGGGTGCTGGGATCATCACTGTCAAGTGATCTGTGTGATGAGAGTTGTAGTGTGCAAGACTCTCTGTGTGTTCAGCTCTTACATACATGTAGCAGTAAAAATGAGGGAGAAGGCAAGGTGAGAGCCAGAGAAAAAGAGGATGAGGATGAGGAGGAGAGAGGAAAAAGGGAGGCACAGATCCTGACCATATGCCATCGGGGTTCCTGGACAAACCCACAAACCTGATCCTTTTTGTCCAGTACCACCAGAGCATTGAACCAGCACCAAGATCAGCCTTTAGCAGGCTTTGTTTTTCCTCTGTGGTGGATCTTCTGTCTTCTACCCGAGAAGGAGCCCTTTGCAAGGAGCTGACCAGTTGTCTAAATAGGCTCCAGCCCCTCTTGATTATTTTCTCTTCATCCTCCTGGTGAGGGAGATAGGTGGTCTGGAAAACAGAGGCCAAGTGAAACGGTTCATGCCCAGAGCAGCTAAGCAAAACTATGCTTTGAGGCCAACTTATTTTTCATAATTTATCTTGTAATGTAAGCCAATGCAGTAGTTTAAGGCAAATTTATTTTAAGCCTTAAAGGGCAAAGGACTTGTATATTTAACCACAGGCTAAGTCTGACTTAAGTACACTGAAGTCAGCAATGACTGTTACTTCAGTGGCCTCCTATCTTGTTAGGCAAAGTCCTTCTGCTCCTGCAGCCTGTCTTTATACAAACCTCAGTAATGCAACCTTGACAGTGCTCTGGAAAGAAGAAATGGGGCTTGGTTGTGAGTGGATGAGTGGTTATTTGTGGCAGCTGAACACTTATCAATGTAGTGAGCATCACTGCGTTGCCATTTCTAACTCGTGCTGGGCACTGAGTTACGCGCCGAGCGAAGAGCTGGTCACTCAGCCCCAGCACTGACCTCAGCCAGCTTGCTGAGGGCTCTGAAAGGCTGCCAGGAGGAATGGCAAAGAGGAAAGCATGTCTGAAGTATTTCCCTTCTCATTACTCAAGGTTCCTGCAGGCTGGATTTCACCAGCTTGCTGAGGTTGTGCTCCACAGCCCAAAGTGTCCCGAGTGCTGTGATGCTCCTTTGGCCAAGCCTGCTCCTAAAGGCACCCAGGGGGTCATAGCAGTGACAGCCTCCTGTAGCAGACCACGAGGACAAAACCTGATGAAGTGGGAGAGGTACACTTTAAACCTTCTTTAATCCTCCTTTAGCCCTTCTGATCCACCTCTTCCAATTTCATAGTGTTAGAAAAACCAAGGATGAGGAAAAGGGATTCTTCAGCTCTGCTGTTGAAGCTGCCAGGGCCAGAAGGAGCATTACTCTTGTCACAGAGGACATTCCCTTGTTTTCCAACGATCTTACAACTCTATGCATATTTTACTTTTGTGTATCTTTAATGCAAAATTCAGAAACTGTCCGGTTACATGGAGTTTGTGTCTTGTCTTCTTGGATTCTGATATCTGTAACACATCCAGCTTGAACTGTGGGTAGCTGAGTGGTTTGCTGGATCTGGCCCTAAATATTTCTTCTGCTCAAAATATGAAGTGTCACCTTGCTATTAATGGAGCATCTTCTCTGATAGGGCCATTCATTTTCTTAGTTGCTTAATACCAATTTCAGGCTATTTAAATGAAGTTGCATGGATATACATGACAAATACATCCATTTTAAACCAGTCAGTGACTGTGCCAGCCCAGCCTCTGATGGTTTATGGATCTGAAAAGGCAGCTAAACTAAGAACCTACAGAAGGTAAAAGAGAATATTATTGTCAAGAGCCAGCAAAGGGGCTACATTTTGTGCTTTTGTGTTAGAGATTCTTTCCTGTAGCTCCTGCAGAAGCAGCAGGACAGACTATTCCCACTAAATCATTCCTTTGAGCACGTATTGGGTTTGAGTTGTTATCCAGTGAGAGAGAGGAGGATGTGGAGGATGTTGTGGATTGGAACCATTTCATACTGACTCTGTGTGCACTGAGAATTCAGTCTTGACATGGGGAGACACTTTGATTTTTCTTTTTTCTGGGCTAGTAGATCACTGTGGAAGTAGCATTTAGCAGCTACTTGCAAAAAAAAAAAGAAAAAAAAGAAAAAGAAAAAGAAAAATTGTGAACATCCTTCACAACTTTTAAATGTAATATTTAATTTTTAAAAAGTTCTGTGTCCAGAGTCTGGGACTGTTGCAGACTTCAATAAATTAACATTCCTTAATAAATTTGCCTTGAGTTGTTTCTTAGGCTGTTGCCATTCTGTCCTTGGTGGACGTGGATGTTCTTCCATTTCCTGTGAGGAATGGCATTTTATTTCTTGTTTTGCTACTTTTCAGGATCCCAATATATTTTATTATCTGAACCTTGGAATTTTGAGACACTCTGTCACTTTTACCACTGTAGGGCTTTGTTGAAAACTTTGTATTTCTCAGAAAAACTGTGCTGGCACCTACCAGGAGTTGGAGAGAAGAGATTCACAATAACAGGGAGGTTAACTGAAGAGTTTGCAACATTTATAAGAATGTCTTTTTACCCTGCAATGAATTACACATCTTTGTTCTGCTCCCTTTGCTGCTTCCTGTTGTAGCTATCCACCACAGCTAATGAGCTCTTTTATATTTATCTTAATTTCATAAGGGTAAAGAGGATGCAGGCTGGAGGAGCAACTAAAGTACTTTTCCTTCCATATGCAATATGGAATCCCAATACAGGATCCTTCCTGCTCCTGAGTGTCTGTTTGCTGAGCCCTGACAATGAACACCATTTCCAGTTCTGTACATATCCTAGCAAAAAGTATGGCCTATTCCAGTGGTGAAGGCATAAATTTGTTTTATGAGTGTGTTACACAAAACACCACAAGCTAGTAGATTCTGATTTTTATTTGGTGGTAATCTTGATCAATAGCAGCTAAAGGATTTACAGAAGAAAAATAAATGGAAGGAAAATTTCGCATTTATATTCCAGCTGTGCAAAGGGATCTTGGGTTTTCCCCCATCCTCTCCTCCCAGAGCTTGTCAGCAGTAGGAATTCATAGTAATAAAAGCCAGACTTATTTCCAATGCAGGTGTTTCTGGAGTGATTGTAATCTTTTTGATTAACTGCATCTGCAAGAGATCTCATCATTACAAGCAAAGCAGACTTTATGAAGGAAGGTGCCCCTAAAGTAGTGAGCTGGCAGTTAAAATAATGTGATACCCTTTGGCACATGGGATTGAATGAGAAATTTGGAAATACATAAAGGTAGGTCTGAAGATGTCGTTATGCCACCAAAACCTTTGAAGCCTGCAGCAACATAATGGATTGGCAAAGGCAAAGGAGCCCAATGAGATTAGGTAGTGCTGAAATCCAGCTTTTGGAGATTAAGCTGCACTACTGAGATCAGGGACCCTTATCAAACTCAGTCCCAGCAGATTGCCCTAAGTCATCAGGGAAATGGCTGCAGAAAAGTGCTGATTTTGTCAAAATAGCATTTCACTGTTTGTGAGAGTTCCAGGATGACAGCCTTGGAGGCTGGGGTCTGGTTTCCTGATGCCAAGCAGCAATATAAGGTTTGGGAACATTACAGACTGAGTGGTCTCACTCTGTGTTTGGAACAACAAGATTTAATTGAAAAGGAAATTGATTAACAGTTGCTAATCAAGGCCACATTTTCTTCCAGCCTCTCAGTTGGGGCATGTGGGGTATTTAGGGATGGTTGTCATTCCAAGGTGAAGTTTAAGAGAGAGCAGGGTAAATGCATGTGCTGTGTGTAACCTGCCTGGAGACTTTCCTAGTCTTTACAGCCACAGCCTGAGTAGAGCTGTCACAAAAGGGTGAGGCTGGAAAGGTGAAGCAGACCTGATGACAACATTGTCCCTTCCTGCTCACCCTTGCTGCTGCTGGCAGATCTTTTCCCAGATCTTTCTTGGTTACCTGGAACTGAGAGTTCTTTTCCCTGCTGCTCATCACTACCCTGAGCCCTTCAGCCATAACAGGGCATCATCCCCACCAAAACCTTTTGAGGTGAGAAGATCCTTCCATACAACCAGATGCAAAAATGGGTGAATTACCCAGGAGGTGTGTCAGGGCTTGGACCTCTGAGTGCCAATCCAACCCCCTGTTTTTGAGATAATCCGTCCTGCTTTGTGGTGTAAAATCAGCTGGCACCCAGATGTGTGGCACAAAGAGCTAAACTGTCCTTTCTCAACTAGAGGCATGGCAGTCCTTTGCCTTTCCTACTTGCAGAGAGACAAATGAAAGGATTCAGTGTCACGCAGCCATGACCCAAAGTCAAAAGGCTGTCTAAGTTGTTACTGGAGGACATCCAGTCGTAGGAAGAAAAATTCCTGCCAAATCAGCTAGAGAAAGTTGACTGAAGTATGTTTGAACAGACAGATTGTTCAGCCATCTATGCAGCTGGCTCAGTAGAGGAAACAGTTATTCCTGGGTAATTGGAAGCAAATATGTGTGTATATGTATGAAAAATAATAATATATATTGGACAATCTTTCAAGCTGTCACCGTTTCTCTCAGTGAGGTGGCTGAATTCCAAGGGTAGTAGGGGGAAGAACTCAAACCTAGAAATTCAGTACCCCCCCCCACCCCAATAATCCCCAAGTTTTTTTGAGAGTATGTAGCTCTGGGTAGTGCTGGTGTTTGACACACCCCACCCAGCTGTCCCTATTCTGTCCTGCCTTAAAAAGCCATACCAGGTTTCCTTTCCCTCATCATATATCATCACACAGGGAAGGCCTTTTTGTTTAGTGAACCTGGTTGCTAAATCCAGGATGGGATTTCATCAGCAGCTGAGTATCCATGCAGAACCACGGCGTGCACTTGCTAGCAAAACATTTCAAATTCCCCATTCTGCATCAATTTGCATGTTGGGGCTTGGCAGTAGCACCAGATTTTGTATTTTTTTGGGGATAGCACAAGATGAAATTCTGTTCCTTTTGAAGCATTTACCCTTCCCTGAAAACCTTCTCTGCTGGGCACATGGCAGGACACTGCTGCTCTGGCCCTGGCTTTTCTAGTGGGGACTGAAGGGTTAAACTGAGCCCCAAGCACTTGTTCTTCCAGCATACCCTGCACTCCTCACTCTCCAGGATTTATGGTCATCTAGTCACTTGTTTAAAAGATTATTGGAAAAATATGTAAATGAAAGTTAATAAGTGTAGCAGAGCAGCGCAAAAGCAGACTTATTAGCAACAGGATGCAAGGCTCTGCACATGCTACATTTCTGTTGCTGGAAACATCATCAAAGAGCTTTCCAAGACTGTAAGGCCCAGATGGATTTTACATCTTTATGCACCAGCCCTGAGCCAAGGCTGAATTCACAGGTGAAGCTGACACCAGAGCACATGGGGAGGTGTCTGGGTTGTGTGTCTGTCCCTCACCCTGGCTGCAGTTCTGGCTCCTGGGAGAAGTGGGGGGTCTCCTCAGGAAAGTGGTTCTGGGTAGAGCTTTGCTAATAACAATAATAATTTAAAAAATCAGTGCAAAGGACAGCTTTGCTTCTGGATTGGTAATTTAATGAGGCTTTGGCTTTAAGGCTGAAAATACACATCACAACTATTCTTTTTCCAGGCCCACTGGAACCTTTCCCCCTCTAGAAGTTAGACATCTTCTGCCAGCAGCCCACAGGGCAGTGCATTAGCCATGCTCTTTTCTTCCTTTGCTGGCAAAGAAGCTGCAGACTTAAATAGCAAGACACCAGTGCCATGAACCCCATCTGCTTTCAGCACCCACACGAATCATGGCAAGGGTTTCTCTGGCAGCTGGTGGCAGTGGCCACGTCTGGGCAGCAGGACATGAAGCAGAAAGAGCAGAAACCTGTTCCCCAGGGTGCCTGCTGTCCCTACTGCAGGCTCTGCTCTTCTGAGGGAGCAATCCTCCACACTGTAACTACTGGAGATATCTCACAGCATTCCACACTGAGAATCAAGGACAGGTCTGTGGGTATACTCAGGTTTTTGGGAAGAGGTCCATATGGCAAAATTCGGGAATAATAATAACAATAACATTATTATTATTATTATTATTATTATTATTATTATTATTATTATTATTATTATTATTATTATTATTATTATTATTATTATTTCAGTGTCAAGCAGTTGGGTGTACTTGAGTTACACTCTGCAGAGCCCCTCTGGAATTCCAAAACAGAGGCTGTCAGTGTACCAGGCTGGATTCTGTAGCCTGGAGATGCAGCCAGAGGCCCCACTGCATTCCCTGTCTGCACTGGTATTTGCTCTCTGATTGCCCAAACACCACTGATCCCTTCTGCATCGGGAGCAGGGTTGCTCAGAATCCATCCCTGCCCTGCTCTCTCTGCTGGGAAGGAGCCCCAGCCCCCTGGCAGGACCCGTGCCCAGATCCACAGGGACCCTGCTGTTCACATTCATCCCCTGATCAGGAACCAGAGAGGAGTGTTCAAGACACCTTAAATCCGGTCTTTGGAAACCTCAAACTCAGAGAGCCCCAACAAAAATAAGCCCTCAAACAATAACAACAAAACCAGCATGTGACTGAAAGCTGGAGCGAGGCACTGCCAGGATTTCTCTTGGCAACCCCTCGCTCTAAGGATCTGCTTCTTGCCACACTTGTGCAAGGCACATTATTGAACATTTCCTGACTATTTGCCCAGGATGCTGTAAATGCTGTCCAAATAGCAGGGTCTCGCCTGCTGCTTTGATACATCTGGCTAAATTGCATTAAGCAGCACGCCAGAGGCTGATGGAGTCCCCACAGGACGTGCTCCATCTGTCAGGCTCTCCAAAGAGCCGGGGTGATGAATGATAGTGCTAACATTAAACAGCCTGCCTGTGATGTTTTTCAAGTGTCCCTCCCCAGCAGCTCGCCTGCTGCCCTGTCTTCCAGGAGATAACCCAGCACAACAGAACATTACCTCATTAAACAAGCTAGCTCTAATTAAAAACAGACAGGGCACCACCTCCCCTGTATTGGCCTGAAGGGTCCACTCTGCCATTTGAATTCCTCTTTGGAAGATTAATATCCACACATGTTGCGAAGAGTGATGTTCTCAGAAGCAGAGCAAATATGAGATGTGATGAAAGCGAGCATCAGCAACAAAAATTGCAGTTGTGGGGGCTTCAGATACTCATGCCATGCTCTGAGAGGGTAATGTGGATTTGTGTGTGTGTGAGGGATCTCTCCATCCCCAGCTTACAAGAAATGGAGAGATGTGATTTTGTACAAATCCCAGATTAATACCACCCAGACATATTGTTTAGGCCCAGGTTTTTCATCACTGCCCTCTGCCTGTATATATATATATCTATATACACATTTATATTTATATATTTTCACAGGACACTCACAGCAGAGCCTTCTACAAACATCCTGCCACATCTGCTCCTCTGTTCCTCCCATTACTCTGAATCTCAGGGTAAAGAAAGGCCAGGTTAGAGATGTGTTGCGTTGGCCCCTGAATGGATGGGAAGGAAAAGGGGAAAATGAATCATATCCATGAACTCAGAGCTCACTTTTTGTGGCACTCAGGTTTTTCTTCCCTGATGGCTCTCTGGTTTATTTTAAGCCAAAGGTTTTTAGTTCAAAAATGACTTAATTTGGAATAATTTGAAGCAAGCCAGTAGCCTTATTTAAGCCACTTACTACTTAGTTTGGCTTTTATTCCTGCAGAATGTTTGACACTGCCATGATATATGCAGAATTCCCATTGCAGGAGCGGCTGACACATTGGAAGGACTTTTACTTCAGAATTTTACTGTCTCTACCTGACTGGCAAATCTAATCCTTGTTTGGACAGTGTGTTCAGCTCATGTTGGTCAGTGGCAGAGATATGAATACCTATGGATTAACACAGCTTTCAGGTCCAGAAGCAGCATGTTTAAAGAATAGCCTTTCTAAAGGATATTTACTAACCTTAAACAGGTGCAATCTGTTTGATTGCCAGTTTCACAGTTACTCAAATTACAATTATCTGAAGTTACTATGATCTGTGTACTTAACCATCTCTTTTTTTTTTTTTTTTCATTGATAAGATGATCCTTGAAGACATGAAAAGCTGGCTTAGCAGCCCACTGTACTGGAAAAGCAGCACAAAAGATGCCTTTTAAGTTGTCAAACATCATGTAAATAGTCAAATGGAGTTGCCTCTGGGTGGAAAAGCTCAGTGGGGTTGTTTGGAGGAGCATGGCAGGGGGAAAAAGTACTTTAATATATATAGTAAATTTTGAACTTTAAACCTTTGGTTTAAAATAAACCAGGGAGCCACCAGGGAAGAAAAATGGTGACTTAACCAGGCCTGGTCTGTGAACTGAAGAAACGGCTGTCTGAAATGCAGGTGACACAGGCATTTTGGCAGTGTTTAGTGAAGACTGCTGCACAAAACCACGTACTTGGTCAAGGTGGGGACACACTGCCGCTTAATTAGCTGGTGTCTTGGACAAAACAGCCCAAACCACTCAGTATGATCTGTAATTTCATCACACAGTTAGTGGAAACAGGTATCCTGGAAGAAGGATTCTCATCCTCTGTGCCTGTCTCTCCCCCAGGAGACGTTTGGCTCAGAGCCTAAGCAAGGGAATTGAGATTTCAAACTGAAACATCAGACTTCATGCTCACCTTAATGTGCATGTGGGAACAGGAGAAGGGATTCCGTGAGGAAGAGCCACTTTGGATCCTTGCCCAAATCTTAGTCCCCAGTATCAAGGCTCAAGAATGATCAGGTGCAATAATAACAATAAAAAAAAGGGGTTTCTTATTTCTGTGTTATCCAATATCTGTTTCCTGCCAGTGCTCACAGTGAGACTGTCAGGTACTCCAAGAACATCTGTTTTCTAGCAAGACCCAAAGGATCAGGAAGATGTTATCCTGATATCTTTTTATCAGGAGATCATCAGTCCAGTTATAGGAGGTCATCTGGAGAGGGCAGGCAGCCCTGGCAGAGCTGGCAGCCTCCTGAGGTGCTTCAGTCAGGAGTTACAGCACAATTTCACTGGGCTCTTGAACCTTACAGCTCCACGTGGACTCCCACCCCTCCATTTGTAGCTGTGTTCAGATTTGCAGTCATTGCAAAGAATTTTCTTTTAATTCATGAAGCGTTCTTGTTGTTATGAGTGTGATCTGGAACTCTTCACTGTGCTTTAAAGTGTAACTGGTTTAAAAAGCAAAACAAACCCAGGAAATAAATGGCTTTTTTCAGTTTGCTTTTTGAATAATCTGCAACAGTCATAAAATCGAAGAGGAAATAATAAAATCCAATATTCACACATGTTATTAACAAAGTGGAAATGGCTTTTAAAAACTTTCTACCCCTGTCTGTGCTGTATCCTTGGGAGTTCCTTAAGGGCTCCCTTAAGGGATGTAAGTGGTAAAAGTTGTGGTAGAGCAGAGAAGAGTTCTCCACTGGCAAGACCCTCACCTCCATCCTAAAACTGACTGGTTCCATATTGTCACCCTTTCACACAAGGAGATAACTGCAAATCAAACTGACACAAGGAGATAATTGCAAATTAAACTGCTTGCTCCCGTGGAAATTGCTAAAGGAGAGGGTAGAAATTGCTGGTCTCAGAGTGTCTGAGCAGATCAGACAATTTAGCTCTAGAAATATCACAAGTTACATGCCTGTGCCTTGGAAATATGTGCATCTAGTTTGCAAATTCACCTGGAGTTACTGGTGAGCTGTTGCTCTTCTCTTCCATTCTGTAGCCATAATAATCATAAGGCCATGGTATGCCAATTCCTAAAACATCCTTTCTCCCTTCTCAAAACTAGGTCATCTTCTACCACCATTCTGCTGTCTCATATCCTAAAATTCAATGAAAACTTGTGACCAAGACCTCATCTCTTCTTTGCTTCATCAGTTGCTCCAGTAGAAGAAATATTTTTTTTTCTTTAGTGACACAGTACCAAAGGAAATTCCTTCAGGATGCTATTTTCCAAGCTGATGGCTAACACAGTGTTCTAGCACGTCCTCATTGTGCACAGTGAGATGTAAAAGGATGAAACAAGGCAAATGTTGCCTGACAAATGTTTCCTGGGGGCAGGACAAGGAGGATGCTCCATCCTACAAAGTGGAGTCTGGCAAGTCATGCCATTTAGCTCTGTCCTGACAAAAGCAGATGCTGGGCACATCTAACTTTCCAACACACCAGGAGAGAGTGTTTCCACAGCCCTCCTTGCTTCACTCATCAAGGTAATTGTTTTCAGCTGAAATCAGTTCTCCTCCCCCCAGAGCTGCCTCCTGGCAGACCAGGCACCTGCACTAACTAACCCAGGCCTTTATTTTATTTCATTTTTTTTTAGTGCTTCTATTAATACATGAAGCTGCTAAGCAAGTTCCAAACTTTTAGGAATTCTGTATCAGCAGGGTTTCCAGCAGTTCTGCTTCTCTCCCTCCCAGCTGAGCCTTGGGGCAGATGGGAGCTCATGAACAGCCTCGACCTGCAAAGCTGCATGAAGATGTTTGTTACTGACCAACTCCTGCAGTCCACGTTCCTCTAGAGCAGAAACTGCTCCATCCCACTTAGGAAGCTTGTTTGAGTGTGGTCATGGTCTTGTGTTAACTTCTTTGAGGCCTTTAAATAATGTAAGACTTGCAAATGGACTTGAACAGAGAATGTTTATCTCATTGGCAAGAAATTGTGAATCTTGAGCTTTTTCCCTGCTGGGAGTCATTACAAAACCAGAAACAGCTCACAATAGCCTGCACTTATTCCCCTGGGATGTGGTAAAGCCCATCTTCCACCCTGGCCAGGCCTCACTCAGGATGTTCTGAGCTGTCTTGGTGTTAAGTAACAGACACATTTCTGAAGAGTTTTAACAAAGACATTTTCCAGCAGAAGACACGTCAAAATGGTCCTAACCAGACCTCACGACAGAGCCAATCAGTTGTACATTTTGGGAGCTTCAGTGGTTAATTCCAACTTCCAGCTCTGCTGCAGGAAGGATTTGACACAGCTGGGGCTGGTTAAATAGGAAATTTGAGATGACACCACTGCCGGCCCAAACATCAGCCCGGGCTAATGGCAACAGATCTCTCTCTGCTCAACACCAAAGGTAGGAATCAGAGTAGTCCTGGCTGTGTCTTGCTTGTTTGCAGACCCAGGACCTGTCAGGCTGTAGTGCACAAACCCCTGAGCACAGCCTCAGTGGGGATCTTTATTTCCATAATTAAATGGGGCACCTCTCGTCCTCACTGGTGCTTGGACTCCCTATTTTAACATCAACCATTCAATTCCCAAAATCCCCTTCCAAAGGGGAAAATACTCTAATTCCCTACAAACCCCTCCAGGACATAAACACAGCACTAACCTTCAGACAGAAAAATTTACCTGCCTAAGAAAGCTTTTCCAGAGAATGAAGTAGCACCTGACTGTAGAATGAGAGTTTAGCCATATAAACTCACTTTGGGGTCTGTAGTACAGGATATGAACATGAATGAAACGTTAAAAATACGAGTCGAGAATAAAAGCTCTCCCTAAATCTCCCTTATTGTATAAGCTGCTATGAATTAAAGCCCTTTCAGCCTGATTTTTAGTCATCAACATAATTATTTAGGAACATTTTCCAGACCAGTGTTTTTTACAAGTATTTTAACAACCTGCAAATCAGGAAACTGTAAATCAGAGAAATGAACTGAAATCAGCAATCAGGAGGCAGGAGGCCCCTGGCTGAGGCTGTGACAGTGAATAGTGGCAGCTCTGCTCCCTTGCTTGCCAACACTGGGAATGGCTGCTGGGGATAAGGCTTGGGCTAAAATCCACCAGAGCCTGGGGCTCAGCAAGGTTCAGAAGTTTGACTGCAGTGCCCTGAGCCAGAGCACACTCAGATCCCATTCTTGCTGTGAAAGATGGGGCGTTGCACTGCTCTGGGTTTGGGGTCTCTCCTCTTTCCTCTCTAAGCAGGACAAGCCTGGAAATTAAAGTCCTTTGCAAGCTCCTTCTTCCTTTCCCCCAGAATGAATCAGTCCTGCTTCACTTTCATACACCAAACTGAGGCAGTAGGTTTATAAACCTTAGGCAGGGCAAACCATAAGTTTTAGTGCCAAAAAAATGCAGCTTTTGTGTTTTCTAGAGGCGCCCTCCATCATCAGCCTGGGTCAGCCTCACCTCGAGGCAGAATTCTGACCCCTATGCCATGCTGTAAGTATGGCCTGCAAAGTTTTTTTGGGGTCAAGTGAGACAATTTATTTGAAAGTATTGAATATTGGGGGATTCCAATTCAGCCTTTGCAGATATGGGTGAGTGGCAGCCCTTGGGTTCAGTGGTCAACAAGCTTTAAGGCAGATGTCTTTGGAAAGGATTCTTGTGCCAGAAACCAGAATGACACCTGTCCCATGATTCTGGCATGGCAGAAAAATTAATCAGTGAAGTCCCTGCTCTGCTCTGTTCTGTCTGGGAGTGAAGTGATTCAGTTATAAGAAAAGTCTCTATAAAAATGTGGTACAATGAAAAAAAAGAAAGCGAAAGTAAGCAAAAATACACAACAGCAAAAGAAAATCACTCTATTTTATTTCTTTCCTTGATAGTACTCACCAAAGATGTCACAAGAGGACTGACACTGGCCCCATTACACCAAAAAATGTAATTTAAGCCTTGCAGAACCACTTCTGTAGCCAGATACCTGGAGCTGCATTAGTGCTTACTCACACTTGGCTGTAACTGCAGCCAAGGAATGCAGAAAAGGGGAGTTCCAGGAGCTCCTCTCAGAAAAGGACTGAGGTGGGGGAAAAGGATGAGAGGAAGACAAATCGATTGTGAGTTTTACTCTTTTCTGAATAACAATATTTCTCGTAGGAGTCTGAGAAGAGCCTTTCTATTGTTCCTGAGAGGCTTTTTTTCCACTCCTCATTCTTTCTCTAGAGTTTTCCCCAGGCTTTGCAAATTTCTCTTGTAGAACAGAATAGGTCAGTGTTCTCCCAATCTAAGTGGTGGCTTTCCTTGCTGAGCTTCCCTCCATAAGGAAAATGCATCGGGGTTACCAGGAGGGCTGGCAGCAATTTCCTAAACAGTCTTCTGAAAGATTTTTTAAAAAAATAAATTAAAAATCATAGGAAATAACACACACAAACATACTCAGTACTCCCATCTCCTTGCACAGAAATGCTGGCAGCTGCTGCAAGGAGCTGAAAAAATCATCATTATACTCCAGGCAGCTTGAAACCGAATAATATCCACTCACAAAAGGTTTTCATTTTGGAGCTATTGTGCCTGGCCTGTTTGGGAGGAGGGGAGAAAGAGACCTATTGTCTCTCAAAAAGCAAAATAGTGGCCTGGTTTTAGTTCTGCAGGAATGGAGCGATCTGTGTGCTATTACAGTCAAGGCATCCTCTCTGCAGATCTCACTCCCTGCTCCACTGAGTTTGCAACTGGTTTGCCAAATCCCCACAGGGTAAGAGGCCTTGCACTCCAGCTGTTGGAGGAGGAATATCCCCCACTGCTCAGCCTGATAGGAGAGTAATAAAAACATCATTTCTAATAGGAAAACGATGCTTGCAGAAGCAAATGGAGGCTGGCTGGCTTAACAGAGAGGGGGCTTTGGGAAGGACGAAGCCACCCTTGGCAGGCTTGGGGATGGGAACTTGAAAAGAGCAAGAAGTGTCCCCAAATCTCTCAAATCTAGGCAGACAGTGGACCTTTACAGACATTTGTAATTGCTGTCTAAAGTCCTGTTAAACTTTTAATAGACACTGCAATTCTTTATGAAGAAGTTGCTTAGTTGTTTCTAGAAGAGAAAACACTCCTCTGTTCAAGCAATTGCTGCAACTTTTCTCAGCCTCCCTTTTGCTCCTGACTACTTTCTAAACAAAAACAACTTTTAAAGCAAACTACTGGTTGTAGGCACAAAGCATCCACAGAATTTCAGTTCTGCCTTTGTCAAGGACTTAACATTGATCACAACTGTGAATACAGAGCTGTTGAATGACACTTTTATAAGTCAAATTTTCATTATACAGCCTTGCTCCGGCACCCTTAAAATATATATAGGAAAGATTGTACCAACACTGTAAACCCAATAATTGTTTCATCATGGCCTGCCTTGCCCAAACCTGTTCATAGAATATTCCAGAGAAATGGATTTGTAAGGGAAAAAAAATTCCCTGAGAAGGGAGAAAATGCAAGTTTGCTGTGCGGGCTCAGAAGAAAAGCTGGAGGTGCCGATTCTAAAGCGCTCTGTCTCCAGCTGCCTCCTGCTCCTGAGCTGGTCTCCAGGAGTTGTTCAACATCCACACGTTTCACCAGTCAGCCTTTGGAATAACAATGCACTCAGAAGGCTCCTCTGCTCTCATCTGCCCAGGAAGTCCCTTTGCAGAGAATTGCTCTTGGCAGGGAAGGTGTTGGCCCAGCTCAGCTGGTGGGATCACCCTGAGTTACCCCCTGGCTTCACTGGGATCCCAGGCTGCCTTTTTGGAAGAGAGCAAAGAGTTGCTCCTTTTCTATTGTTTTTGTGCAGATAGGTCAGATAATAATTCTGCTTCATATCTTGATGAAAAGAGAGGAAGTATTTGAGGGGTGTTGCCCAGTCTTTTTTTAGGTGAAATACACAATTGAAAATCCTTGTTCTCCTTGAGCTTTTCCTCGGCATCAGGAGCTCAGAGCTGTAGAATTAAAATGTTTTGAACCTTTTGAGTGCACTGTCCTCTCGCAGTAGCTGCTGCTTTCCCAAAACTCAGGAACTAAGATGTGCCACCAGCTATTAACAGAAGGGATTCAGACTAATTTGTGAGCATCTCTGCTTACATGAATTTAGTGCTAAAAATATTTTCATAATTTAAAAAATAATATTGCCTTCCACCCACTTAAATAATCTCAGCTATACATAGATATTGATCTAATTATTAAGGAACAAAGACATTAATCCCTTCAATTTGTGTTCAGCTGTTTTTAATGAAGAACCTTAAGTGTAGCATCAGAACAATTTGGACTCCTGGGATGTGTAAGCACATGGTGTCTCTTTCCAAACAAGGCTCACAGAAGTTGTCTCATTTGAAGCACCAGGACAGCAAAAAAATAATAACCCTATAAAGAAAAGGAAATAAACTGTAGGATTTCATGTGTTTTTCATTGGTCAAAACAGGATTGTACCAAGAAAATAGACAGGTTGAAAACGAATGTTTTGAACTTCTCTATGTCAGCATCAAACTCCTGTCTCTGAAACCGTAGGAATTTGTCCTGTGAAACAGAAACAACTCCTTCAGCAGTGGGCATTAAAGGATCTATTATGACACTGAAATGACCTGGTCTGCTTACATTCATCTGAGCACAGTGGTACAGGCATGCTCTGGTTGTTCATTGAAATGCTGTTTCTAAACCCAGATTCACATAAAAAGTGGTCTGAAACTTCCCCCTGTCTTCCTTGTGGGACGCTCATGCTGACCTATGCCTTCTCCACTTAGGGAGAGTAAAGGAATCTTGGTGTACTTCTGGCATCCAAGGAGAATGATGTGAAAACACCTTTGGATCAAGGTTGTCACTTTCTTGCTCCAGACTGTTTCATGTTCAAGCATTTTGTGAGCCTTGGCTCAAACACTTTGCATTTCAGACCGTGGCTTTCACACACACCTGGCATCAAAACCTTTAAAGATGCATTGCAGATTTGTGATGATTTTTGGAAGGACCTACTATGACTGCAAGAGCAACGTTGGTAGGAAAGATGGGGCCAGGAATGTTTCTTAAGTCAGATATTTTGTAGGGCAAAGGACAAATGAAGCTCAGTTAAAGCCTGGAAAAAAACCTCCAAACAAACAAATCCCCAGTAAGTCAGTTCTGTGGGTAGAGGACCTGCAGGGAGAGGACAGGGATATGGGAGCATGGAACTTCTGAGCTCCCTGAGATGTGGCCAGAAGGCCTCCAAATTGCATGAAATGAGTAAGTCTCCTACATTGCCTTGATTGTTTGAAAAATAGTATTTCCAGCTTATTTTTATAATACAGGAAAGAAGTGTTAAGACAAAGGACTGGACCTCCATAGCATCCTGTCATTGCAAAAAGCCACAGTACGTAGTTCTCTCCAGAAATACACTGAGCTGAAAAGACTCAAAGGCATGAAATGGGTAAAGTTTTTGTCATGAGGGATGGTGTTCAGAAGTTCTTGGTTTTGAAGCTATCAGTGAATGTATCTTTTTTTCCAGAATAGAAGGGTAACACACAGTTTGTTTTGTTCATAATAATTTGTATGAACTTATATTAAATAATATAAGAAATAATTGCCTTCTGACAAAATTAAAGCTCCATCCTACATGGAATTTGAAAGAATTCTGGATGACCTTCTAATGTTGTTAAATACTACAGATGAGTTAGTTCTGCATTATCTAACAGCTGTGAAGAGCAGTGGAACGTTTGTAAGATTAGATGGAGCTGATGTCAGTCAGTCTGACACTTTTATTTATTCAAAGGACAAGGTTATACCCCAAGAGTCTTTAGACCTCAAAGAAGCAATGCTGAGAATGACCCAACACAATGAAATTTTTGAGCCCATGAGACACGACAAAATAATTGACACATCCAGAAACTCCAGATGTTGCTGATCTTAGCTGAGATCAGGTTTGAGGTTTTAGAAACCTGTTGATAGTGAATGAGAGATTTTTTTTTTTAGAACCATAGAGAGGAAACTTGGAGCTGAAACAGTGTGCAGAGGCTGAGAGGGCTGTTGCAGAGACAATTGTTTGTCTCAGAATGAGAGGGCACCTTATGCTGAGAATTACAGCACAGGTGGAGGATGAGTTAAATGACAAGTCAGATAATAAAACACAATAGAGATGACAGGAGAGAAGGGAAGTATTAATAATGTGAATGCACTTTACAAGAATATCCATGTGTGGAGAAAGGAGTGAGCAGGATTAAAGATGAAAGTGGAAATTACAATGCAACTTTAAAGAATTAGAGAAAATACTGTGATCTCTTCAATAGTGAGGTAGAAAAAAAGAGATACTGGCTGTAATCCAGACAGCTCAGCTGTTTTGTAGAAATACCACATTTTGAGGAGCTTTGAGAGACAATTACAATTCTCAGGACCAATAAAGCACCAGGGGCTGATAGTGTTCCTGCTGCATTATTGAAAACAGGAGGGCCTACACAGACTCAAAGGCTTTTGAAACTGATTTGGTTTGGAAACTTGAATAAATTCCGAGTGAGTATGCCCAGTTCTCTAGAAGGGAGAAACCAGAATGGAAGAAATGTTGCAGTATTTTCCCATCTTTGTACAGCCTAATATGTCCTAACTGCTTTATGAAAAAAACCCATTTTTGTTCATGGAGAGGAGAGACTTCATCCATTAAGAGCTCAGAAGAGGTCAGGAATGTGATCAGGATCTCTATCTATATCTCTATCTCTATCTCTATCTCTATCATCTATATCTATATCTATATCTATCTATATATATCTGTGTGTATGTTTGCTCTCTGGCTTTTAGGGAGATATAAGAAATCTTGTATATTTGTCACAATTTGACTTCAGCAGAAAAAGGGTCTGGACAGCTTGAAAAATGAATTAGAAAGGTGCAAATATGAGTTGATTGTAATGGCAAATGTTGCACATTCTGCTCTGCTTGACCTCAGTGGAGGGTTAAGTCAGGGAGATGCTTTAGTATCATTCCTGTAACTTTTAATATGACTGGGTGGGATTAATGCACTCAGTGTGAAATTCTCAAAATGGTGTGAATTTGAATGGTTTACATTTCCTTTTTGACCATTGTGGAGAGTTAACTGTCATGAGAGAGAAGAAATACAGCTCAGAAGAGAGTTGTAGACCAGAAAGTACTGCAAATAAAACACCAAACTCCGAACAGTGCTTAAATTTGAAGGAAAAAAAGCCCATTTGTTAGCTTAAGATCATCTTGGGAATGCTTTGCTGGGAGTCAGTAAATACTCTAGATTGTGTTGATGTTAAAGGGTTTGAACACCTCAGAGGAAACTGAGGCTTGTTAAGAGTGATAATGGTGTTACTTTTCCTGCAGGTAACATTTAGGTCCAGAAGAGTGAGAGAGATAAAGCTCAAGAGCTCCAAGTTGTTGGATCTCTACCTATATGGAAGAATGGTCACTAAATAACTTGAACAAAGTCCCAGGATAGGGAGATTGCAGGGGAAAATGTGTGGAGAAGATTTAATAAAGATGAGCTCAAGGTCTGTAAAGAACCTAATGCAGTAAAGGTAATGAAATCCCTGGCCAGTGTGTTGGCAGAGCCAACATTTAGGAGGATGGAAGAGAGAACAGCCAAACACTTCTTGAAAGGCTGTTCTCATGGTATTTGACCTGGGTGCTGATCAAAGAGACAGCATGACTGAGCATGACCTAGGGCCCTGAATGTGAATTAGTAACAATGGAGAAAAAAAAAAATACCCTAATGGAAAAAAAAAATGCCCTTGACAGTCTTAGGAAACTATGGAAAGAGCCAGGGAATTTTTGGGCCTGTAGCGGTAGTAAATAAGTAACTAGCACTGCATTAAAAGCTGGATGTCATAACAGGCTTTCTGTAACAGCAGATATGATGCAGTTAAAGTGCACTGGGAATTCTCCAAGGAGTAGGTTGGAAGGTAGACCTGAGCCCAATATTAGACATCAGTGTGAAAATCAGGGCAAATATATTTGGGAAGACTTAAAATAGTTTAGAGCTATCGAACCAAGAACTGTGAGAAGAAGCAATTTGGCTGGAAGTCTGGTTGGTGGTTATTAGAAGGGTTCTGACAGCTGCAGATTTGGTTTTCATGTGAATTCTTACATAAAAAATTGTCTCTGCTGGAGATAAGGAGCTGTAAATGCACCACACTGGGGTAATTCTGACACAACTGTTTGACCTTCATCTGTTTCTTCACTTGCATTTGTATTCTAACCTTCTCAACTCCTAGCATAATATTTTTATGACTTGGACTTACTCTTTATGCTGTTCACTGGTAGGAACACTTCTGTCCTTATCTAGCCTGAAAATTGCAGGGATTCTGGGATATGAGCCAAAGCTCTCTGAAGCTCCTGGAAACACTTGTGGATGAGGCTCTGTCACATCTGTTTGTCAAGACTGAAGGTATCCACGATTCCCTGCCAGCTTCAAACTCTACATGTTGACCTACACTGGTAAACTGACCCCTTTATATTTTTCATCACCCAAACCCTTTTCTTCTACACTGGCATGCAATCCAATCAACATCAAGTCCTGAGAATGTGTGTGACTACATCCTGGGGGAGATGATAGAGACATTTTCCAGCTCCAGAAATACTTTGGTTTTAATTCCTTGATGTGCTGTGATTGTCGGTAAGTCTTCCTTTCCAGTGCCCTTGTTTGGCAAAAAAACCTTATCACATGCATTTTTATTTATATCTATATATCTATCTATATCTATATGTGTCTATTTATATATCTATATGTCTATCTATATGTCTATATCTATATGTCTATCTATATCCATATCTATATGTCTATCTATATCTATATCTATATCTATCTATTTGTACATATACAAACATATTCATACCTATGTACCTGCACATCTACATGCACAAAAGGCTCACTTTACCCCTCTCAGCTCACCCTGGCTCTTTGCTCCAGCTCTGCCACAGCCCCTCTTGCAATAGCTTTTTAAGTCAGAACATTTCTCCACGTCCCACTTCCTCTTTGTGGATTTAAAGGACAAGTTGTTCTCCCTCCAGTGGCTTTTGTTCCCATGAATCTTTCTCAGACTTTTGCCTTAGCCATTAGTATCCTGCTGCCCCTGATAGCTCACTGAACTTGGTCTTGAGTCAATGGTCTTGTTTTGAGCCGATTAGAAAAGATTTCCTCTCCTTTATCAAAGCTAAACAAAACCAAGGAAATTAAATTAAATACAGAACTGTGTTTGAATAACAGTGGGGCTGTGACATGAGGCAGGAAGCTCAATGATAAGGCTGATGGGATGCCCAGAACTGCTGCAGGAATGAAGGCCAGAATGTCAGCCACGATCCACTCAGCATTTTTGTGGGGTTCCATCAGTTGCCTGTCAGAGCAGTGACTGCCTGGAGTAAGAAAATAGAGTCTCTGCACTGGGCTGGGAGGAAGGGGATGTGTGATCTGCTCACCACTCTGCTCTGCAGGCTGAGAGCTGATATCTCAGTGCAGTGAGAGCAGCACGTGCTCTGGGAGCAAAGGTGCCTCTCACAGACAGGAGATCTAAAAGGGCCTCTGATGGCTGTTCTCACAGTGTCCATCCCTCATGAAGTGATGAAATAATGTCCCTTGGGCATTTGAAGCTACTTCTAGGGTAAGAAACATTGCTAAACTGGGCATCTTTTCTGCTGTTGTTCAACAGCTTTATTGCTCATCCTTCTCTGATACTTATTTTTATCACCTTATACAGGGACAGAGGACAAACACCCATTTATTCTGTCCTTCCCTCAGTTCCCTTGATGAAAACTGAAAATTGTGTCTGCCCTGATGTTAAAGGAGTTGGATTATTGCTGTGTTGGGAATCATCATGTGAGTAACTCGGGTGTGTCTGCTGTAGTGCCTTCAGTTGGAAATCAGAGCTAGGAAGTGTTCATTCATCCTGCACCTCATGGAGACTGTTCACACTTCCCCTCCATGCTGGTGCCTGGTAATTTGGTACAGAAATAACTGGGTGTGATGGTTTTAAACATATTGAACTGTCCCATAGTTTCACTTTGCTACAATTTCTGTCCTAAGTAGGATTTATGATGCTCCTATTCTCACCAGCAGACTGAGAGCCAAGTTCAAAGCTGAAGAAGGCCTAAAGAAAGCTTTTCATTCTGCTAGCAAGTGCTTGGTCATAGAAACACTGGGGAAGGCAGGGGGGAGTGAGAAATGCACAGTAAGAGCTGCAGGTCCTTTGGCTTCCATCTATTTTCTAAGACATGTGGTAAATCTTGCTTTTTAAGGAGTGTCTCCATCATCCTTACTTTATGTGAGCTCATTTCAATTGCACTGACTCTAAATATTTCTTTGGCTGTTTATTTTTAAATGATGTGTTTAAAGTTCTCTCAAGAGACAGAATATTTGATTGAAATTCAAGGGAGGGCCCTCTGTTGGAGTACTGCTGACAGACAGCTGTAAGGACAAAAAAGCCACAACTCTGGTAATAAAGATAAAAGGAGCTCAAAACATGAACTAACTTCCTCACTTGCTATAAATTCAGCATGGTTTGTTTCTTTCAGATTAATTGAACACCAGCAACTTCCAGTGGTTTTTGCTAGGAGGCACTGCAGATATTTTGCCTGGAAAATCTTTTTCTCAATTAACCATTTTGGCAAAATATGTGAACCAGGAGGGGGACTATGGACAGTTTCAAACCTCATATAAATATATGTATACACATAATGCTTTAAAAGGTGTGATGTTGCTGGACTGCTGGCTGGTCAGAACATGCTGGGGTAAGTTTGGTGAAGAAATGTCCCCATCCAGCAAAGTTCAGCCCCCTGGAAGTGGTCCCAGGAATTAAAACTCCTGCAGCTGACAGTGTCAGGGCTCGGCCCTGCAAGTGCTGACAGTGCCCAAAGACAGCCCTGCTTGGAAGTCTGACACCTGCCTGTGCAAAGCAGGTGTTGGCAGGACCTGGAGGTTCTTTGCCCGTGTTATCTGTGGCTGTTATCAGGTGAAGCCACTGCCAGAAGCATGGAGACTATAAAAGAACACATACCAGTGACCCCTAAATTATAAAGATGCCTAAAGCTTCCAGGGACCACCTGGAAGATGATGTTAGGAGGGAAACAGAGATGACTGATGGCTTTCTCCTTTTTTAGTGTCCTGATTGCTGCTGTCACTCCAAAGGCCAGCCCTTCACAGCCTTATCCTGCTCCATCTCAGCATCAGTTTAACAGCATGAATGGCTTCCTTTGCCAGTGGCCATTTAGGGCTCATCCATCTGGAATGACCTGCCACAGTGTGTGTGGGAGCTCACCTGGGCAGGAAGGAGCACCAGACACTTCTCCTTAATGATTGACAGATCACAGTTACACAGGCTGATATCCTGTGTGCTTTCCTCTCCCAGCCCCAACCAGGATACATCCTGTGTGTTTGTTTTCCCTGTTTTCCCCCTTCACTGGAACAGAGGAGAGAGTTGTTAAAACCCTGTTTTGATTTACTCTTCTCCCTGTGCAAACCAGTATCTTCTCCTTCACAATATTTGTTCACAGAAGATCTTGCAAAGCTGAAGGATAGGTGTGTTTTTCAGAGGATAAGGGCAACTTGTTTTTCTTTGCTTGGCTGTTTTCCCTGCCTCCAATGCTGGAAGAGTGGTCCCTGACCTCTCCCCCTGATCTCTCTGTCCCTGATGCTTCTTCTGCCAAGAGCAGATTTTCTTGGTATGACTTGAAATCCCCCCCTGTTACGTTTCTTTGAGTTTTAATTCACTTTTGGGCATACAGTGGAAAGAAGGGACCAACCATGCAAAGAGGAGACCAGCAGCAGAACTACCCAGTGGAGAAGTGGAGATGACTGACCCAAGCAGAAATTGTGCTTCTTCCTCTGGCACAGGAAAAAAAAGGAAAAGGGAATCACATGGGAAGCATCTCAAAGCAAAACCAGTGAGAATTTATGAATTAGATTCTCCAGAATACTCGTGCTGTGAGTTGGTGACCAAAAAAGCTCTTTAAACAGCAGTGTCATGTGGCAAGTGCAGAGCCTGAGACTGTTCCCCATTTGGTTTTGGTTATTTAATACGAGTTAGATTGACAGAGAGCTCTTCAATGAAAGGCCTTAAGGAAGAACATATTGTTGATCTGGAAAAGCTGATAAACAACTGGCAGCCATGCATGGCATTTTCATGCTAAACCAAGATAAAAAGATTCCCTTCCCGTGCTCCCCCGTGCCCCCTTGTTTCTTTTTGGGATAATGTGAACATATGTTTTTGTCCCCATGAAAGGGACACGATTTTGATCAAGGCTTTGGCACGTCCAGCGAGCCTAAAGCAATTTTTGAGTTTGCGAATAACAAAAATGATCTTTTTTTAAGATTGGCAGCCTCCCACCCTCGCATGGAACAAACCACCTCACAGCTTTGACTGTGACACACAGGCCAGTGAGCCACAGGGAGTCTGCACAGCCCTGTTGAAACCTGATCATCTCCTCAAAATGAGTTTTGTAACCAAAGCAATGGCTCTCATCCTCCACAGTCACATCCAGGGAGATCTCATGCTTTACACCAAATAATAATTAGCCTGCCACAGTCTATGTGACACTTGAAAATGTCTTTACCAGTACCTAAAGGCCCATCACCAACTTTCCTTTATTTCCAATTAAAATAAACATGTATTAAGTAAATATTCACTGTCAAGTTCTAAATAGGAATTACTGCTGTGTGCTGTTTGTCAGGCCTTGTTCTGGGACGCGCTGCTTATGATCTGCCCGGGTGTTTGTTACATTTTCCCCTGTAAGAGTGTTTGGATATTTCATCAATCATGCATGCAAGTTCCTTTGTCGTCTTTTGAAGGAGTGATGTGGTTTCATTTATAAAAACCATGTTGAGAACATGTTTCCTTTTAAAAAGTGAAACCTCTCCTTAGCAGTGCTTCATCTGGAAGCGGCAGGGGCAGAAAACAACTTTAGCTGGTCTTGAGGAGGTTTCTCTGCTCCAGAAAGTTCTTCAGCTCTCCATGCAAGCAGCCAGGGCAGCCTTCTTGGAGGGGTCATGGTGGTAATTAGGTGACTGTATGTGGATGCACTGTAAGCAGTTCTGACAAAATCCAGGTCTAAGCACTTGCTTGGGAATTTTCCACTCTGCAGAGATGGAAAGAAGCATTTCAGTGATCTAGAACATTCCCAAAGATACACAAGATAGTTTTAAGGAAGATGTGAAGGAATTCTGGTGTTAATGGATCATCCCCATGCAGTCAGGTTTTTTCTCCTTTTAGCCCCAGATTTCTTTAATTTAATTTCTTCACTGGAAGGCTGGTGAGGTGATGGAACAGGGTTCCCTGTGAAGTGATGGAGTCATCATCCCTGGAAGTGTTCAAGAAACACCTGGTACCTGTTTGGTGAGTGGATAGCAAAGAATGGCTTATAGGGAAATTCTTGATAAAAAAAGGAGTTAATGAGTTCATTTGAGTTCACTGTGAGACTAATGAACTTATCCCAAGCAGTGACTGTGGAGCTTTCCTGACTGTCCCTCCACCTTGATACTTGAACCCAGAATTAAATGGACATCTGGGCAGAGCAGAAATAGAAAATAAAAGGTGCTGTGAGATGCCATGTGTCTTGGCACAGGCTTTTGGCACTGAGGCTGGGAGGCTGTGCATCAGCATGGCTACATGAGCTCATGTCTGTGCCGTTCACATGCTCCCACTTCCCACTGAAACAGGAGAGGGTGCCTTGGCATCACATGAAGAAGCTTTTTGGTCCCTTTCAAATGTCAGCTTTCCCCCTGGAGACTTGTTGAGCACAAAATGACAGTGTCCCCAGGTCATGCATTACTCAGCAGCAACATGAGGCCCCCAGATGTGCTGTGCCTCCAGCTCACAGGATGTTCTTTGTCCAGGGGACGTGGTTCCAGTTTTTGGTTTGGTTTTGTTTTAGTGCATCTGGCTAAAAAAGGCAGGAGCCAACACACTGATTTGACTTGAGCTTGAGGCATCATTCTCAAACACAAAGATCCTCCCATTTCTCCTTCTAGCTTGAGCTCTTGAGGAGAATAAGATCTTCTTTCAGCTCAGTTTGAAATTGTTGTAGCATATGGACGCGTTTAGGGATCGCAAGAAGGATCACCGTGCTTTGTAATAAGTGAAGATTTAGAAACTGAGTGTTCTTCCAGCTGTGAGAGGCAGATCCACTCATAGATTTATCAGGCATGAGAACACACAAAGAGGTGCTTGTACTCCATCCAAAGCTTCTTATAAAGCAGTTTAGTTTGCACAGCTCTGAGCCTTCACTGCGAGTTCATCTTCCTAGAGTGCTCCACAGCTTCATACACAGCGCTGTACTCCAGTAAACTCCATTGATTCCATCAGAGCTTGGTTGCTTTTTTCTGCCCCAACACACCCATATGGCATCAGCTTCTTCTTCTTCTTCTTTTTTTTTTTTTTTTTCCTGTCATATAAATATAAAATAATGAAGTAAGGCCCAGGGATATGCCAGAGAAAACACAGTGTGCCTCATATGAACTCAAGATGTCAGCTGGCTTTGTGGAAAAAGGAAGATGGATTTTGGCCCAGTTAAAGGTACTCTGTTAAGGGATTTCTTAGGAGGGATGTTGCAGGATTACTCTGGGATACCATCAACAGTAAGAAGAGAAGCTGGTTGTCTTCTAATGGAACTCTTCTATGAGAGAATGAATCCTGAATTCTGAAATATCTATGAATTGCTTAGGATGTCCTGGGAAGGGCCCTCAGTGTTGCCATCCCTTCCTCCAAGGCAGGTGCTGTTGTGTCACCTGGCCTGGGGTCTCTCTGCAGTCACCTCTCATCACTCCTGCTGCTCAGATTTTTTGATCAAACATTTGTCTGTGCTGCTGCTCATAGAGAGACTCAATGGTTTGTGGAAAAGAATATGGGACCATGAAGGAGATCCAAAGGTAAGAGGAAAGGACTCAGAATACAGTTAAATTGCCCAAGATTTTGTGATTCTGGAACAAGTAACAGAGCCAGCAGGATTTATATTAAATATATGATGAAATAACCTCAATTTAGGTGAATGTTGTTAGTTCTCTGTTAGAAGGAGACATGGTGAGACATTTTCTAATAAACATCACTAATTTGGATAAAATAAACCATCAGTAGGGCTGCAGTCAGTAAAACTGGCCTAGTTTAAGAAATCTCTCTGCAACACTGACCAGATGAACTATGCATCGGGGGCAGGATTCAGCCCTCCATCATCATCAACAGGCTCCAACAGCCCCACATTTGGAAATGTTCAGCTTTCTCAGTGTTCTTGTCTGGGTGACAGGATTGACTTGTGTAAGTAGAAATCCAGAAAACATCTTGAAGTCTGGTGAGAAACGCCCAAATTGTGTTCATAGGAAACATGGGTCAGGGATGGTGTCTTTATCTTCCATATAATCTCTGCAGAGTGTTATAATGAATAAGCTTCTATCTCTCTTTACACATCCCAAATTTGGGGATTAGCATCCAAATCTAGAGTTAGGAAATAAAACGGGCTCTTTCCTGCTAAAATTAATTATTGCAATAAAAACCCCCAAACACATTATCTTCTCAGCTCTTTTGTGTCAGGTCATTTACTGCCCAAAATCATGTGGTTTTGTCACAGAATTAATGATTGCTCTTTCAGAACACCCAGTCTCAATGGAATTACTGTGCTAGAAGAGCCCACTGGTTTGAGCTCTTTTATTTTTATCCAAAGCCATCTGTCCCAGCGCTGCAGCATCAGATCCTTTCAACTATGAAATGCTCAGCTGGCACAAACCTTTCCCACCGTTTTTATCAGGTTGGTTGATAGCACTCATATCCCAGAGGAAGGTGGTAAGTGCCATCTGATGTGCCTGACACGGGGATCTCCAAGAGGAAATCCCAGTGAAGGAGCCTTTCAGTCCTGTCTTCTGTTTTCCCTTTCAGGGCATATGAATCCCACAGGAGCAGAATCTGTATTAGATATGGGACATTAATCAAGATTTTCTCTTGGAGAAATTGGCAATAACATCTCAGCAAAAACTGATCAAGTAAATCCCAGAAGCCACTGGTGCATCCCCAAGGAGCATTAAAATAGATGTCCTCCACATGGAAGGTGGGTAAAACAGAAGGGGCTGGCTCTCCTTTTTATAATGGGTGTAATTGTGAATTTAACCACTATTAGGATTTGCTTGTTTTTAAATTAGTCCCATCCCCTTCCCAGATTGTTTTTTTAAAACTTATTCACTCTGTCACAGGAGCTTGCTGTAGGTCCAGCTGTAGGTCCATGATTTCATTGCTCCTAGGACTAGGGATGGAAATTGAGAGTCAAGGATGAAAACCAGTGGGATTCAATATCTTTCTGAGCCTGAGCTTTGGCACTGGTGAAGTCATATACAGATATTTCTATGAAATAACTCCTCTGTGAATGTTGGTTATATGAAGAAACTCTGAAGTTTCAGGAGAAACTTTCTCCTGTGACTTTCTCTGAAGTCACAGGAGAAACAGATTTGAGCTGCAGTGCAGACACTGAAGTTTAGTCTGAAATCTATGTAGGTATTTTTTTTTAAACCCTCTCCAAAACCTACAGGAAAATTTAGGTATTTTAACCAATATTTTAAAACATTTTAAAGGGGAGGAAAGAGCTTATGATTAACATCTCTCTTAGTCTCCCGTTTTTTCTTTTAATTTAAAAACATCTGGAATCCAGTGTTGACAGATAAACCCCTTAATCTCTTTACTTACGTTAAATGTGCTCTCCAAGTCATATTTTGCACTTCTAATTTAGTGGCATCTGAAGGGTGTGTGTGTGGGGAAAGTGAGCCAAAGGCCAAAATATTTGCAGGAGGGTTGGTGCAGTGACTTCATTGCTGGAAATACACCTGAAGAACGAAGGGATGCCCACAGACCAACCTCCTTTCTGCTGCCTACACCTGCCTTGGCAGCTGGTGGTGGGTGAAGTCTTCTCCACGTGCAGAAGCCAGGCTGCAAGAGGCTTTGTAACTCAGCTGTGTTCAGTTCATGGTCCTTTTATAGGTTCCTGTGCAAAACTGGTGCTGTGTGGAGGATTCCTGGCTGGCCTTTGGTGAATTGGAGCTGCTGTGGATGAGCCCAGAGCAGCCCCATCCTCATGGGAATCACTTGTAAGGTTGCCAAGAAAAGCAAACTCTTTGTTCAGCAGCAGTTGCTTTCCAAGGGGTTGTGGGAGGTCGCTTGGCATCTGACACCATCAACATCTGAGCTTTAAAGGAAGGCTGGGTGACAAAAATCTGGCATATCATTGCATTTAGAGCTGTGAAATCCAAGATCACTTGCTAAACACAAGCCTGTTTCCTGACATGTTCCTCCCATAAGCAGGGTGCCCTGTTAGGAACCTCCTGCGTCTCCTAAGATGGATTTTCCTAAGATGGAACGGCTGTCAGAGGTGACTTTGTCCACAGTTAACCTGCTTTTCCTCTTCCTTGGGGAAAGGCACATAAATCCTGATTATGCTGTGAAACATAAAGGACACACCCCAGTGCTGCTGGGAATGGTTTGGGTCTCCTTGCTGCTTCTGGAGTCTTTTTCATTCAAGCACCATCTCTTGGAATCAAGGGACCCTGCGGTGTTTTTTGGAATTAAAAGTTTGTGGAGCTGCAAGTCACAGGAAAAAAGCTTAAAAACACGTGAGCCACGTATATAACAAAAGGCACGTGTTGGGATGTGTGGTGGTTATTGGTTTTGGTTGGTCTGTACACTGAATAATTTCTTTGGGAGTTGCAGAAGGATTGAGTGTCCTGACACCTGAGTGCTTGGAGTTTCCAAGGCTGAGGGAGCAGTCCTTCATGGAGCAGAGGGAGAGCAAACACCCATTCCTGGGACACGTGGTAGAGAATGGAGAATGTCAAGACACCTGCACTGACATTTTTAAGGCAATAATCTCAATTTTCAGTGTTCTGTCCCACACTTCATAAATGAATAATTGTGAGACATTTTAAAGAGTCTTCATTTCTACTCCAAGTCGGAAGGTATGTCAGTAAGAAACGGTGACTAGAACTGAACAAATAGGAAAAAATCCTTATGGATGTTATTTCAAATTCCAAAATTAATTTGTTTGGCCTGTGTTCAAAAGCCTCCCATGTCAGCTTTGTGGAAACACTTGGGTGCCAGTGTTTTACAACCAAATGAGGGTTTTAAAGCTCCAATACTTCCAGTGAGTCACTGGAAGTGAATTTGGTAATTTGGAATATCTAATTCAGATTTTGCACTGTGTTAAGCATGGCAGTCATGCAGGTGGCAGCATCATGAACCTGAGTTGTTTTCCATTTCCCTAAGACAGCAGTTGAATATTAGTCAATAAATAGACTCTGGCATTCAGAAGAAAAAGGCTCAGAATTCTCTAACCTGGAACAGTGGAAATTTCAGATAGTGAAGCTATTCCAGGAAACAGTGAGCTACTGGTTTTTGTGATATTCATAATTTGGAAGGATTCAGAAGAGTGCTGCTGGTGTTCCCAGGGAGCTGACACAGAGAATGTTAGAGAAGCTACAGGCAGTTCTTGTTTTTAACAGAAATTCTATGTTTGCAAACATATACCTCTTGCTGGTATCCCTGCAGCTAAGATGTTAAGAACAAAGCCTTTGCTCATCCAAAGGCACCCTTCTCAAATATTTAGCTCTGGATGGCAGCAGATTCAGTAGGGAAGTTGGAAGTTCTAACAACTCCAGGTTTATCAAGCAACTAACACTTAATCCATGCCAGCTGCCTGTGGTTTCCTTCCTACCACTGCCAAACCAATACTAAATATGGGTTTCACATTAGAAATAAATCCTTTAGTATGTTCAACATGGTCATGTTTCTTGAAGTATGCAAAAGGGTGAGGAATCAGACTAAACTGAGGACTGTGGACAGTTTTCTTTTGGAGTAGAATATTGTTTTCCTTAATTTGGGCATTTTTTATAGTTTTTGTCCCCAGCCATGTCTTAATGGGACATAATCTGGGAGGGAAGAAGACTGGATTAAGGCCTGGTGTGGTGGTAAGGATGTGTAGGGATGGGAGGGAGAGCATGTAGGCGAGGATTAGACACCCAGGAATTTGCTGGTGTAGGGGATGAGCAAGGGTGGCTGTTGAGGCCATACTCGAGAATTACCTACCCTTCCCAGTCTCATTCCTTCCACTTCCTGCTGACCTGTGTGCCTGCTGGCCTAAGGAATTATTTTGTCTTTGTTTCCCACGAGGCATTTTCTCCCTTGCTGTCTCAGCTGAGCTGAGCTGACTCCAGGGAGTCCAGAGCTGATGGCTCTTCCCAAACCATGCAGCTCCGTGCTGGCCTGGAGGGATGAGCAGACATGAGGTGAGGAGCTGGAAAGGGTCAGAACTAAGCCCAGAGCTGCTTCACTTGGGGCTCATTGGTTATGTAAAAACTGCAGTGCCCTTTCTGCAAGGAGACAGAGTGTCCATGTGCAATTCCAGAAACAGCACCACCTGTGCTGGGAAGGGGTGGACCTGACACAGGATCTCTGTGATGGGGTGGAGTGGGAGAGCCGTGGAGACCAGTGCCTTTTGTAAATCCCTCTCTAAAGCAGCAGGTTACATAATGGCTGTGAGCAATCCTGGTGTTTACACGACCCATTACAGAGTCCTTTGGCAAGTGCCCACCTGCCACAGCTCAGCCAGCAGAACCAGCCAAACGCTGATCTCACGTCCCCACAGCCCCACTGAAATGGCTGTGGATTTATCTGGATCTGAATGAGGTCAGGACCTGGCCCAGGATCCACAGGAATGGTCAAAGGTGGTGTGTGTGGAGCTGCTCACAAATCCCTGCCTCTCTGCTGCTCTTGCAGGCTCTGAATCCTTTTAGGGCTGCTTTGCCACAGCTTTTGGGTTGATGTAGCAATTGAAAAATATTGTTTCTAGTTGTCAAAACAGAAAAAAAGTGCAAAAAAATATGGATTTCACATCCCTGCACAGGGCTTCTGGCAGCTAGTATTCTTTCTGCACTCGTAATGACAAATAATACTAACCTTAGCCATTTTGCTTGGCACTTGGGATTGTGTTTTCTGCAGTCATTATTCTGCCTAGAACAGGGAACAGTTTTTAATCACTGCTTTGGTTTTTCACCTGCCTTATGTCCCAAACCAAGGCTAAAGACAAGGATTTATTTATTTGCCTTACTTGCATGGGAACAAAAGCAATATCAGTCACCGAATCCTGGAGATCAGAAAACACCTTTATATTTGGAAGACAGTAGAAAATATCTCTGTTATCTCACAAAGTATTGTGAGCTGTGGGAGGGCTCTTGGTCAGCCAAGCATTATGATTTTCTTCAAAATTAACTTTCCTTATGTTGCATCTTTGCTTCACATTTGACCACACAAAATTTGCTCCCCGGAATTTGTTTTGCTAAGGGCCTGCAAGAAAATATTATTATTTTGCAAGCAAATAAGAGAGAGAGAAGCAGAACAGAATAGAAAAGAAGAATTCCTGAGTTCAGGTTCTGCCTGGGTGTGACATCAGTGACACCAACACCACAAAGCTTTCAAAAGCAGGCCAAGGAGATGTTCACAAGGCCAGAGAGGTGACCCTATTGTGACAGCAACATAAAACCAGAGTAGGTTGTCTGTTGCTACGTCATTTGTCACCTTCCAGAGAGACCTGAGGGGCCTGTTCATCTCAGATCTATTGGTGTGAGATTTCCAGACTCTCCAGCATTGGCTGAGCCCTTGGATGTGGTTCTGTCCAAACTCAGCAGTCAGGAAGACGTGCAGCACTCACCGGGAGGGACCTCCCTGGTTGTTGGGTCCCTTCTCTGCACGCTGCAGGATGGACAGCCATGCTCTGCAAATTCATTCATAAATTCTTCAAGCCCAAGTCAGTTTGCACAGTCCAGTGATATCCTGCAATTTCAGCACAGGGTGGTCCTTTTAGTTTTCAGAATGATACTCCAGAGTCTTTTAACAAAGTGGATGTGATATAAGCAATTGCTGCACTGGATATTTCACTGCTGGACTTGTAAATATGCAAACCCATCTGGCTGGACCATATTTTAGGAGAGTATGGATGCTAGCTTATGTTATTACGAGGAATGGGAACATTATGACGTGCTGTAAATTAAACAGTGATGTTCTGCACAAAGAACTCTCCATCCCAACCACATTGTAGGCGACTTCTAGGAATAATTTCTTCTGTTTCAAGGAGAAAATGATACAAAAGCTAAACCTGGAAAATCTTCACTGAGGCTGACCCAGCTATCACCCCCCAGCTCTCTGATTTTGCAATAAAGCAGAAGCTGACCAAACCCCATGGAGCTGCTCAGGGTGCAGGGAAGTCTCCCACGTACCACAGATATTTACTGAACAACTTTAATATCTCGAATCAAAACAAATGGGGCAGCTTTATCAGTAGACTTTCCCTGCTTTTCTAATCCTGTTTCTCATGCAAGCTCATTGTAATAATCCAGGCTGGATGTTGTCCAGGCAGCTGGTGGATGTTGTCATTCTTCCATTGACTTGACAATGGAGGTGTGGGCCAAGAGTGAGAACCTGGAAGAATAATTGCCTTGACCAAGGCGGGTGGGAAAAGGCATCGCTGGCAGTTTTGGAGGTAGTAATTACTAAGAGCCATGCAAAATCCTCTCCATCTCTTTCTGGATGATTGAAAGGATTCAGCTCTGCATGCCATCACTGGGGCTTTTGGCTTGGAGAGGTATTTGGAAGTTCATTCATTACTTGTTTTAATCCCTCCCAGTTCAGCTGTGCTGAAAGCGAAATATTTACATTAGAAATAACATCCTCACTGCCAGTAACTGAGCTGCCCATTGTAGAACCTGTGAGGGAAATGAAGTCTTTATAGTGCTCTTTGCTCTGCCGTTCTCTTGATCACTCAGATTTTGCTCCCTTGGTACTCTGATGCATGTGTGACCTTCAAAACAAACCCCAAGCATGGCAGCAGAGCCAGCTTTTTCCTATACAGAACCAGAGTTTCAAACACATCCCTTTTGAACTACCCACCACTTGAGTCTGTGACCAGTTTTGGACCTTGGCTACGTCCGCTCTGCTCAAGCTTTCTTACTTTCTGCAGATTTATTTTGCCCTGCTAACATGATCTGAGTCCAAACTCTACATCACAAATGTGGGCTTTTCGGCAGCCCTCCAGCACTGTGTTGAATCTTTCTCCTTTGCCTTGCTTTTAATAATTCCAGTCTATGTGGATAGAGCTGCTGCTGCTTTTAAGGCATGTCTTGTTGAAGCTTTGCAGGCTCCTTCAGATTTGCCCAGGACTCTATTATAAAAGGGGAAACTAAATCTCTTATCCATTCCACTTCCAAATCTGTGTGTTTCTCTTATTTCCAAACACTTCATTTAGAGAGCTGGCCAGAGAATCCTGAGCTAATGCCACGTGCCTCATGCAGTTCTGTTGTTTAGTCCAGGCAAGCTTTGCTTTTGTAAACTTTTTTAGAGATCTAGAATTAAATGTGAAACATGAGTCAAACAGTTTTTGAATGTGTTTAACTTGGAACACTTTTTAGTTATGATCTCCTGATTCAACACAGGAGAATGTTCTTTTTTGCCCTCAAACAGCTTTGTAAGATGGCTATCAACTGTATAGATACGGACTTACTCATCTTGCTCCTGATTCATTTGCTTTGGTTATTCCAACTCCAACAAGACAAACCAGGAAACTTTGCCAAAGAAACTCATGTTTCTGTGACTTCAAAATGAAAAGAAACCCCGAATCTGCAGGAAATATTCCCATCTTTGAAGGAGTTTGGAGCAGACAGGCACAGAATGCACTTTGGCCTGCCATTGTAGCAGAAATGCTTTATGCAGACCAGGTTTGAGGGAATTGAGCACAGCCATGTTATGAAACTCTTGTCTAACCCATAAACCTGTAGAAAAACCCCATCACTGTTCAAATCTGCAGGGCCACATGGTTATTTGAAAAATCCTTTGGACCAGATTTGAGTAATTCTTTAGCCTCATTCTTTCACCTCAAGGGTCTGTTTGTACCAAAGAGCTCACGTTCCACTCCAGGGTCTGATCTACTGTTTACAGCCCTGTTGAGAAATGCTGCTGCCTTTTTATCCCTTTTTATCCCTCTGGCTTCATCTGGATGACCTTAGGTTTTGTCTTCCACTATCAGAGCTGTCATGCAGACCTGCAGCAGGTGAACATCAACGGAGTTTGCTTCTGGTCAACCCTGCTCCACAGAGCAAGAGGATGTGCTGACTTTTGGGGAGGTTGGTTTAGGCAAACTCCATCAAAGAGTGCATTACATCCCTCAGGGAAAATTGTCTTGTAATGGCCCCTCCAGCACCTCTGGAGCTGGTCTGTGCTGGGTCAGACAATGGTGCCAGTCCCTGGCCGTGCCCTCACGTTAAAGAGATTTGCACCACATGTAAACATTGCTTATCACGACTTCCTCTCTTCCGAGCGCGGCATGGAGAACTCGTTCTGGCATGGAAAAAAAATAATGGTAATCTACAGCCACCATATCTGTCCTGTATCAAGGTCAGAGCATTCCTGACCTAAGTTCTGGCTCTGATGCCTTGGAGGTCTGTGTGTGCTCTCTGGTTTGAAGGTTTTCTGCGACAAAAAGCTATTCAAAACTCGGAACGAAAACACAGAAAAAGCAGGGCATGGTCTGTTATCCTAAGTCAGCTCGTGGAAACTTGCTGCCAATTGACCAACATTTTCCACTCATCTGAGATAATGATGGAGGTCAATGTTCATTTATTACCTCAGCTGGCCTAAAATGTCACCAGTGGTTGTTTATCTCAGCTATGCACCTCATGCAGCTACAAGCTGTAGCCTTGGCTGCTTGACAGTGCAAAACCAAGAGGGACTCTGTCTGAAGTCATGTTTTATTCAGTTGCTTCTGGCCAGATTTGTTCTCTTACCCTGGTCCAGTCACGTTATTTGTAGCAGTTGGCCAAAGATGCTCCTGTGTACACCAGGAATGACTCAGCCACAGTGGAAGGAGGACGATTAGCAGGGAGCTGATGTCCCCACCAGGAGAAAAGAAGTGTCCATGTGAGTGGCTCTGTATTGGTTGTGTCCATGTGAATGGCTCTGTATTGGTTATCTGCAGGTGCTGGATCCTCTTGTGAATATTCCAGGCCTTATCTGTGGTCTGCACTGTGTGTGAAAGAACAGTGCTAATCTGATCAGCTTTGTTAAGTGACACCTCTTGTCATAATCCAGACGTTTGGTTTGGTACTCACTTGGCTTTCAACAAACTGGTCTCTTCTGTGGGAACAGAGTTTATGTGCAAAAGCTCTGATTAAACAGTTTTGCTGCTTTTTTTTAAAACAACAAACCTGTGTTTGGTTGTTGCAGTAGATTATTGACATTCATGTTTCAGCTAAAAAGCAAGTTTAAAACCATCACATTTTGGAATTTCATATTTTTTCTCCCACTGACTAACATTCAGATCTTATTTCCTCAGCTCTGGAGAGGTTTTCTCCTCATTTTTGGAGCTGCAGACACAGTCCAGACTCTGAACATGCAGGGCTTTTCCTATCCTAGAGATCTTCAGAGATGAACAAATTTAAATGTATGGCTCCTCCAGATTTTATCAGAGTTTGGATTTATATACAGACAGAAGAACTGGAATTTTACTCTTGTGACTGGGTACTGCTCTGCATTTGACCTATGTATGTTTTTGAAATGAATCTAATATTAAAGCAGAGACTCTACAGGTTGTGCTTCCCTGAAGGTCTTGTTTGAGGTGGAGAGGTTCACATGTTCTCTTGGAGAGGAGCCCAACACGTTTCCTGCTTAAGAAGCCTTCACTCTTCAAGGTGTGAGCCTAGCTTAGTTACTTCCATATATGTTTTTTTAGAAATTTGAATGTATGGGAGTAAATTTCCCATTTTGGCTCTGAGACTTCAGGGGTTTCTCCAGTGCTCCTATTATTACTTCATTAAGTTCTTCCTCTGTATGATTCTTTTGCATCATACTATTGAGTTATAACCCCTGTGACTGGTCTACCAGAACATTCCTTTGCATTTGTGACCAGCACTCTCCAAATTCCAGATCTTTGGTTTTAGCAGCCCTTAGTCTCCTGCAGTTTATGACCATGTTCACTTTAACGTCTTTCTTGGTGGCTTTATGCTTAATCCCTTCAAAGATTTTCCTTTTTGCTCATGCAAGTGGCACATCAGTTTGTGGTCAGCACATGAGCAGATCCAGCCATCACCAAACCAACCCATAGCTCTGGATTCGTGAGGCACCTTCACCACGGAAGGTGAAGATCTGCTGAGCAGGATGCTGAAGGGATGGATGGTTGTTTACCAGATCAGTCTCACCCCATAGTTACGAAAGGATGTTTTTTTTAACCTTGGGGATGCAGTTCTGCAGGGGTCACTGGTGGGGTGCTTGTCACCCATGATGTTTACCATCCAAGGTTTTTCAAAACAGAGTGAGAACCTCCATCATCGGAGAGTTACAATAGTGTGTTCATCACTCTGTGCTGGCATTTACAGTGTGAACAAGACAGGGCATCATGGAGGGGGCTGGGGGGATTGTTCTCTTCCAGTATTTGCTGTCTTAGTCTTGTGTGGTCCTTGCCAATGTGTGTTTATTTCCCTCTTCACATCCAGTGTGGTTTTATTCTTCATTCAGGGAAATTTCTGGCTGTCTAAAAGTGCCTTTTCACCTGCATGAAGTCAAAGAACAGAAACAATGTTAATTTGAGACAGAAGCAGAAGTTTTGGCTCCGCTAGCTTTGCTTTCTTCCAGTGATCATGAAATTATTGAATGAATTCTTCTAGCATAGTGAGAGAGAGGACATGAGGCTTAGATTCATGCCCACATGGCAAGCATAGATGTGATATCAGGTCATGTACTCTTTTATGGGCACCCCCTGGATGTTGGCTGGAATATTTCAAAATCCTGTTATCACAGAATGGCTAAGATTGGAAGGGGCCACAGTGGGTCCTCTGGTCCAACCTCCCTGTTCAATAGAACTCCATTATCAATATTCAGTCAAAATCATAGCCATTTATTTATTTATTTATTTAATTAGTTAATTATTTGGGCATTGGAGGGAAATAAGTGGAAGAAATGAGAGTAGATAGCTCCTGCATCATCTGGTGACCTGGAAAAAAGCTTAAGATGTTGTATGAACTCAGGAAATTTCAGGTCAGGGCTGTAGTGCTCCATCACTGTCCTTTCTCATCCTCACAGATTTATCTGCTACCTCTAACTCCACTAACAGTCAGAATAACCTTTTCTTGGTGACAGCATATTTTTTCTCCTTGCTGGCTTTCACTTTTTTTGTTCCCCCGTGTATCTGGACAAACACAACTTGCAACCACGGCCCCAAGGGAGCCAGCAAAGATGTAAAACACTGAGTGGTTGGAGCGGTGGCTGTGCTTGGGTAACCACAGGTTTGTCTCAGAGCCCTGTGTTCACACCTGTCCTCTAAGATCAGGATGTGTAGCAATCCATCCCTTCCCCTAAAACTCTACCTACCGGGCTAATGTTTGGGACATGTGTGCAAAATCAAAGCACGGATGGCTCCTGAGAAGCAGGGATGTATCTGGTACTGACTAGTGGTCTAGTGGTAAATAAAATCTGGGTAAACACACCCAAATTCAAAGTGGAGCAAACCCCACATTTTTTTTCAACTACACTGCTGGTATTGAAGTGTGGTCTGCCTCTGCTGTGGTAGTTTTACTGGTGAGGACCTGGGGAAGCAGGAGACTGTAAACCCATTTGGTTCAGATAATCTGTTACATGAACTCTGTTGATGAAGAGAAGGGAAAAATACCCCATAAAATATTTATTTAGAAAGTGCAGCTTGTTCCTATTTGTGACCAAACATATTAGGAAGACTGAGCTTTGTGGGGGCATTTTTGAATGGAGGAGAGGGGAACCCTGTAATCAGAAAAGCCTGTGAAAAGACATTATTTTTTCCTAAGGAAAAGAGCCCATTAAGAGATTTTAATGTACAATCCATGCAGCACCATAATATCGACCTCTCTACTCTCAGCTCCCCTTCTCCTGCAGAGCTTTTTCCTTCAGTGTTTATAACTCTCTTTTCATGGATTCTCTTCTGTTTTTACCTCTCTCATCTCCTCTGCCTCTCCTCCATTTGGAGCACAAGGGAAATGAGGAAAGGGGTTCTCCTTTAAAATCCAGCTCCCTGTGGCCTCCCAAAAAACTCACGTAGGCTCTCACCTCAGGCTGGAAAAGAGGCAGCTGTCACCTCAGGCAGTGGGGAGATCAGCAGCTGGGTACAGGGCACAATGAGATAGACCTCTGCACCAACAAGAGAGATCTTAGTCACACCAAATATTTGTTGGAAACTTTTGACAGAGCAACTGAAAAGCCAAAGTTTAGGGTAGGAAATGCTAGGTAAAAAATTTATGGTCTGGATTGTACAGGAAAGTAGATTTTGACAGACAAAGTGTTTCCTTGGGTCTTAAAAGCTACAAAGCTCTTCATTTATTGAAGAGAATTAGTGTGAGGTAATATAAAAATATTAACTGCAGGGGCTTTCAGACGAGCTTAAAAGTTAGGAACTTAGCTGTCAAATAACTCATCATATCTATTGCAGGAAAATGCAGTGGAGCAATTTATTTTCTGCTGCTAAATTTCACTCTTACACTTCTGGGAGGGGTTACCATTTTTTATGCTGGGTTAAGGTGTTCTGTAGCGTAGAGAAGAAATGCAAGGGCCATATTTTTGGGAAGTGCACTTCCCTGTGCCAGTTCATTTGGACTGAAAGTGCATATAGACCCTTTGGTGACTTAGGCCCACCACAAAACTCAGCAGGAGCATGGGATTGCGAGGAGTAAATGTCATATTAAGTAATCACTGCTGAGAGAGAGAGCTCTGTTTTTAACCTAGTCAGGAAAAATTGATGGTACATTATGGGAGGGGGAAGAGGACATTTCATGAGATACTCCTGGAATAGCTTTGTGTTGGGATGGCTTTTCAAAGGAGCTGGTTTAACCAATTCCTTCATCCCCACAAATGTTACATAAGAACCATTGGCAAAACTAACACACACACGCTTCTTGTACAAAGGACCAGAAAACCAACCCAGATGTTTACAAAGCAACCACAAAAGACCGGAAGAAAAACAAACATACAGAGATGTTTTAAATGCAGAGCAACCAACAAACACAGGAAAAAAAATATCCATGTTCCTGGCAGTAGCTTTTGAACATGCTGAAGCCATTTGGAGCAACCCTTCTTTAAACTTCCCCCATGGCAGGTTTGAATTATCAGTTATGTTTTCATTCATCACTTAAGGTCAAAGACTTCATCTTTCAATCCAGGCCTACCCTCCTCTAAAAAGACAGATGGAAAAGGTGTAGCAGGTCTTCATGCATTGCTTGATGATTAGTCTTAATTGGTTTACCCTGATTTCCCCTACTTCCTTTCCCCTGACAGAAGCTTTACAGCGAGGATGTAGAAGAGGATGCTCCTGTTGTGTTCCTCTGGTGCTGCTCCTGCTTCCCCTTGGCCTCCACGTTCCTCAGGAATGGTTGAAGTTGGTGTCTCTGCAGCTCCAAAAGTGCACTGGGCCACGGTGCAAATTGCTGTACATCTGCTTCCTTCAGGCTGACCTTTTAGGCTCTTTTCTGGGGACTGCTCAGTGCTTTAAAAGGTGAGAGAGGATCCGAGTGGAAACGCTTTCCTCCCAGGCGGAGATGCCTTTCTGTGACACTGACAAAAGAAAGAGGATGGTTATGCCAACAACATGGACCCCTGCAAAGCTCATCCTGAGAGTATGGATTGCACTGAGTGAGGAGTTTGGTTCCTGCACCAACTTCTTGATGTTCTTTGGCCAAAGCCACAACCCTTGTGATTTTAGGTCAGCAAAAAGAATTCCCCCCACTGCCCCCACTCAGAGGTATTTCTATGTTTCCTTTGTCTCCTCAGCAAGAAGAGCTTGGAAAAATGCATTGCATTTGGACAATTCATGCAGTCACTCCTAAAATGCAGCTTACATTTTCCAGATGGCTTAATAACCAACTGATTTAATATCCTTTGCACTTATATAAAAGTATTAAAGGATCTCACAGATTCTTGTGCCTGGATGAGGTGGTCCTGAACCAAGGACTACCAAATACAAAGCTAATTGGGATCCATATATGAACCTCACAGGTTTGCTGCTACTTAATGCATCCATTAACTTACAGTGAAGGTATCGGAATGAATCCTGCTTTTTCTTGAAGAAAACTGTGTCTGTTACTCCTAAGCACAGCAAAACCCGGTAAAAGCTGTTTACTTTGGCTTCTGGTGTCCTGGATTTGTTGAAGGAGGTCATGGCTTTTGTCCTCATTTACCTACAAGACAAAGTGCTTGAAGAGGAAAAATGCTCCTTTCAGGCTGGAATGTTGAGGTTGCAATTTATTGTATGGGACTTGAAAGAGGAATTTTCAGTTCCAACTTGTTTGAAGAGGAATGGGCTGGTGAAAGAATTTAAGGGCACTTCTGAAATGAATGTTGCCTGTCTATGGAATGGCCTAGAAAGGAAACATCCAAGAGCTCAGCTATTCCACACTGCCTGAACAGAATAATGAAACACTTCTCTTGAGATTTATGAGCCTGGAAAATACACTGCAGATTTCCATCTAGGCCTGAAAATGTCTGTTGTCGTAGTCTCTAGTATATCTCTTTTTCTACAAGCATTATAGGCTGGGAGTATTGGGAAGGAATCAGAGAGGAAGTGCAAATGCAAACACAGAAAATAAATCTATTCTTTACTGTCATGAGACTCCCGAGCTGCAACTGTGAAAGAAGTTTTATCTTTCTTGTGCAAATTCCCTATTCTTTTTTTTTTTGTTGTTGTTGTTTTTATAACTAAATACTGCCTCCAAATTACCACCATTACATTGCAGGGCAAGGGCTGGTGGGGGAAGCACGAATTCTGTTGGAATTCTCTTTCTTTGGCAAATGCACCAGCAGTGGAGATGGTGAGTCCAGGTTGCTTCACCTCTGAAGGGCAGAGGCTGTCAGGAGTGTGCTGGGCACACTGTTCCCTTGGCTGATGGGAATGCTCATCCATCCCTTCCTGTCCAGGAATGGATGAGTGAGGCAGTGGGTCATGCACTTCACGATTTTGTGTCAGAGTGTGGAAGTCACAGATTCCTGAAAGCAGGATCACAAGATTGTCCACACTGTCTCTGCCCCAGAGCAATGTCAGAGCTGAGAGGTGTGTGACAGTCATTACTCCTTCTCATACCAAACAAATTTCAGTGCCTGAGAATCCCACCTTCTATTTGTTCCAAGTGCACAGTGGATTTTTTTCCTTTGCTGCAGTGCCAGTCTCTCTTGCTGCAAGTGTTTTCTATCATGGTTTATGTCACAGATAATGTTCCTTGGCAGCCACATCTGCTGGCAATACTGTTGGCATTATTATTTTATCACTGCTGTGCTTTTAAAATGTCCAACCCACAGGTTTGAGAGTGATTTTGGATGTGAGAAAACCTTTGCCACCTGATTCGGTGCATCAACTCAAGGAATGAAATCTTACCCACTAGTCCTGGATCTCAGATCTAGGAGTGGGGACTAAACCCTCTGTGTACACACTTAAAGAAGGACTAGTTTGTGCTGTCACCTCTCAGCCACCTTTCTCAGTGCCAGACTCACAGCAGAGATTTAGAGGACGAGCTTTGAGCAACTTGCATCTTGGGTGTCACAGAGTGGATCTCATTCAAAAATCGAGTGCTGAACCCCTCTAATAAAAGAACCTTCTCTGCAAGGTTTCCCCAAAGGCACCCCAAAAGAGTTTATGGCCTAAGCAAGGGAAGCAAGTCCATCCTGACCCATGGCTCTGCATCCTGATAGGAATTGCCTGTTACAAACCCACAGCACATGGGTGATTTCCTTGTAAGGTGCCACGGGCAAGGACAACCCCAGATGCATTTGCAAGGAACAGCTTTGTGGGTAGAGAATTAGAACAAGTGCCTTGTGTGTGATGATTGATACTGCCAGGCGGACAATAATTATGATTTACACACGATTTCTTTATTCTTGAGGGGAAATCCCAGTTGCCAAGTATGTTAACGAGGTATGTAATGGTGTGTTAACGGACACCATTAGTTTGCTGGACAAAACCGAGACCCCTGCCAAAACAAACCTTCTCCAATGGTACGTTTTATGGATCAGCAGATTCTGAAAATGCTTCAGAGCGGGGCTGGGTGGTGGGGCACATGCTCTGGGAATGGCTAACAGTTTCCTAACCACAAGTTTAAAGGTATCTGTTAGTAATTAAATGCACTCAAGCAGTTGTTAATTCCAGTGTTGTGCAATTTCTCTATGAGGTGCAATAATTGCAGCCCGGAAATAGTTTGTTTTAACGTTATGACCAGATTAGTACAGAAAGTAGTCCCAGCTTGTAGCAGCTCGTGTTAACTTCTGTCACTGGGGCCGAGGAGGTTGTCTGTGCTGGGGAATGTGCTCGTGGCCCACGGCATGCAGGGAGCTGTGCCTCCCAAACCCTTCCTGGCACTGGCAGGACCCAGTGCTGAGCTCAGCAAGGTTCTTGGGAGATGACCCTGGTACCACAAAGAAGAGTCTGGCAGACCCTCGTGGCTCAGGGTGGTTTCTGAGCACTGAGGAAGCTCTCGGTTCAGCTGCTTGTGGAAGAAGGAGCAGCTGAGAAACTCCTGCACAGGGAGAATCGGGGTGGCTCAGAGCCTTTTTGAGGTGTGTCAAGGTCTGGGACAGTGCAGGAAGTCTTGGACTGAACCTGAGTCAAAAATGCTCGTGGATACAGGTGCCCGTTCTCAGTGGGAGCTGCCTGAAGCTTGGCAAGAAGAGTTTATCCCATGGTGGGAGGTTGGTATCACACCCTCCCAGCCTGAAGGGCTTTCCCTGAGAAAGCCTGATCTCAGTTTTCAAATTGGGTTATTTGTATAATCCATGGTTCACAACAAATTTTTGTGGGCCTGGGATTTTCTGTTTCCAACAAAAAATTCAAATTGTGGGGACTTCTGCAGTACCAGATGTGCTGGACAGCAGAGGTCAGTAACATCCTGGAAGTGTTGTGCCACAGTATTTGCCCCAGGGGTTGGGTCAATGGACAGATGTGAATATCCTGAAATCTCAGAAATCTCCAAAGCACATTTCATAAACACCAAACTGTGTGACCCATTTACTCCAAAGCAGAACTTCTACGGCCTCCCTGTACTTCTTTCTGCTCAGCTGTTCAGCATAAGTGTACTCAATAAAGCTCCTTAAAGCAGATTATTGCTTCACTTATGAACCTTCATGCATTAATACAAGAATTTTGGAGCACAAATATAAATTAAATAAATGGCTGACAAGGCTGCTGGAGTGATCCAACAGTGGTGCTGCTTCTTCCCTTGAAAGGTTTCCATTCATCTTTTACATGATGGTTTAATCTCTCACCAAGGCAAGAGTGTTACCTGGAAGGTTTCCAGTTGTGTTAATGGGAGCTGTGAAAATCCTGTGCATATCAGCAGGAGAAATGGCCCCCCTTTCCAAAGGGAATGGTTTTGGTTGTCCTTAGCACATTACAATAACCAGCCACCACACTTAATTGCGTTTTGTACCACTTTCCCTCCCCTCCTCATATCTTTATCTCTTCATGCCATAAAAACACTGCATTTTAAAATGAAATCAAGGAGACAGAAAACAGAGGAGACATGTTTTGCATAAAAGAAGAAACATGTGTTAGGAATAAAGGCCTGAAATGGGCAAACATATTGAAGACATCCATGCGTCCCCCTCGCAGGGAAGCAGGAGGGAAGCACCTCTCCTGCCTCTCCTTGCTGCGATGGGGGCTTGGTTTTCCTGCAAAATCAACCAGTTGTCCTCCCAAGAGAGGGGTCAGGCAGGCTGGGAGCAAAGTGTGTATTTTTTCCACCCTGTGCTCTTCCGTGGGGATGTGAGCATGTTCTGGTACTTGTACTAGAGCTGAGCATGCTGCTGGCACAGGCAGGTGAAATTCCACTGGCAGAGCCAGAGATGACTCTGGATGGGTTTTCAAGGGAGTGAGTTGTTCTCCCTGCTCCTGGGAAGGACTGGGAGGCATGGATTAATCACGTTCATCCTCCGTGACAATCCTGCCCGGGACACTCAGCGTGTGCTTGTACTGGAATCAAACGTGGGTCAATTTAAGTGAACTGTAGTTGGAACGGGTAATCCAGCATGGATTGCACAACTTTCCCATGGAAATGTTCTAGTGGCTCTCTCACAAAAACCTTCCTGCTGCTGCTGACCTGCTCTCTTCACCTGAGCTGGGTCTCAAGCAGTGCTTGTGCTGTCCTGCAGAGATGCCAGGGCAGGCAGAGCTGAAGAATGAAGGGCTTTCAGGGAGTCTGACTCCACCTGGGCTGCTCCTTCTTTTCTTCTTTGCCAATAAAAATAAAAATATATTCTCCCCNAACAAAAATGCAATGTGGTTTTATTCTAGCCATGCAAATATTTATGTGAACAAGAGAGAAGCAAGATCAGAGAGGATCATTTGGTTTGGTTGTGACACAGGCTTTGGTGCCAGAGATGTGGATTTACTCTTGGCTCTGCCAGAGCTTGCCTGTGTAACCTTGAACCAGTCACATTCACCTCTGTGCCCACAGCTCCCCTCTGCTACAGCTGATGAGAACCCTTTTTTGGGGTATTAGCTGCATGGGGTTGGGACAGATTTGGGGGAAAAAGGAGCTTTTCAACTCGACATGAAGATCTGAGCGCTTAGGTGATGTAGTAATTGTGGAAAATTATGGCAATTTGAGCTCAGGAGGGTACCTCCAAAATTTGTACTGTGCCCAGCACATCGTGCTTGGCTTGCTGGAGTCTGCTCTGTGCTGCTGCCACGCAAACAATGGTCTGCATTCAGCAAGTAGCTCCTCAAATTTCCTGTGGATATCCCCAGCAAATCTGTATTTAAATAAGCAATAGTTTCTTAATCCTGGACTGCAAGTTGCTGGGGCAATTTGTACTCAAGGTGAATGCTGAGGTTAGGGAGATGTTGAGATGTATAAAAGAAGCTTGCCATCAAAATTGTTTCCAGCTGTTTTCATTATGCCCCACTTCTGCAGAATAAACCAAACATTTTAGCTTTCAGCTATTTCCTTCTGGACTCTGTAAAGCTACCTGTTCTCAAAAGCATTATTTGGTGTCTTTAAGTGCTTTAGTCTGATGTTTTTACAGTTGTATTCAGCCAGTCAAGAAAAATGCCTCTAAATAGGTAGGAAAGGCAGCTGAAAAGATGGAAAAGCAGTTTGATTAAATGAAAATATCCATTCAGTTTGACTTGTTGAAAGCATAAAAATATTTTGGTAATACATTTTGGATATGCTAGAATTTCTCAACAGTCTTTTCTTCTAGTCTTTCCCTGCCAGATTGGCCCAGTCCATAGGATTTAGTAAATAACATGAGCTGGTGTCCAGTTTCCTCCACATTTCTTGTCATATCTAAGTGGACACTGCAGCCCAAATGACTCAGAGCACAGCTCAAACCTGTATTGCTGGAGCCACTCCCAGCAGAATTGGGTACAAATTTGAAATCTTTTGCTAAGATAAACATCCATCTCAAAGAAATCAACATTTAGCTAAGTATTTTCATGAAAAGGAGTGGGCAAATTATGTCAAAAGAGTTTTAAAGACATTTTCTCGATTTTTGCTCCAAAACATAAAGCAGTTAAGTGTCTGCTGTGACCATCCTGTGCCCAGCCAGATCCTAAAGACATGAACAGATCTTGCATCCAGAAAGATCTCTCTGGTAACTGAAAAATTTATTCCTGGAAGTCAAAGTATATCCTGCCCTTTCTCTTTTGTGCATCCATTTCTGTTTATCTCTGAAGAGTGACTCTTATGTGCTCGTTGCCCGCTTGCCCAATATGAATAGGCTGCCTTAAAAGAAAAATAATTGATTTTCGGCCAAAGGGACAGGAGAAAGGTTAGGAATGTGCAACAAGGTTTCTCATAACTTTGGAGCAGGCAGATGTTTCTCTTCGGTTTCCAACCTTCATTTTCTTTGCATGAAGGACGAGTTCTTTAAAACCAAATAAATAGCCCTTTGAGAAGAGCAGGGTTCCCACTGTTATTCTTTGCATTAACTCTTTTGTAGCTAAGCCAGAGTTAACTTGTTGATTTTTATTGCAAAAAATGAAACACAGAGAGACCAAAATGTGATTTTTTTTTCCCTATAAATGGCTTCAATTACGGCTTAAGAGCTGGTCAAAAGAGTAACAACAGCAACAATAACAAACGCTCTGACATCTGACATAATATGGATTGTCATTGTTCATTCTAGGTAGCGTAAATATGGCTAAAAATACTTTCTTCTTGCAATTAAGATTTCATTTAAACACCCGTAATTGCAAACACAGCAGTACATATTTCATATTTATAAGGATAGCGGAGGGGACTCTTGGAAGCAGTAACCAAGAACAGACTTGTAGTGGGGCAGGCAGAGAGGAGAGACAAGTAAAGGGTTTTATTCGTGGTAGAAGTGCACAGGATGATGACGTTCCCTGTCCTGACTGGCTCTTCAGTGCTTGTAGGGCATTTCCCACCTGTCTTGGTGATGGAGACAATGGGATGCCATTCTCTTTCTTGGGGTCTGAGGCCAAACTGGCTTGGCAAAGCCTACAGCCTAGAGAAAAGGTAAAAAAATGTCTAATTTCAGGTTAATATCCTCCCCCGGGGGATGCCCCTGAGGTTAATGCCGCTAATTCCAGCCCTCATTTCCCAGGGAAAAGGACTGAAACATTTCCCAGGACAGAAAGCCTGGCTGGGGAGAGCATCTGTGCGTGGCTGGGAATGGACACAGAGACCTCTGGGGCCTGCTGAAGCTGGGGGTCACTGATAAGGCAACCTTGGCCACAGTGTGTCTTCCAAAGCCTGACTGATGGGAAATGAGGACAAAAGCCTTTGTGAAAGCTCTGCTGGCCATATGTGGCTGTGCAAGGCTGCTGGGGAGGCTGAGCCTGTTTATCCACCAGGTCTGAGAGAGGCATTTGGTTCCTAAGTTTATAAATCAGCATGGTGACCCCCTTTTCCAGAGGATGGAGGAAAAACTGAGGAGTTACAGAAACTGCTGTCTGAAGCCTGGCCATGATGGGATCAATGAACAGCCCTGTCCTCCTCTCCTCCCTGCTCTGTGCTGGGCATTTAGGATTTTCAGAAGTTCCCACTGGGAAGTCTCGGGAGGAAAGAGGAATGTGAAAGGCAGAGGCAGGTAAAAAGTGCCAGGGAAGGGTGAGAGAAGAGCTGCCTCAAAGGAAGCCCTGTTGTAGCCAGTGGAGCAGAACTGGGGTGCTGAAAGATGTGACATTTCTTGCACGGACCAAGTGTCACGGGAATCTGGGATAGCCAAAGCAGGACGTGGGGGTTTAACAGTCAGGGGACAAAGTCTGTGTGGGGTCAAGACTGAAACCACATCATCCAGGCAAGACAGGGCCTGAGGAGTTCAGCCTGTTGTCTCATGGGCTTCCTTTCCCAGGGAGAGCTTTGTGGGCTGTGAGACCCTTCCCAAGAGACCTGTGCTGGGTTGAGGTTAAGATGGAAGGTGGAATTATGGAGTCAGGAGAAAGAGGGTTTTTCACACTTAAAAAGCACAGGTGGCTCTCCAGGGGCTTCCTGTGATTTATTGTTTCCACATTGTGTGAGTGGGGGGCTCTCAGCCCACCCACACTCAGCCTTTCTTTCCTATAACAAACACAAGAACACGAGACATGTGAGTGAATTCCACATGTTCCTACTCAGCTGACTTCTTCCTCTCCTCTGTGACCTTACCGTCCATAGAATCACCAAGTAGTTTGGGGTGGGAGGGACCTTAAAGCTCATCTTGTTCCAGCCCCCATTTTCAGCTTCAAGAGCATTTTTTAGCCACATCCTGGGTCTACTGGGACACCTGGGGACATTTATGTGCCTTTGCAGAGATGTGTAGCACAATCAGACAATGTTCCCCATCCAAATGCACCTTTATCTAATCTTCTTATAGAAAGGGTTTTCATGCTGGTCGGAGTTCTGAAGGTTTTAGGGTGAACACTTGCAGTATTTTTCCCCACCCTCTCATTTTTCTTCCTCGACTCTCCTAAAAATGCCCAGAATTTGGTACCTTTGGAAGATCCTAGCAGCTGGATATCAGCTGTGCTGATCCAGGGGAACCTGAAGCTCAGTTTCCCCACTCTGCCCAGTGTCAGTATTTTGCCTCTGGGGCTCCTGTGTGCTCTCACCTGAATTTCTGGCACCCTCTGGCTGCATGCAAGCAGAGGCATTACTGCCACTTACGGATGATATTTTTCACTGAGCCACTTGAGAGTGAAGAACCTGTTTCCTGTTTAGAGCTCAGAGAGCTCAGCCCAGCCGTTTCCTTGCCAAAGGAACACTCATTATGTCCTTCCAAGCACTCTGAAGACATCTGAGCTCACATCTGACAAATGGCTGCGGGTGGATCTGCCTGTTCCTGCCCTCATTCTGCCCGAGTGGGGCCGGGGATCGTGGCCAGCTCTGGGGCTGTGCAAGGCTGGGTTAGCACATGCAAGATTTCGCCCCACCAAGGAATGCGGCTGCTGGCCTGGAGCTGCTGTCCCTCCACGGAGCAGACATCAGGCCTCTGTTGGTTTACACAAGAGCTAAGAGAAGCCAGTTTGGAGTCCTGGTACTGCAGCTCCTCACACGATTAGCAATAACCCAAGCACAGAGTTTGGGCTGCTGCTCCGTTTGTTTTTGCGCATTTCCCGCGCACGGGTTCGCTGTTCTGCTGTTCTGCTGCTCTGGCAGGAGAGGGAGGATGGCTACACCTGAGGGCTCTGCATGGGGATGTGCCTGGGTCTGTTTAAACCTTGGGGATTTCTGGCAGAAAGTACTGATCCTTTACAGCCAGTGCTGGGTATCTCTGAGTGTGTTTAACCAGCTTACCCAGGGAGGAGTTCCAAGGGCTTTCCAAGGCAAGTGGTGCCGTACAGAGCAGCTCAAAAGGTGCCTTGTTTTGGGCTTGTTTTACACACCAAGTCTTTCCAGATCACATATTCCCAAGGCCCAGGGTGACATAATGAGATGACCTGTTCTGAAAGAGGAAAGGGGGGGGTCTTGGCTTCTCAGAGCTGCTACTGAGAGATGGCACCCTGTAATCTTACCATCAAAAGCTCTCCAGCGGCTGTTTTACTCCATTCCCCTTCAGACCCCAGGAAAATTTCTGTGAAATTTAGCTGGACATCTAAATGTGATGTTATCACATTTTATCACATCTAATAGGATAAAATTTTGGGTGTTGCCACACTTAAATAAAACAGGGCATCCTTCCTACTCCAACAGCAGGGAGGAACATTTAAAGTGTTTTTTAGATGTCACTTCTATACAACTCCACCAGTTCAGCTCAGTTTCATCCTAAGGGATATGTCTATTTAGGAGAATACTGCTGATGCTGGATAGGTATAGGTTGCTCTGGAACAGGAGGAAGCTCTTCAGCATATAAATACCTTATTAAACCTCAGCACACATCTCTTAGCAGGCAAAAAGTCCATAAGATCTGAAAAATCACTCTGTTGTGGGGGGAAGGATATTATATTCGATAAATCATATGGAACTATTTATCAGCAATCACTTCTTTAACTTTTCCACAGTCTTCAGTTTCAAAGCACATTTTGAAGTGACTGAAGTTTGTACAGAGCAGTTTATTTAAAAAATTATTTTAGGAAAATTACCTCAGGCTTGATTGTGTATTTATGAAGGGTTTCTCTTTTCTTTTCTCTTTTTTTTTTTTTTTTTTAAATATTAACATAATGTAAGAAAATGACTTTATTAAGAACAGTGGAAAAATGTGTAGAGAAACAGAAAAGATTTTGTAGCAGACAGTCTGTAATGGGAAAAGTTTTGCTTGTCGTGCAGTCACAAAGGGCAAAGTCAGTGGAAAGACCTTGATTTCGATGGGCTTTGGATTAGGCTCATTACTGGTGTGGGATTGCTCATTACAGAGCCTTGAGCTGTTTCTGGTTGTATCTACATCCTCCTCAGTGAATGTATTTTGATTTCTCTGCTTTTCTCCCTTGCTATTATAAGTGATTATTTTTAATAACTTCATTTATCTACCTCATCCTTCTTAACTGCTGCCTTCTCCTTAACCTGAATCCTGTCCTGATCTTTAGTTAAAAATGAAATTAATGTGCCCATAATTCAAACAAATGTATGTTTTTTACCCTGCAACCACTGTTGCACGACCTCTTGCAAATCCACATCAGCCACTTTGTGCTCCTGATATTGTTCATTCCTGGAGCAATTCTGGTCTGCTGCAGTTTAATCATGATGTGTTTCAGTACACAGCTCAGCGTGGTGCTCATAGTGATGACTTAGTGATTTTCTGAACCATGGAATAAATCTGATTGTGAGTATTTGGTATGTGGCTTACAATCAGCTGGATTATGACTTTTCCCAGTGGGGTCAGCCTTCCTATGGCAAGCCCACAGGTTGGAGTAGAAGTAGCTTTTTGCTGTGGATTGCTGTGACCTTTATGGCTGTTTGTTTTTAAATGAGACTCATTATTTTTCATTACTTGGCACCTGAATCATGCTGGTACTCCACGGGTTTAGACTGGGAGCTCCAGAGATGAGCTGAAGTGTGAAGTTTGCATGAGCTGTATGGGCAGGGACCACACTCCTGGAAGGTGGACTTCATTTCATGGCCTGGGAAAACTGCTGTGTGAATCCTGCTGGCTGCCCTTGGAGCTGGGAAGGGAGCAGGGAAGAGGTGGCTGCCCAGGTCAGGGCACATGCAGGGCTGGAGGGGCAGGTTGGAGCCCTGGACATGCTGGGAATGTCAAGGTACAGCTTGGATTCCACACAGACAAGCAGGATCCTTTCCCAGGCATCCCTGGCTGATGAAAGGGAGATTGTTTGCAGTGGCTTGGAATGGATTAGGTAGACAAAATATGAATGTTTGAACAAAGTAGTAGCCACAGCTCTTGTGTAGACAGTAAACAATGGTTTATTGACAGTAAACTCTTGCTCTTATGGTAAAATGTCTTAAATCACTTATTTCCTGAAAGGCTCAGGCAGGGTGTCTTTGGTCACTCACACATGTTTTGTACTTTATCTCAAATCAAAACATCCTGATTTCCAGTCTCTGGAACACATTACTGGTCCATGTTTCCCCTGTTTGAATAAAAGGTGGCAAACCCAGCTGTGCACTCATCAAGGCTGTTTTAAATAGCATCTCTGAGTAAAGGAAAGGCTGTGGATAGATGAGACCCCAGGATTTGTGCAGAAACACCCTCAGACTTGGCTTGACAAATGTTGTGTTTTTGGATAACTCTTCTTAATCCCTTTCTACTTAGGCTTTGATGTGATTGCTCTGAAGGAATAGAGTGTTTTGTCTCTCCACCTCATCTCTCCCTGCTCCAGTCTTGAGCATTCAGTACTCACTCTCTACTTTGATACTGTCAAAATGAGTCAGAAAAAAATCATCCTGCTAGAAGTAGTTGAGGGATCTGTTTGTTTTGACAGCATTGGCTTTAAGAGCGATTGCACAACCAGTTGTGCTGGCCAGAGTGATGAGAGGGCAGGGGAGCAACTAGGGATGTACTGAGAGTAAACCCAGGCACACAGAACTCACTTGCTTCCACCCATGCAGAGGCAGATGTGACAGATGTGTGAAGGAGACAGGACAAATGAACATGGAAGTGCCCTGGAGTGGGTGACAATTGCTCCGTGGTACCCAGCTGTGTGCTGACTCCTCTTACCTGTGCACAAGTGGCAGATCCATCTTCCCCCAGCAGAGAAAAATGACCCAAATTACCTCCCCCTGAAGAGGTGCACATCAGCCCTTCTTGCAGTGAGGGTCATTCAGAGCAATGTGCTCATCTGTGAGGCAGGGCTGGGTGTCCCCAGCACAGGTGCTGTGCAGGTGTCTGTGCAGTGATGGAGCTCCAGCCTGAGCCCCTTTGTTAGGAGGAGAGCACATGACAGAGGAGGAGAGCTGGAAGGCTGCACTGGGCTGGCAGAAAGTGGTGTGCAGTGGGAACAGGGGTGGGAAGGGAGCAGAAAGTGTGGGGGCTGCTTTGGCTCTTCCTCTCCAAAGTGAATCCCATCATCAGGGCCAGGCTGGGTGGAGCTCCGAGCAGCCTGATCCCAGTGCAAAGTTCCCTGCCCATGGCAGAGGGAGCTGGAACTCGATAGTCCTTAAGGTCCCTTCCAACCCAAACCATTCTGGGATTCCATGACTGGGATCTTGCCTATGTCCCCGAATAGCCCAAAGTCTGGACTGGTCACTCCAAAAGTCTCTCTTGCAGCCCTCAGCATCCAAAGGACTCAAATCTGTGATCTCTCCAGATTTCTTTTCCAGTGAGGGACTCGATGTGACCCTCTCTCTTGGGCCCTGGCCTCAGGAGGTGAAGATTGCTGAGCACTGTGTCAGCTGTATCCAAAGTGGTCTTTGTTTAATGGCCTCTGCTGCTGTTTATATTTTCTAATGCACTACGGCTGGTGTTTGTTGCCATTAAAACTTCATTTGTTTGGAGGATCTTTTCAACAAACTGAAATCCAATAAATCACGAGTAAAATATTTATTATTCCAACTGGATAAGAAGGGGAGGGGTGATTGGACAAATTAGTATTCCTTCAGCACCATGTTAAATGGGAGGGCACTGGGGCATGTTCGCCATGGGACTTTGTCCCCAGAAGAGCAATTATTTGGCTGGACAGGACCTGCTGAGTGACAGCTTCAAATTTGGAAGCAGAAGTGGAGCAGAAATACTCTGACTACTCCAGCTTTATCCTGTCTGCCCATGTAATCACATCCACAGATGATGGTAGTGAGCTCAGGGTTTCCGGATTAAAACTGTCAAAAATACAAGCCTCTAATGCCTGAGTTAGAAATCCTGGGCTAATAAACTGGTCCCACTTCTGCTGGTGGCAAAGCTGCTATTGTCTGAGGTCAGGACTCCATTCCAGGTCTGGTTTAGTTTGCAGACAGTAGCAGACTCCAAACTCTTCATCCTGCTGTAGGGTATATTACACTAGCTTGTGGTGGGATAAATGACATGGAGATCTGGAGCAGAATGTGGAAAATGTCATCACAAGCATCATTACATTGGAGCTGCATGGCTTTATTTATTTGTTGAATAGTGAACTCAATTAGAAATAGGGTGGGATTTAGGGCTGTTCATGTACTTTAGCGCTCAGCCAGTGGCTTTGGCTGAAAATGCAGAGGGAAATATGGGAAAGTTGGATGGTGATTTCAGCATTTCAGAGAGAGGATACATTGCCTATTCACTTGGAAATGATATCTAATTTTTCAACATGACATATTTTTCAATGCCAGAAATAGAAGAAAAAAATTGCTTTTGGACTGACCTGAACAGAAATAATTCTGAAATCTGTCCATGGGACTAAGGCAAAATCTCTTCATTTTCCAGTTAAGCTCAGAACAGGTGTGAAGTGTGGATCCAAATGACTGGGAGATGTAGCAGGCTCTATAAGAAATGTGAAATATATATACATAGAATTTCAATGGAGAGCTGGTATGTTTGTATGTATAACTATGAAAAAAACTGTTTCTTCAGTAAGGAAGATGCCCTTCAGCACCAGGCCCTGGATGTAAACAGCTCCAAAATATTCATGCAAGGATTCGACCTCAAAGTTTTACATTAAATCCAGTTTCCTCATCCTGCATGATAATTTCTACCCCACAAAGCCCCCAGAAGTCATCACCTTCACTCTTAAGGCTCTAGATGTTACTAGAATGCCATTAGGATCCTAAATACAACAAGTCAGTGTCCCATCTGTCAAAAACAGGACATGTGGCAACCCTGCCCAGTGAGTCATCTGTTCAGCATTCCCAAGTCTCTGAGACCTCTGCACTCACCAGGGAGCTCTGATATTTACCAATGTTATCTTTCTTATTTCAGTTTTGGCACCTTCTTCCCGTCCTCAGGGACGGCACTGGGCAAAAACCACATGAAATGAGCAGCAGACATCATCTGTCATCTTTCTGAAAGGTTACTGGGCTTGAGTGTGTTGTTTGGCTACAGATGGTGGTAACTTCACCAGAAAAACAAAAACTCCCACCGGGCAGTGAAGAAATCCTTAACTGGGCAGAGTTTTACATGCGAGATCAATTTCTTGAAAGGGAAGAGTAATCCTTACTCACAGTGACTTTTGGGATGACTAAACCCTCCAGAAGTGGATTAGAAAATGCTAAGAAATGCTTCTTTTGCTCTCATTTGCTGTGAATCAGCAATAAGGTGGTCACCCCCTGGGCAGCATTCCCACTGGGGTCGATGGAGCCAGGGGTTCGCCCCTGGAAGTCCCGCTTGGCAGGAGGGGCTCTCCATCAGTCTGTGTCCACTTTTCACTGCTGTGAGCACTTGTGAGTCTACTTGCAGTGTTTCATAATACAGGAACAAAGGGGTTATTCAATGGAAATGAGGGAGGCAGAGATTTAAAGCAGATGAGAGGGAATGCTCGCTGCACAATAATGTCAACACCTGGCTTTTTATCACTGGTGGATGTCAAAGTGCTTTACAGGAGGCTTCAGTGCCAAGCTGCCACTAAACAGTGTCTCTGTTTAACACAGAGATGGAGAAAGGTAACACTACCTGTTCAAGGTCACCAAACAGACAATGCCAGAGTGGGAAATATCCTCCTCCACTATACAGTGGTTTCTGGTTAAAATCAAATCACTTTTATGCTACAGAGCTCACTGCTCCAGGTCAGCACGACACCAAGATTTCAGTGGCAAGGGCTGTTTGTGTGGAGAACAAGCACATGGCACGGGGAAGATGTGAAAAAGAATTCAGGTCAGACAGCAGCCTCTGTTTTTGTAGGGATCTGTCTGATGCCAGAGGATAGGAGACTCTCTGGCTGGGTAACAGGTTTTGATTTAGCTAATGCAGAGTGCAGGGCTGGCTTCTGGCAGTCAGGGCTGTCCTGAAAACCCTGTGTTTGGTGCTCCATGTAGAAAGGGAGATGCCATTTTGGAAATCTACCCTGTCTGAGGGGAGCAAAGGCTGGTTGTCACCAGAGATATTCCCACACAAGGGTAAAATATGACCCAGTTTTCTTGGAGTTATTCAAGAATGGGCAGTGAAGCCTAAGCTAACCCTTCTTGTGAGGCTTCAGGGTTTACCCAAAAAAAGGGGCCAGACTTGTGGGCTCTTGCACCTCCACACCAGGTCCGGTGTTTTCCTTTCAAATGCATTCCAGGAGGCTTTTTCCACAGCCATGGTGGGTGCAGCTGGCTCAACTCATTTTGCCATGTCCATGGATAGTCCCACAGTCACAGGGAAGCCCGTTCTCCATCTGAACTGCTGTCCCTCCTTTACCTCTCTCCAAGAAGAGAGCCCCCAGCAGCCCATTAACCCTTTCCAGACCCACGTGGGCTCACACACGTGCTTTTTAGTGGCATGGTTCTTTGCAAGAGAGACAACCTTAATATTGCTGTTGGACCTGTGTGCATGCCTGTTGTTCATCATGTGTGAATTAAAGGAACAGCCCTGAACTGGAGAGAGAGGAGCTAATGATTGCCATATTGTCTCCAGCAGTCCTCAAGCAAAAGGAGCTGTTTGAACTTTCCCCTAAAGACGCTTCTCCCTCTTGCAGTGATTTTAAAATCTTGAGTTTCTACCCTTTTCGAGGTGATTAATATCGTAATGATACCTCTTCTACCTTCCCCTCCCCAGGGGAGCAGGGGGAGCAGGGGGAGGGAGGCAGGACAGGGAGAAGGAACTTTTCAAAACTAACTCCACGTGCAGCAGTAAAAGGCATGATAGCTGCTTCTTTTCCTCTCTCCTCTAGTTTCCAGAGAATTCCCTCATGTTTTCAGGTATTTCATTATGTTTTGTTTTTAATTCCTCTTCAATGCACATATTGACATGTTTCTTTCTGTCTATTTCTGCCTTCCTTTACCCAATAAAATGGTCCCGCTGGGAAGGTGAAGGTCCAAATAGAAGGTGGAAGGAAGGAAAGCATCTTTCCTCATTACCGAGAGCCAGACTGATTGATAGCGTGTGACTGAGGCAAAGACCCTCTTTGGGGTGGAGATCACAGCCTCATCCTTAACACCAGGACAGGCAAGAGGCTGAAGCTCAGAATGGGGACTGCATTTGGAATGTATGACTAATTGTGGTGATTGCCTGGCCCTCTTCCCAAAAATGAGGGGAGAAATGCTGTAGTGGGCATTGAATTCATCCTGCAGGATATTTCAAGTGCTGTGCTTTGAGACTAAGGGAAAGATTGCATCCTTCTGGCATTTAGAGCTCCCTGTGACCAGAAATGACCTTCTTAATATTGCTTTTGACATCTGCACCTGGGTGGATCTTGCTCCACAACCTTGAAATGGACAGTAGGAGAAAAGCAGCAGAAAAACGAGACAATCCCTCACATGGTTTGGATTTCCAGTAATAAATCCTAGGGAGTGGAAAAGGCCTTCCTTGTTGACAGGGTGATCCCATCATCTTCATATAAGAAAGAAATATTACGGAGTGTGAAAAAAAAAGATGAAGATAATCAGTCAAACTTCCCCAGGGAGGTGTTGGAGGTGCTACATAGTCTTGTCTGGGCTCCCTTTCCCATCAAAGCTTGGACCAGATGATCTTTTGAGGTCTCTTCCAGTCTGGGCTGTCCTGTGATTCTGTGATCATCAACATGCTGGTGGCTGGGTGTCACTGTCACTCAGTTCCTGCTGAGTGAATCTGTGCTGTTTGCACATCATTCTTCTATTATCTGGTCTCCTTAAAATCTTTCATCGCAGGTTTAGGGGTTTTTGGGGAGTCCCTTAGGATTACCTGTGTGGCTGCTATCTGTTTGACTTTCCTCTGAGCTGTCTCATTTGATCAAAGATGTGGCTCTGGAACCAGCAGTGGGTGGAAAACCTGCATTCCCAACTGAGAACGAACTGTGCCAGCTCAGCTTTGGAAGGAATTTCCCTGTGGTCAATAGTCTGGCTCAGCCTGGTGGCTTCCTGGAGCAAGGGCAGCGAGCAGAGAGGTCTGAACTGAACCTCCAGGGCTGCAGTGTTCTGTCCCTCAGCTTAGTCACATGTAGAATGTGGGTCTGGGATCACCCTGCTGTTTTCAGTCTGATAATCCACAATACACTGTTAGAAGTTCCTAGGACAGTTTGGTTCAAAGTAGAAAATGACAAACTAACACCACCCCCCAACCCCTCTTTGATTTGAATCAAATTACCAGTGGGGAGGTCCCTTAATTTGCTCAATATGCAAAGTACTCCCAGGAAAGAAATGTTGGAGAAGGGGATCATGAAAGCTGAGATGAGATGTAAGGGTGTCACAGAGGCCAAAGTGGAAGAGAATAGAGAATTGGCCAAGAAGATGTCATCAGTGACCCTTGTGATCACTGCTTTGTTGGAAGGGAGAGGATGGAAATCAGCTTGGAGAGGATCCAAGATGCTGCAGACAGGGAATACACCTGCTGTGCTTATCTTGTCCTAAACCACAGATGAATCCAGTTCCTCCAGAAGCTTCTGAAACAATGTCAGTCCCAGAAGACACACCACTGTGAACATTTCAGCAAGGACCTTTGTTCTTTAAATTGCAAAGAATTTTGAGATCTAACACAAAATATAAGTCAGTTTCCTCTGTGGGTTTTCAGATAATTTTTTTTGGTATCCTTATTTGATTCTGCTAATATGTATTTTAAAGATAAACCAGGCCTGGTCTCAAATACAGGGAATCCAAGAGGAGGCAAAAATGACAAGGGAGAGATGACAAGTGTCATGGGAAGAACCAGATCAAGGGAAAAAGCGAGCAAAACTGATGGCAACTGTAACAGGGTCTGATAGCTTAGGTGGGCAAAATGTGGGCTTGGAAAGGGTCATGAATTTCCTGTCTTCAGGAGACTGAAGACAACATCACTCAGAGCCTTCTCTTCTCCAGGATGCAATTTCCTCCACGTCCTACTGACGGATTCTTTTCTGCTGTGTGTATTTTTCTTTCAACCAGCTCAGAAAAAGTACTGAAAACTGGCAAGGCAGCTCAGAACAGTAAGAGATCTTGTACAAATTCTTTCTTCCTTCACAGGTTGTTGAGACAAAGTGTAACAGAAGATTACAGATAAAAATGGCATTTTCTGTCAAAGATAGTAAAGTATTTCCACAGCTGACCAGCTGCAGTGCATGTGTCCTGGCAGGTCCTGAAAACAGTTTTTATAGATTTCTCCAGAAAACCAATTAATTTGACTATTGGCATAAGCACCACGGTAACCTCATGCCTGCTGTAAATGAAAGAAGGGCTTCAATAAAAGCAAGGGGTCAGAATGTCCATCTTGGAGGCTGTTTGGTACAAACCTCCTGCTGCTTAACAAAACATCCAGACTTTCTGTGTGTGAACCTTTATTTACCCCTGCAGATAACACAGACCTTCCAAAGGGTGCCCTACTGAGGGTAGAAACAGCCATCCCTTGTGCTTGAAGGGTGTAGGGCACAGCTCTGGAGAGGTGATTGCCTCAAGAGCCACTTTGCTGGCCGTGGGCACGCCACACTGTGAGCTCTTTTGAGGGAGGAATCATTGGAATTCCGTCCTGAGTGCTGTGAACAGCAGTGATTCCATGTAACCTCCAAGGGAGCCAGTCACACACAACTCTCTAAAGTCAGAAAGGCTCCTCGAGGTGCTTTTAACCATTTCACACCGTGGACAGGTGGCTTGTGGCAAATGTCCCTGGCCTCCTCCAAAGGCTCTGAGCAGAGGAAGTTCTGGTGACATCTCTGTGTTGGGTGATTTGTAGGGGAGGCTGTGGCTTCTCCACCCCTGGAGTGGTTTTAGGGTCTCTCTGCTGGCCTCGTGTAACCTGACTCAGGTTTGGAACTCTGTGTCACCCTGAGCTCATCTGGAAGAGTTTCAGGTTGTCCTTGTGGCAGGCTGGCTTAGCTGACCTCCAGGGGTCTCTCCCGACCTACATTTCCCTGTGATTCTGGGATGGAATGGTGGTGAGCTCAGGACCTCTGCAGCACAGGCTACTTTTATTTCCACTGCCCATGAATGGGAGCTTTGTGTGGGTACCCAAGGGCCCTGACAGACAGGTCCTGGCAGTGACTGGAGCTTTCACTGGCCTCAGCCCTCGGTCCCTGTCTCTGACAGAAGATCTGGTGCCTGCTGCAGCAGGGAAGGTGTGAACTGGAGCAGCTGAGGATGCTCAAATTGCTTGTTCCTATAAGCTGCTTGTCATGGGCCAGTCATGTTTTAGACCACAGCAGCCAAATGCTCAGATAATGGGAGACAGAGCTCTAGCTTTACACAGCCAGGCTTGGAAAATGAGGCCAAAGTGACTTGGGCTTGACTTGAGTGTGGAAAAGGGGGGCTGCAATCCTCTGCACTGTCTGGATGCTAAACAAAGCACAGCATGGCCCAGAATACAAGTCCTTATGCAGTATCCCACCTCTGAATACCAGCTTTGAATTGGCTTTGAATTTTTACTGCATATTTGTCCACAGCAGCTCTCAGAAAGTTCAAATGCTAGAATTACTGCTGGAATAAATACATCCTTCCAAACCCTTGCTAAGGCTCTCCCCACTGGGAATTTATGTAATGTACTGAGTGGTGCAAAAAGTATGCAGAGAGAACATTCTGCTTCCTGGAGGTTTCAGCTTGGTTTGACAGCTCGGTGCTGACTCACTGTCAGGACCTGGGCTGTGGAGCACTGAGGGCTGGCAAGCACAGCCATGGACATTGCCACAAATGGGTGTGAAACCAGGCTGGTACCATCCGAGGTGGCTTTTTGCCTGGCCATTGCAAATGCCATGGCATTCAGCCAGATGCCAGCTTAGAGCAAGGGCTGCTTTAGGTGAAGAACCAGAAAAGACCCCAGAGTGGCCTCAAAATGCTGCAGGAAGACGAACATTTCTTTTAGTGCTATTTTTATCCAATATTCTAATTTTGTCTTGTTCCCTTACATAACTTTCAGAGTTACAGCTGAATAAACTTTCAGGGAAGAGAAATATTTCTAATAGAGCTCTAACTTTCTCCAGACTGAGTCTCTGAAACCATCCACACAAGGTTTCCAGTCCATGTATGTGGCATAGGACTGACAAGGAAAGGGTAGAAAGAGATTTAAGACCTATAGCACTTGAGTTTGCTCCTCTGTGGCAAAAGGCAATTATTTTGTTTGGGTTAGATGGAGTTTGGTGAGATGGGGTCAGCACAACAGAAGCCCTTCTGCACCTGCCATCCAAGAGGTGCTCCTGGCCGGGTCCTGCTCCCCCTGCCCACAGCTCCTTGAGCCCTGAGCACACTCAGAGGAAGCTGAGGCTCATTCAGCTCCATCTGCCTCCCCTCCTCCAGTCAGTTCAAGCTCCAGCAGTGGGAAGAAGGGAGATCTGGTTCTTTTCCCTGGCCCAGGGCTGATGGATGCCCTGGGCAGCTGCTCTGCCTGAGCTTGGAGCAGCCCATGGGAGCTGTGAGAGTTAGGGAGAAGTCTGCTGAAGGTAACTGTGCTCTGGCTCTTCCCTGCTGCTCAGGGGCCGTGCAAGGCAGCTCATGAGTTAGCAAAACATTGAGGATTTTCTAATGCTCTCCAGGGACCAGGTGGGTCCCTGGCTGTTGCAGGATATGGCCTGACAAAAGCTACCTTTCTTTTCCCAATTTCCTTTTCATGTTAAATCTGCAGGAAGAAAATCCCCAGATGTCTTCTCCAGCCCCTCCCTGGGTCTAAATGGGGAATGCTCAGTGTGGCATCCCAGAAAAGCCATTCTGGGGAGCAACCAAGCGTGAGGGATGGGGAAAACAAGGGCTTGAAGAAATGTGAAAAAACCCAAAGCAAGTATGTCAGGAAAAATGGCTGTAAAGGCAATGCACCTGTACCCCAGCAACTCTTTTTTATAAAAAACAAAGAGGAAACTTCAGTGGACCGGTTGTTAAATTTTTTTTTTTTTTAAATCATTGAGAAAATTTGTTAACAAAAGCAGAAAGCAAAATCACAAGACTGGTGAATTGGAATGTTTTCTAGCTGTCTGTCTTTCCCCAAAACACAACCTAAGCTTGGGTGGTAGTTTAAATTTGTCTCATGTACCTAATGCAAAGCCCAGCGAACACAGCAAGAGGTTTTTCCATGGGCTTCCTTAGACTTTGGATGACTCCTAACTCTGTAGGCAAAATAACACGCACGAGAAATCAACATTTGCCCCTTCTTGGAAGCCCATCAGCCCAAAAGGGCTGTGGCCATGTGTTTGTTCCGTGTTTGTTGCTGCAGCTTTCTCTGACTCTCTGTAAGGAAAGTGCAGCTCATCAGAACACGACGCGGCAGCGCTTGAGGTCTTGGCCGTGGAATTGTTTATTGAACAGTGACAGACTGCAGCACATCCCTTTCAGGAATGATAAGGAAAGGTTTATGCAAGCCCACATCTGCACTTGGCTGGGCACAATAATGTCATGTTCCTGATTAGCCATAAATTGCTCCGGAGCGCTCGCTGGAACAGGAGCGCCCATGGTGGCCGATTTCTGCTTGTGTTGTTCCCACTGCTCCAAACTTGGTGTGCAGAAATGAAATACAGCCCTGTACAACTGCTGGGCCTTTCTGTTTCCTACTCTGTTTCTGCTTGCACGCTGCCAAGAATTATGATTTTTTAGTCCCTATTAAAGGTGAGTTCAAGGCCAGGTTGGACAGGGTTTGAAGCCACCTGATGATGGCAGGTCCCTCCCAACCCAAGCCACCCTGTAAGTGAGTGGGAAAGTTTTTTCTACAATCTTCTCATCTGTCTCTTCTGTGGGCAGTCAAATCATCTTTAACCCTGTGCTAAAAGATCCATTTTCACCTTGGCAAAGACCCCTCACCCGAGCCACCCTGCACAGGATAACACAGTGAGGCTCAGTCTGGATGGGCCATGTGGTTTTCCTTGGATGCTGTGATCCCACCCACAAAGCCCTGGTTCTCTCATGACCTGCAGCATCTCTGGCTCTTGCAGTAGACCACAGTATTTAGGACTTTGGCAGCCAACAGAGGCAGGTTTTTGTCACTGTCCCTGTTCTAGAACCCTCCGTGGTCGTAACAGATTTCCAAAGCTCTTGTGACACGTAATCCACAGAGGGTTTTCTGTGTAGTGCATCTCCCTGGAGACCAGTAGTGATTTCCTCAGGGTGAGAGGTTAATAAAGGCTTCTTGCACTGTGAAAGCCTTTTCCTGACATTAGAAGCAGGGCTTTGGTATTAGATATTGCCCTAGGGATGTAATTGCAAAATACATTAGTAGCCATTTAATGGTGTGTCTTTGTATCTAGATTATGTCACCATTCACATTATTTTTCATGGTCTCCTAGTCTCTTATTACCTCCCAGAATTTTTGGGATGTTTAAAAGATGGCAGGAAATAGGGAACAAACAGCAGTAGAGGGCTGAGAATAGTGTTTCCTTCCATAAAGTATGTCTACTTGCCCTGAATCCAGGGATAACAGCTAGTCTGACATAACAATAGTATAAACTGGCTTTCTGCCTTTTCCAGAGTTAATTTTGGATCCCAGATATGAAGCCTAGACAGAGAAAAGACAATTGTCACGTCTGTCTGGTATTTTCTGTCTTTTGTTGAAGCTCATCTGACACAGCTTCAGCTTGTCCTAATATTGATATCTGAGGAGAATTTCCCCAGGAATCCTTCTGGATGGGAAGTGCAGCATGAGCAGAACCAGCTCTCATCTGGAGAGGGGACACTGAGGTACCAGGGTATGGATTTCTTGGAAGCAAGGAGTGAACTGACACGTTCTGTGTCAGTTCACTCCTTGCTTCCAAGAAATCCATACCCTGGTACCTCAGTTCTGTGTCAGTTCTTCAATCCATACCCTGGTACCACGTTCTGTGTCAGTTCCATCATTCTTGCAAGCGGCTCAGGAAACAGCCAATGGGATGTGCAGCCTGTTCTGCATTTGCCAGTAAAACCTGGGGCTCTGCTGTGTGAATTAGAGCAGTCAGAGAGAAACTATCAGCTAAACCTGAGAATGAACTGAGGATCAGAGAGGCTCCCCCCATGACTCCTGCTCAGCAGCTCTGTATATTGTTTTAAAGGACCCTTATGCAGGAATTACATTGCATTCTGAAAGAGGAGATTGTTTCACTTACTTGTTGTGGGAAGGTCATCAAATTACAGCCCTTCCTGCTCATATTATGGCATTCTAGGGTTCATCCTGCTGAAGTTGCCCTGTGCTGTATGGGATGCAGGATCCATGGCAGATAAATCCACAGCCAAAGCCTGTTGTTACAACAGAAGTCTCTTGGCCAGAGAGCCTGAGTTATTTCAGAGCTTCTCATTACAGTTGGACACAGTAAATACTCGTGTGTGCTCTGGAAAGTGTGTGGGAGACAGAGAGTCCTGGAGCTCAGAGTCACTGTGTGGCTCCACAGCAGGCACAGCATCGAACAGAGACTGTGGTGACAGGGGACAGCTCCAAACTGACCCTGGACAAAACATTCCTACCCACATTCTGCCTGGAAGGCTCAGTTTTGGCCTATTCCACCATCACAAAGTGAGCTACTTTCCAGGGAGGCTGAGGGGAAACAGGTAAATTCTGTCTGGGAAGTGGCACGGTCCCAGTGGAAGTGATGACAGTAATCTTGACCAGGATGAAACAATTGTGTCCTGAAATTCCCATTCACGTGTCTTCCAGTCGTGACTGAGCATGTCCCTCTTCCCATCAGTGGCCAAGCTCCTTGGGTGCATTCCCAGCCATTCCTGTCACTGGTGCATCACTCTTTTCACTGCCTGGGGAGACCACAACGTGTCAGAGGAAATTCACTCCTCACCCATTGCAAAAACAGGGATGTGATGCAGAGCTGCATCTCCCACGAGGCATGAATGGCACTTGGGCATGGATATGTTTTAGTTTTGCCTCAAAAAATTGCTGTTTTGAGAAGAAGGCGTTTCTGACCCTCTTTCTAACCTGCTGCAGTTGAACACGAAGGTTCATGATCTCAGCAAGGTGGCGTGGGAGGTTCATACAAGCACAACTTCACAGAGCTCTGGTTGTCCAAGAAATAATAGATAGAAATTACTCATCAGAAAAGCAGCTGAGAGCAGTCTTGAGAAAGCATTGCAAGGTGAATAAGGTTGGAGCTTTGCAAATCCCCTGGGATCATCTCCTTTCCTGAAGAGTGCAGGGAGAGCCTGGTGTTCGTAGGGTGAAGAGCAGAGGAGGTGGGTATGTCACATCCCAAGTCTGATCTGAAGCTGGCTGGCAGCACCTTTCAGTGGATAAAGGCTTTGCATGCCTGCTTTGACTGCTTTGATGCACAAACAAACAACTAGGCAGTGTATGGAAATTAAAATATAACAAATCATATAGAGACCTTTTGAAGCAGCCACCTCAAAGATGCAGCTCTTAGGCTGGGTTGCAGACCCTGGGCATTTATCAGGATGAGGGGCATGAGCCTGAAGCCTGGCACCCTCTGGCCTTGGCTGCAGAGTGGTTTCTTTGCTGGGCATTTCTCAGGCTGTACTCTGGGCAGGCCATGCTATATTTAAACACGTTTTGCTGCTGAGGGACTAAAGGGCCTCTAGAGCTGCAACTTCCTAAGGGCTATTCTGAAGATTCCTTCCTCCTTTCTTTTTTTTTTTTTTTTTTTTTTCTTTGAAAGGAAACTCTCAATCTTCTTAGGAAATAATCTTTTGTTTATGTCATGAAAAAACCTGTGCTCTCCTGGCTGGGAGGGTGGAAGAGCCAATAGGAAGAAGTGCCACTTGTGCTTTTGGATACAACCAAACGTGTCTTAAATAAACATGTGTTTATTTTTCTACCTTTCTGTTGAATTGCATCCTTGCCAACAGAGAAGGTAAAAGTATCCAGTTCAAAGGAGGCAACTGCAAGCGTAGGCTGACATCCTGTCCCAAATATAGAACTGGCCTCGTGACAATGCCCTGCTCGGAAACAATGGGAGCTGGGAGAGAGAAATGTGTGAATTAACACAGCCCAGGCAAATGATGAACAGCTAATGGAGGGAAAGAGCCGTGGGCCAGGCTGCCAGCTCTCAGGGCTGCCTCTGAGCTGGCCTTTGTCCCCTTCGCAGAGCTGTGTGACGGCCCTGCTGTGTCCATGTGCCAGCCCTGATGCCACCCTGGGGATGCCAAGGACATGGGACACCCTTCTGTGCCAAACCACAGAAGAGATGTCCCTGTCCTCTTGCTCAGACTGGGACAGAGCAGGAGCTTTCATCTGCTTTTGCTCTGTCCCACCTTGCCAACAGGACATGTGGCTTTGGAGCCAGGGCAGGTTTCTGCCCTGCCCAGTGCTCGGATCAGGATTTCCAGTGGAGGGACCAGCAGTGGGGAAGGGGCAGCCAGCCTGATTCGCTGCCTTTGGGACAGCTCTGGACAAATCCCTGTGGCCAGGTCGCATCCTGCCTCCATCTTTCATTGGAATGGGCAGTGCACACCCATTGCCATGGGCAGCATGAGAGCCCCAGGCACTGCCGAGACAGAAAGGAGGTTTATCCCTCCCAGGCTTTGCCACGAGGAAAGAGACTTCCAGGCTAATTAGGAACCTTAGTGACACTTCCTGTGATACCTGAGAAACCTGCCATGACTTAGGAAGAAGGAGCCTGTAGCTGTCAGTTGTTCTTGGCTCTGGCTGGGGGCCTGGCAAAGCTCACCAGCTCCTGTCCCAGTGAGGAGCAGGCTGGGATAAGAAAGGAACCTGGGATAAGACAGGAGCCATGTGCCTCTACAGCCAGATTTCACATTTGCAACATGCTTGTGGGGACATTGTTGTGACCTTTTGGGCACTGATGGCTGAAGTGGGTGAACTCCCATGAATCCAGGCAAGATTTTCCCTCTGGTGAATCCCTTGTGCAAAATACATTTAGGTTTACAAACTTGGCGGAGGGAAGCCTAGTTTAGCTTACGTTCATCCTTGTTTTTCTTTGACTCTAACTACAGCTTTTTTGTGACTGTCATGCTAAAAGTGACGGCATGCACTGGCAAGTATTCACCTCACTTTTGTCCTAAGCCACCTTAAGCTCCTGGGCTGAGCCAGCAGGGCAGGGGGCATGGTGATAGCGACTGACCGTCACCAGTTTATCTTATCTGGCACGCAGAGTGTGGCATTTGAGAGCCCAAGCCCTGGGTTTTCTTTCCTTCTCTTTCCGTGCAGCACAGGGTGTGCCCCATTTGACCTAAATATTTGTGAAGTTACATCCTTGGGACAGGCTGACAAAAGGTTATAAACTCATTTGTTTTCATCTTTCCCTAAGGCGGGCAGGCTGCAGCGAGGCATCACAGCCGCCTCACGTGGGTGCCTCACACCTTCCCCTGACCCAGCTGGTGCTGCCCAACATCTGTGACAGGGCTGTGGGCCTGATCCACACTAAAAATTCCCTCTTCCTTACCCCAAGAGATTGTGGCAGCTGCTGCCCTATCACTTTCTGAAGCCACGGACCTGGAGGCACCATCAGGGGTAAGCAAATAGGGTGATGGGACATCAGGTGTCCTGTCACTGTCACAGGGGCTCTGCTTGTCCCTGGGTGATTTGTCCCTGATGCACAGCTCAGTGAGCCCCTGAGAATCAGCAAAGTGCTGGGGGGGTCAGGGTTTTCCCATTGACATCAGTGTCATTGGGCTGCTTTGTGCCTGTCAACCTCAGCTGTGCTCATCTTTGGAGGAAAATGGGAAAGAGTGGGTTTTGCATGTTAGTGGAAGGAAACCAGGCAGCTTCACCCCAAAGGTGAGGTGTGTGTTCATAGTAACACCAGTTTTTACCTCTCCCAGCACTGTTCAACAGCAGCTGAACTGAATTATGGTTGTGGCACTGCTGCTTCTTTTTGGAACAGAAGAGAGTGAGGTGCAGCTTTGGAATTTAAACATGAGACAGAGCAGAAGGCGTTTTTCCGCTCCACTCTTGGCTTCAACAGTGGCCAAATTCCCCAGCAACTTCAAGAGCCTCTCCTAATGTGGGTGCTAGCTGTGCCCAACATCTGGGCTCTCCTGGCTGTGAGGCTGGTCCTGGTTGTGCAAAGATGCTTGTGCAGGGAGCAGTCCCAGGTGTGCTGCTTTACAGACCCATGGAACTGGGCAGAAACGAGCAAGGATAAAAGATAGGTGATATTTTAGCATCTTGTGATTCTGTGAGTGTCTTTTCCTTCACTGTGTATTTTAATTTTTAGGTTGCAGCACCTCTGTGCTCGTGCAGCACTCCCTGGTATACTTAGAGAGCTCACTCATGCTGCCCTACCAAGCAACCTCTCTTCTCAAAAAGCTGAACAAATCTGCAGCAGAAGAGTTTCAGAGTCAGTGCACACTTCCCACTAAACCTGCTGACTGCGCTGGAGTTTGCAGTGCCTGCTCTGAAACAGCAGCTGCCCCTTTTTGTGTGGGATCAGTGGGCAGAGGTTTGGGGGACACCGTGGTGCATGGCTGCACCTCTGCCAGCTGGTGGGTGGGAGGGGGATGCTGAGGCACTCCTGGGAGTGCAGGTGAGTTATTGCAGGAGTCAGTGCAGCCCAGAAGCAGAGATGTGCAGGGAACAAGGCTGGTGCTGCCTGTGATTTGCAGAGTGTGACCAGCAGTGCTGGGAGCTTGATCCCACTGTTTGCCATGCTCTGTTATCAGAGCTGCTCAAATGTTTTCCATTAGCCAATCCTTAACCCTTTGCAGATACAGACCAACCCTGCATTGGAACCAAGAGCCAGATCAGAAACAAAGTCTTAATATTTTTTCTCTGGAGGATTTTTACATTCACTGTCTCCCCACACCACTAAAAAACACGTGAAAATCATTTAGAACATCATTTAGACACAGCAACCAACAGCCCTCTCCTCTCCCACAGGTGACATTTTAGAAGGACAAAGTATCTGTGGAGCAAAGTGATTTAAAAACCTCCGTGAGAGGGTCAGAATCCAAAATTAGAGGTGACTTTCTTTGAAAACTGACCAAGGGATTCACTCAGTGACAGAAGTGCCATTTGAAAAAAACAAGCAGACACACCTAGGCAGGTCAAAGAGGGTTGAGTGCTTGATGGGTGTAGAGGCCCTTCCTTATGCAACTGATAAAGATTTCCTGAGAGAATATATGTATATAAAGTTTCTGGGTTCCTCTCTGGGTGTTTTACCACTCTCAGGGTAAAACTACCTTTTCCTTGTAGCTGATCTGAATCTCCCATGCTGCAACTTATTTTTAGCTATGCACCTTTGAGGGAGCAGGTTTGACCTCCTCTGTCAGCCCATAACCTCATGGAAGCTGTGATTTCTCACTGCTGTCTCACACCACATCCTTCGGCCTCACTGGCTCCCTCCCCTTCCTCGGGGTCATGTCCTGGGAAGCCCAAAGCTGAATGCAGCATCCAGATTTGGGCTTCCCAGCTCTGAGCACAGGGGCAGAACCACTTCCTTCCACCTGCTGGTTGCACTCTCTCTGTTGTGGCCCAGTACAAAGCTGAATTTTGTCCCTGGAAGGGCACACTGAGCGAGGCTTGGTTGCAGGGTAATAAATATCCCTCTCTCCCTCTGGCAGGCAGATCTGCAAAATGTCCCTGACTGACCTCCTGTGAGTCTCTATAAGCACCAGGGCCACATAAGGACTTGGGCAATCCTGTATAGCTTCTATTTTTTTTTTGTTGTTTTTGTGCAGTTCCATGTTGCATCCAGCCTCTGATTGACCCCATCATCAAAGTCTGTTTTTAAGTGTTTGTAAGCCCACAGCAAAACCAGCAGCAAAAGTAAAAACACGTCTGCTCCTTGAAATTTCTGTCCCAGGATCTTTTGTTCCCTGAACACTGGTTCAGGTCTCTGGGAAATGCAAAGATCTGGGAGAGGTCTCAAGGGAAACAGTGTCCTTCATGTGTAGCCTTATTTCACTGATCTTGGAAGACTGGCTGTGTTTGACCACTTACTACTCACTCTGGATGCAAATGAATAAATAAACAGGAATGCAGCTGGAGCAAGGACTGGACAGACTGCACAAACTCCTGTGTGCAAGATTTCTGCCCCAGAGAACCTGCACATTGATAACTGATTGACAAATGTATTGTTTTTGTTGCCTGTGGGGGTGCAGAGCTGAAATTCCAGGAGGAAAAGAGGAACCTGGGGGGGCTCCCAAAGTGGTATTTTTATGTCCTGAATCTGCAGCTAGATCCCCACCTGCTGAGACTCCACTGATGCATATTTTGCTCCATGTTTAGGTCCCTTTTTGGGTTGTCCCAAGGCCATCCATGTCACCCCTTCTGCTTCTGCCCAGCTTCTCTGCCCTCATCCCGTGCCTGGGCTACACAAGGCTTGCTTTGCTCTTTGGCCTCAGCCTCGTGTGTGCTTCCAGCTGTGCCCTGCTGCAGTGGCTGGTGGCACTGGAGATGGGAGTCCCACCAGCCAGCCCCACCAGTGCCACAGAGCCCAGGCTGGGGCCACGCTGGGACCTGGCATGGTCAGCAGGAGGGTGAGCTTCTCTCTGTGTGTGTGTGTGTGTGAGCCAACCAGGTGCTCTGAGCACAAACCCTGAACTTTTGCACCATGCTGAAGGGAAGGTGGACAACTTGGGGGTGGTGGGAGGCCTGAGAATACAGCAGCATTCCTGTATCCAGACTAGGTGGGGCAGCGACAAGGGGATATTAGCTCTCCTGAGCAGTCAGTGTCTGAAACTTCCTTGTATTGTTTGTCCAATGCTAAGAGCTTCCCCTGGCACTAAAAATAGCTTTTTGTTTTAAGTTCACTTTGCATTCACGCTTCCTCTCTTGGTTTTCTCAAGAGGTTCCTTGGCATCTTTAAATTTGCTTGACCAACGGGAACAAAAGGCAGCAAAAGCCTCCCTGTGTGAAGATGGGGAGGTTTTCACCTCAGAAAGGGAGAGGGGGAGGCAGCTTTTAATATCTTTGTATATTTAGTGCAGGTTTGACAGGGGGAGAGCAAGCACCACGTTCAGCCTTTATTCTGTTTACCCAGTGAGAGCAGAGAGGGAATGCATTGTCCTCCTGGGATCCCAGGGAATAGTTGGCAGTGATACCACAGAGTGAAAAAATGTTGTTCTCAGAAACACTCGAGCAACAACCAAGCAACAGCAATCCCAGCTCTACCCTTGGCAGCTGTTATCTGGACCAGATGTTGTCCTGAGTAAAAGGGAGATGCTGTTTTCTGGAACAGAGGGATATATATATATTATTTTCTGACATTATTGCCCGATTGATTTCTTTTAAAAATAATGCCTTGTAGGATGTTAATAAATAGCTGTTTATTTTGACAGCAGTGTCAAGAGCATGCTAATGTGTTATTGTTTGGACTGTGGACACTTAAGATATATAAAGGGAGTTTGTGTTGCTGGTTCCAGGGAAGCAGGAGGGTTTTGCTCATGGTGGACCCAGTCCAGAGAATGTGCTTTACATATGGGTGTTTATAACTTGCTCTGCCTGTAAGAGTTCATTTGCCTGATGAAAGATTGTTTGCTAGCACTCTAGGAGCTGGCAGGGAGGTATTTATACCATTGTCAACTCTGATAAAAGTTTCAGATGCTACAAAAGGTCTTGGATTATGGGGGAAAAAAGAGAATTAATTAAATCTGAATTTCTTCTGAATTTGTTAGCGTTCAAAAGTGATCCGGCCTGCAGACCTTGGGATCTGGACTGACCTACTTGTTTTCTACTGCACTGAGCATGGTTTGAAGCCAGGCAGCTGTGTCTGATCCCAGGAGTGTGGAGCTCACTGTGGCACAGAAACCAGGCTGTGCATCGGGCAGGGCAGCTCAGACAGTGGCTGCTGCTGATGTGCAGCAGTGCACACGTGTCTGAGAACTCACCCTGCCTGCAGGCAGATCCCAAAACTCAAATCCTGGCTGTGAGTGTAAAATCAGAGGGCTAGAAAAGCCTCCTAAAGGGTCACCTTCTCCTGCTTGTTCTCTCAGATGTGGAGCACAAGCAGCTGGTGATGGAGACCCTGAGGCAGCCCTGTCCTATCCTCCCTGCCTGGGAAGTGTCTCCCAGGGCACAATCAGAGCCTTTCTGGCTGCAGTTTCCTTCTTGAAGTGCCAGTGGATGTGGTGGTGCTGCAGCACAGATGCTCAGTCCTTCTGGAAATACTGCAGCTCTTTCTTCTGCCTTCAGGTAGCAAATATTGCAGTGCAACCTCTGCCAGGCTGTTTCAGCATCGATAACCCACACGGGAAGGGAAAACAGATCTGTGGAACAGAGCCCTTTGTTCATACAAAAAGTAGCCCTGGAGACTTGTGAATATCAGTTCTTTGGAGAAGGAACTTATTCTTAAATCAACACCAGTTCTGTGATGCCTTAAGAGGGCACCTGAAAACAGAGCCCAGACAGGAGTAAAGGGAATAAAGGTGGGGATTTATTGGAAAGGCCTCCAAAGGTACCCCTGGGGAGCCAGAGGTGCTGCCCAGATGGNTGCATCAGCTGGAGCAGGCACCCAGCAGGCAGCTGGATCATGATGAGCCCTAAAGATACCACGAGCCAGAGCAGCAGGAACAGTCTCAGTCCTTTGCCTTTGTGACAGACCATGCACTGAAACAACACTTCCTCTGGAAAGGTCACGGCACCGAGTCGTGCAAGAAGCCCTATCAACAAGCAGGCATATTATACATGAAATGTAGGCCCTCATATGTGTGAGAATGTTCCCTGAGACAGCACCTGAATTTATGTGGTGTTGGTAACAGGTGGATACATTTTCCACCAGGAACGAGTGAAATAAAATCAGATTGCAACTGAAACTAAATGCTCAGTTGAATAATAAAATTCAAATAAAAACGAAGTGCTGGTGGACTCCCATCTAAATCAGATTCCATTAAAGAAACTGTTGAGGCCAAAATTACTCTTGAAGCAATTTTGAAGGACAGCCCAATAAGGAGTCAACATTTGAATGAATTACTGTCCCTCGAATCCCCTTGAATTCACACAAAGGAATGGCCTTTTCAGCTGGTGTCCCTGGATTATTCTGCCCGTCTGAGTGCACAGATTTGGGTTATTTTGGGCTGTTTGGGGCTGGTGCAAGGCTGTGTCCAGGGAGGGTGTGCAGCAGAGCCTGATGAGACCCCTGGAGCCCCTCCAGATCTGGGTGCTCTGCTCACTTCCAGGACAAAGCTCCACACAGCAGAGTTCTTTTTCCTCCAGATAATATTGAAAAAAAAGAGGTTTCTGAGACCAAATGATCTTTAATCCACCTGGCACGAGCAGTTTAGGGATGTGGCAGCTCTGCACTGGGTGCTGCTACCCCTGAACACGTTTTTGCCTGAGCTCCTAGCAGTGCCTTGAGATGAGGGATCTCTGACTTCCACAGGAACAGTGTCTTCTTAATGAACTACTGTTTCAAAACATTGTTTTTTAGTCAGGTGGGAATCTGCCAGGATTTTTTTATTTATGCCTTCTTTAGGCATTTTCTTGCAGTCGTAATTACGTAAAATGTTTGGTAAGGAATTTTCTGACTAGGTTTTTGTAATCAGAAAATGTTCATCTAAGATAACCTCCCAGTGTTTGTATGTACAAGAGCTGGTTCAGTAAATCTCCCAGGCCTAAAAACATTTCCAAGTGGTTTCAAATATGGAAAGCATGAGACCTGGGTGGTTTTTTTTGGTGTTTTTT
>VXAC01001028.1:984670-1011620 GCA_013399225.1 Rhipidura dahli
TTTTACAGTTTTATCTTGCTTCGCTCTTGCCTGTAGCATTAAAAACAGAATGAACATTTCAGCTGATCCACACCATTTCCCCTCCTGAGATGATCCCTTTGCAAGGATCTTGGAGCTCTGGTTTTCCATTCCGTCTCAGGGCAGTAAAGCACTCCCCTGGCTCTGGTCTTGTGGGAGTAGGAAGATTTACTGGAGCTTTCTGACAACTCAATCTGAGCTCCAGTTAGGTGGAATAAAACCTCACTGCAGGGACCTGTCAGCTGACTACAGTGCCATTTACCACTGTGTCTTTAGGGCATTTCTGGCTGTCAGAACAATCACACAGTTCTGCATGCTTCCAGACACTCCTCGTTCCCAGAACGGAGCAGTGGCCCCTCTTTCCAGAGGAAAACCCACCCTTTTTCCCTTTAACCTCTTTGTCATGGAGCCTAAAACTGGTTTTGAGGGACCAGATCTGTTGGGAGGCCATGGGAGCAAAACCAGGAAGAAATAAAAATGGTAAAATGTGGTGTACTGGGATATCCTGGCTTTACCTGTCCCATGAGATCTTCAAACACTCCTAGTTACCAGAGGACAGAAACAGATAAATGGAAAATAGCAGAGCCCTTACAAATGACTGGAGTTTGGGGGCACAGGGTTAGAAGGGAAGTGAAAGGAGGAGGGAGAAGAAGCCCTGTATGAGAGACTTTGCTAACCTAGACATGCCTGAATGAAGTGAAACATTTTTTGGAGCCAGGTGTTTTCCAGAGAGCCAGAGCTCCTCTGTGCACCTGAGTGACAGATGCCAGCTGAAGGGACTGTTGCCTCTGGAGGAAATGGTTTGCTTTCTGTGAAGGCCTGGGCATGTTCTGTCCTGGTCTGAGTGCCAGCACATGGTGATTATTAAAGCAGAGGGCAAGACAAAGACTTTCTGGGCAGAAATCCTTCCCTGACTCCACAGAGCCCACCGGCTGTCCCAGGGGATGGCACAGCTGGCCACAGCCAGCAGCTCTGGGTGCACATTCAGGCTCAGCCAAGAGGGGAAACATCACATTTTGCAAAGGGAATTCAGCACTGGGAGCTTTCTGGGTTGCATCTGCACCCTGCTGAAGCTGGTGGCCACGAGGTCAAACACGTCTGCGTGTGCTGGTGTGGAGGGGAAGGACAAGGCTGTGCTATCCAGCAGGGATAATCACTGGGGTCATACGGACCATCCCCGGGAAGAAAGATGAACTTGCATTTTTCTCCAGTGATGATGGTGATGTCATGAAATGGTAAACAAAGTATTTCATCTTTTCTCCTTTTCTTCACTCAGTTCCAGGAGCTATGCAGGGTTTTCTGCCAGAAAGCTGAGTTTTCTCCTGGCTGAGGCTCGGGAGCCCATCAGTGCTGAAACATCGCTGGAATGTTCTGTCCTGCACACACGAGGGAAGAAAAACCTCCCTGGAAGGGGAAACACTAACCTAAGAGCTACAGGCTTTGTTTCTGTACCTGTCACAATTATTTATTATTTCAGGCTACTTCTGAATTTATATAGTGCTCCTGAAAAGTGGTGCTGAGCCCTGAATAAGCAGATGAATGGACTCTCAGCACCTCAGTGTTCATTTTGGCCAGAGAACGGAAAGCACTGTGATGGAACAGAAGGTATAGCATCTGAAGTGACTGGGTCATGTAGCAACAGCCAGTGATGCTTGTGTTTCCCACTGGTACAGCTTCGAAAGCAGCTGGTTTGGGGGCTGAATTTAGGTGCAATGTGTTTGCAATTAGTTGTTGTTGACTTTGCTGAAATGTGCCTCGTCCATACAGAACTGTGTGGAGTGTGTGCATGTGCACACAGTGCTTGTGCACATGTGCACACACACACACACACACACACACACATTCTGGCACAAGGCCACTTCAAAACACACTCCCAGTTTGGTACAACACTGTTGCTTCCCTGCTTGGTTTGTGTACCTTGAGTATCCTGCTTGGGTTTGGGTACCTTGAGTATCCTGCTTGGGTTTGGACACTGACATCCTCCTCTCTCCTGCCACTGCCTGACCCTCATGAATGCTGTGTTGCCAGAGTACTTTTCCCACCAGGAACAGACGTCAGAGGAGCTGGGATGAGGTCCAGCCTGGTGCCCTCTGCTCCTGTTGCTTACCCTCTGCTGGCTGTGCCCCTTCCTTCTCCCTCCTCTCTGCTCGCTGCCAGTGCTTTGGGATAAAGTGACTCAGCAGAGAATGGCAGAGAACAAGGTGACTCAGACACATCTGTCAGCACTCAGGAATGGCTCAGACTTCTTGGAACCTGCTTTTAGTATCCCTAAGTATGCCTAATATGGCCTTGAATCTATTTCTTGGTTTTATGGGAACTGTGGGTAGCATTAGGCTCTGTGAGGCTGGAGGCTTAGGACATCAGAAAAGTTGGTCTTGGGACTGATGTGTGAATGGAGAAGGGATGTGGGACTTCTGCTCTGCAGGGCTGTGGAGGTCTTAAGACCCCTAAAATATTCTCCATCCCACCTAGAGAACCAGCCTTTCTGTCCTCCCAGCAGTTCCCAGTGACAAGGGGCATTTGCAAGTAGGGAATCAGGCACAGAAATGTTGGTGCCCTGGTGCTTCTTGGGGGTCGTGGGGTGCAGGAGGAAGCCAGAGGGTGCAGAGGTTTCCTCATGGTGTTTGCTGGCAGCTGTGGAGGTGCTGCTCTCCATCAGGGAGGTGTGAGAATACCAGAAACTGGCTCCTCTTCTGAGTCAGGCAGTTGTGAGATGGGAAATCTTGTTTCCATAAAATTCTCTGACACTGGCTCTTGACAAGTGCAGCTTCGCCAAGAAAAGTAGGTCTACTCACACATCTTCACATCTCCTGCTTCTGACTGTGGAATAGGCAGGTTAAAGGTGGGGGTTTTGGTCAAAGCCTCTGTGTGTTTGTGCATAGGGAGGAGGAACTGAAGCTGTTCACACCTCACAACATTTTTTCCTGTTACATATCTGCAAAGCAGCAAAAAGAAATGCATTTCTCTGTCATGCATACACAACAGTGCTAATTCAGCCTTGGGTACCTCCTCAATTTTGTGCTGGGCCAGTGGCTGGGTTTTTGCTCTCATCTCAAGTTCAGACCTGCTCAAAGGACATAGCTTGGAGAGAAAAAGGTAATTTAAGTGGGAGATATGATTCGTCCTAAAGTTTCCAGAAAACTCTGATAGTCAGCACAGGTTCAGATCTCTCCCCTTGACAACTGTCACCAAATGTCACCAAATCTACAGGGCCCACTCAGCCAAGAAGCAACAGTCTCTTGTATGACAGAAGCTGTGTGGCCAAAAAAGGAGATCTATTTTTTTGGGAATAATGTCATATTAAAGTAACCCTTCCCTTGCAATAATTTTAAATTATATAACAGAAGACTTGAAAAGTCAAGGGGAGTGAGAAAAACCTCTTGAGGATATTTTGAGTGGGTTGGGTCTTTCAAATTCAAGCTGAAACATGGCCAGGGTGGAGAGTCTTAAAAACTCAGATTTGAAAAAAACCCATGGAATTTATTAATCAAAGCCCTTTTTTCTTTCTTTCTTTTTTTTTTTTTTTTTTTCTCCAGGAAAAACACAGTTAAAAACATGAAGCTGTAGTGAATAAGAACGTCTAAGTCAGCCAAAAGCATGAAATGAACCCTGTGATGCTATTTGAAGTATGTCGGTGGCATGCATAGAACTATTTACCTTTCTACTCCAGTGAGTTTATAAAACAATTAAGAGGTGTGCTGGAAGTCATGAGATGAAACATGAGCAATAGATAAAAAAGTTGAAATTGTTTAAAATGAAAAAAAAAAAAGAAAAAAAAAAAGGAAAGATATGTAAGGGAAGGAATAGGTCCCTGTAGAAAAGTGATGGAAGCTCCATCATTTGGATCATTTGAAACTGGGCTGCACACTTCACTGAAATATATGCTAAGGGAAACAGCTGTAGGTTTGTTCCCCCAGGGAGGGGCAAGACGACCTAATATATCTTCTTAATTTCATTTCTAATTTCTATGCTTCAAATCATGTAGACAAACCTTGAAATATAACCTGCAGCCTGCTAATTCCTTCCTTTCTTCCTGTCTAGAGAGAGATGTTGAGTTGAAGGCAATTGCCCAAGATTTTTTGGCTATTATTTTTAGCCTGGTTTCCTAAGGAAATGAAGCTTATGTGAACACAGTGTCACCGTGTCTGCCTGCCAGTCCCTTCTTTTTTCCCTCTTCCCCCAGGAAGTTCCTGGCCAAATTTCAACAAAACTTAGGATAGGGCTGGGAACTAAAAAGATATTTCAGTTTTTCAAGATTTAAGGGTAGAGGAGGCTGTAGTGGGATGGAAGTGCAGTGTAGCATCATTAGACAGAGACTGCTTTGAATAAACCTGGGTTTAACATGCAAAAATCCACAGTGAGTCCCAGCAAAGCAGTGGCCTTCTGGCAAGGCAGGTCCCTGGGTTAGCTGAGATGTTGCTGCAGATGGAGCTGTGCTGGGACCGTTTTTCTGGAGCAGCAGCTTCTCACTGGTTGTGGTTGTGTGGCTTCCTCTGCTGTGCCGAAGCTTCCCTGCCCTTTTTTTGGTCTCTCTGGGAGTGCTGGGGTGAACCACTGGCAGCAAGGCTCTGCCTCATGGCCTTCAGGCCAGGAATCAAACCTTCTCCATTCTCCCAGAAGGGCTTTTCCCCCTAACTCGTCCTTTGAAGTCCCCTCACCCCAGGCCCAAGGAAGCTGATGTCATCAGAGGATGGGAGGCTGTGGCTCCTCTCGGGCAGTTCCCACCTTTGGAGGAAGGAAATTCCTCGGGGCAGTGCTGTTTATCTGTTGGCCCCCAGAGAGCTGGGCTAGAGAAATGATGTGGCTTTCTGAAAGCTGTGGATTTTAGATCCCCCCCTTGCTGTGCTGTCGCTGTGCAGGTGGCTGCTGGCTGGTGGCGGTGGCAGAGCTCTGGGGGCCGGTGCCTTTAATTGCTTTTGCACCTTGCTTGTGGAATTTGCTGGGCAGAAACACAAAGGCTCATGCAAGCCCGTTTCTGTGGATTGATTGAGGAGGAAAAGCCCAGCAAACGACCTCCCTCCGGATTAGTGAGGGCAATGAGCCAGCAGCACAGCTCTGCGAGGAGGAAAAGGTGGGACTTGCTGCTTCAGAGGATGCGAAGGAAGGGGCCCTGGCCACAGGCTGGAAGCTGCTACTGAGCTCTGAATTCGCCCGTGTCCTGGAGAGGAGATCAATGGAGAATCAGAGCGGGAAGGATGGAGAGGTTCTCACACCATCCTGCCTGAGTTTAACTACAGGTTACTGGCACAAGCCTGCAGAAAAGGGCAGGGCAGGGGAATGCACCTTGCCCCAGCAGGTGCCCATGGGGGTTCAGGTGAACCTTCCCTGGGAGGGAGCTGTGGCTCTGCTCTGGCTCTGCCCGGTGCTGTGGTCAGCCCCACGGTGACAGTGGGTCAGCCAGCCTGTGACAGTACATCAGGCTCACATGGGGCAAGCATTAGGCTCAGGACCATTGGAAAGGAAGGGTGAATTGCCTAAATATACCTTGCCTGCATCCTCCAGGTAAACCCAGAGAGACTGTTTTTCAGGTTAAAACAAACACTTTGTGCCATCACATCCCCAGAGCGTGGTGTAACTACGACCTTGGGTACCCATCCCACAGCCCGCTGGGCCCGCACCAGGCAGGACCAAAACCCTTGAGATGCAGCTATAAACCCCACATGAAGCAGGAGCCTGCCATGGATATGGGCAGCAGGTCATGCCAGAATCCCAGGAATGGCTGCATGTCTGGCTGGGGATCATCTCTGAGGAGAGAGTCACTTTGCAGCCGGGAGGACGCGTGTCAGGCAGGAATGTGCTGCGGGATGGGCTCAGAGCAGCCAGAGCTCTCCCCTCACCACACGGTGCCTTGGCCTCCTTTTAGGTATTGAATAGCCTGATCCTTCTTGTAGCTTTCTTCTATCCCAGGTGAAGACTTCAGGGAATTAATTCAGTGTGAGGTCTCTCCTCTCCAGCAGGAGGAATGTGCTGACACACAGATATCCCTGACTGGCAGCCTGCTCTGGAAACACAGTTGTTCAAGCCAAGAGGTTTCTTTTGCTGGTGCAGTTTATCGGAGCTACCCAAACAAAATTAACTCCATGAGAAAGAAAAAAAACAAATCCCTCCTTTTGTAGTGCTGCATCCACACCGGGGGCTTTTTGTTGGCGCAGCTCTCTCTCTTGTAGGAATGATGTATTTGTTTTTTCACACTCCTGGCTGGCATAATTAAGCTTACAGAACTTCCTTGTGCAGACTAGCCCTAGCAGAAAGAGTCAGCTGGCTTCAGGAGCTCTTCCATGCACCAGTGAGAATTGCTGTTGTCCTGAGGTAGTGCATTTGGTGTGTTTTCCACCAACGTGAAAGATTTCCCACAGAGCAGAGAAAAAAGCAAGCCTAAAACCTCTGGTTTGTCCAGTTCTTTTTGTTGATCCATTATACCTTGTGTGTGTGTGTAGAACTTGATCACAAATTGCCATAGCACTGAGATTTGGGCATTGGCATTATTTACTTGCAGTTATTCAGGTGGCTGAAGGAAGTGTGGGAAGAACACCACGATCTGGTGATTGTGCTTGTTTCAGGCTGTTAATTGGATATGCCATGTGAAAAAATCTGGATTTGCTGTTTTACAGAGTGTTGAATCAATGAGTTTGAATTACATGCTGCGCCTCATTGTCCCTCATCCTGAGGGGGTGGTACAAGTAGGGATTTTTTGTCCTTTTGCTAAAAACATAGCAGTGGCTGGTGAGGACGTGTAATGTTTCAGATCAGCCAGGGAGGAACAGCCACGTTTGGGATGGGTTTGCTTGGGAAATGAGGTTGTCACTTTCTGTACAGAGCAGAAAGTACCACAGGAGAATGCCATTAATGAAGACAGGCAGACATGGTACCTGGGGACAGTATCATGTAAGCTGCAGTGCTCTGGTCTGTGGATAAAGAGAGTGCCCTGGAACCCTATGCACTTCATGGGTATCCTGTGTAGGATGTCCCTTATCCAGCTGCATGACTTGAGATGGGTTTTTCTGGCTGGTAAAAATGATTGTTTCCAGTCAGAGCCTTCCAATCACCCCACAGGATGTCCCAGGTTGTCCTTCCCATCCTTTCATTCCTTCTTTCCTTTTGTGGGACCAAAGCAGCCCCATGAAGGCCACCAGACAGGGCTCTGAGGACCACCACAGGCACTCCGTGGTGAGCAGCACCAAGCCTAAAAGCCACTGCCTGGCTTGGAAGCTGAGTGGTCAGCCTCTGTGTGCTGAGACAGAGGGGTTATTTGGATAACGTGCTACTGGATGAAAAAAATTTATCTCCCCCTTTGCAGACAGAGTTCTGGACTCACTAAATTATGCTCAGTGTGGGCATTTAGGCTCAGTTCTGCAACACAGCACTGTGCCCTGAGGAATGGTGCCTCCCAGTTTGTTGTGATATTAATCTTGGAAGCAAAACAAAATCCCTGACAAAAGATCAATTTAGTGCATCTCCTTTGTCTTGGCTGAAGACAAATTGGAGCTGCAACATCTGTTTTTTTCTGAAGGGATAGTACTTTTCCACTCTTGGCTCTCTAGCAGCCGCACGCCGCCCCAAAGACTGAAGTCAAGTACTTGTCAGTGGTACCTCTGACACTGAGCAGGATAATGGGACTTAGAGATGGGCTTAATATTTCAAAGCACAGGGCAGATTTTAATTATCTTTGCCATTATTGCCCTCAGCCCACCAACGAGTGTGGGTAAGCCATGGGGAGAAATAGCAAATCGGGCAAACACTTTCATTTAGCAGAAAAAAGCATTGTTAGAAGCAATGGCTGAAAGAAGAATCCCAAAAAAATTCGAATGGGAAATGAAACTTGAATGCTCGGTAGGGATGGGAATTAATCACAGGGGGAAAAATACCAAGGGAATTGCTGGCTTTTCTCCATCTCTTGATGTTTCAGATGAAGATAAGTTGTTCTTCTGTGAGAGATGGAGAGATATATATTGGTCAAACATTAGCAATTGGCCTTGATTCAGGCACAACTGAGAGAAATTAAAGGTTTTTTTGATATAGAGAAGCCAGACCAGGCTCTTCTTTGTACAGCTCTAAGCTCCATAAATCCACGATGTTAACTGTTCTCCCTACTTTATCTAAGGAAAAACCCAAACTGGCAGGTGATACAAGTTGCCCAAGGCCATATAAGAAATTAATGGCAGCATCAGGAATATAACTCAAGCTTTCCTGGCTTTCTGCCTGGTTCTCTACTTGTGCAGCCCTGTGAGATGCTGATGCTGCAGGGGAGAGGCTGAAGCACTTTCTGTCTGCTCCTTGTCACAGCAGCCACTGCCAGGCTCCTGCTGAGGCAGCATGCACCCCTTCCTTGGTGTTGTCACTGCATCCCAGCACCTGAATGGGAATTGCAAAACAGCAAAACAAGGCTGAGAGTGGAACTGCTGAGAGCTCTGACCCCATGTCAGCAAATTGGTTGAGAATATCCTTGAAAACACATCCTGCTGAATCCTGTTGAACACACTCTTCACGCTACACAGGGGCTAAGGGCTCAGCTGAACCCAGGCTTGCGTAAATGGAGGTTTGTGTATCATCAGAGATATTATTTTTGAAGTCACCTATAATAGAGGAGATAAGATCTATTGTAAGAGCTATTTCCTCAGTACATCTAGAAACAACTTTTTATTTTTCCAAGAGAAATAAAATTCCAAACATAAGGAAAAAGTCCGTCAGGAAACAGTGTACCAGGAAACTGGACAGACAGAATATTTTTGTGCTTGTGAGCTGATTTGAGCCATTAATAGCAATTTGCCAGGCCAAATGTATCTTGGTGCTGTCAGGCCTGGTGACTCCTGTGTGGTGATGCTGCTGCATCAGGAAGGTGCATATCTGGGACAGGAGAAGAGGACTGGGTGCCCTCAGAGAGCAGCACAAAATTGAGCTGTGCCCAAGGTTTGCCCCTGTTTGGGCTGCAGTTCAGCATGGCCATGGAATTCAGCTGCTGTGCTGACTGGGAAGTGGCTGCCATGTTTTAATCAGGTGGAAACACTGCAGCAGTGAGGGATGTAGGTGTTGACTGCAGTGGATTTGCACTGGGATGTCTGATACAGAGCCAGCACAACAAACATTTAGTTCCCTTTATGCTACCTAAACCTCACGGGCTCAATCTCAGGTCTTCTTACGGAAGTTATTCATGCATAGATCAGAGCAGGCCTTACCTTAATGTATTACCTTTGGATTTTTCAGTTGAAAGCCATTTCAGATGTTATCACATGGATTTCATCTCCTGTGTTGTGCTGGGACTGTGTTCCTACAAAGAAGGCAGCTTTTCTGTCCTGCTGGGGTGGGAGCCAATCCCAAACCCAAACAGGAATTTATGTCTTTTTAAAACGGTTCTATCAACCCATGAACCTTTGAATAGGGTCCTTCAAAGGTTTCTTTCAAGCACTTTCTTTGAAATGCAATTACCCCAATTCCCTTTTTCCTTGAAGTTTCTCTTCCAAGGTTCCTCTAATCTTCAGCAGCTGATAAGAGCAGTCACAGGGGAATTGCTGGAGGGGGCCTCCCGTCACCCAGGCACCTGTGGGAGCAGCAGGTGTGACAACCTGGAGTCACAACCTGGAGTTGGAAAGTCCTCATCTGTCCCCCCTGCACAAAGGGAAGGTAAAGGCTTGCAGCTCTTCACTGGGTGAGCAGGCTCCTGGTGCTCTCTCCTGCCCACTCATCAATATTGTCCACCTCAAAACATTACAGTTCCTGGTGGAGTCTCACAGATTATGGCATTTTAATACAAGATAGCTGGAAATTTTCTTGGTTTTTACAGAATTTTTTAGGTGTGGAAGGAGATCTCCTTCCTGAATCATGGGGAAGGTGAGGAGAGGTGTCAGGGAATTGTGTGTGGTGGTGACAGGGCTCAGCACTGCAACCTGGACAGAAGGGAGGGCAGATGGGGACGTGAGGTCAGCATGAGCCTGCTTGAACACCATCTTAGTCCCTTACACGTTAATAAATTCTGCCTAAACCTTTACCTGACTGCTCAGAGGGAGCAAAGGGTTGCTGATTCTCCGGGTTAATCCCGCAGACTTGTGGAGATGTGGCTCCATGGCACAGCTGAGCTGCAGCATCCCAGACGGGAAGAGGGCAGCATATCCTCACAGGTCAGGAAATGCTGTCTTGGGCTGGGAGCTGCAAAATAAAGCTGCACAAAGAAGCTATTGAAGGCCCCTCTTTCTCAATGCTTTCAGAGAAAAATCTGCAGCTTTCTGTAAGTCAGTCATTCAGCAAGAGGGTGGTTGGGTTTTTTTAATTTTTTTTTTTTTTTTCTTTGGCTTTTTTTTTTAATTTAAAAATCAGGCAGAAAAAGCCAGTGAGAGGTACTGCCTGAAACTGCTGCAGTGAAAATGGGGAGCTGGTTTCTGTGGTGTGCTGTGTTCTCTCTGCAGCCTCTATGAGGTCCCTTGTCAAGGCGTTTGTCTTCTCCCTTCCATCCCTACACATAGCAACAAACCAAACTGGAAGGGCAAATCCTTCTCTAAAATAACAACCAGCCACATCACTGCAGCATGGATGTGGTGAAACTGCAGCAGACATTGAGTGAAGAAGGCTGCATGGCTGTGAGCCCACCTGGCCACACACTGGGAATGGTACCATGGAAATCTGTGGCTACCCAGGGACCACAGCACGTGGATGCAAAAACTCAAATGCTGGGGCATTCCTTTCTTGGCAGCACCCTGCAATCCTTTGCACCCAGCCTGTGAAAAGGAGTGACAGGGACTGTCCCCTGCAGCTGGATGGTGCCTTGGTGTGGTGGCTCCAGCGCCAGCTGTGCCCATCCCTGTCCCTGCTCCCATCGGCTCTTTGGGACACAGCACTCTGAGCCACAGCAGTGATGGATTCTGAGTGAACCCCCCAGTCCTTCTGATGGGATTTCCTGGCTCAGATCCCCCATATCTCACTGATGTGAGGGGGGTGAGGCCTCTGAAAGAGCCTGAAGAGAAATGTCAGAAACCCCCAGGGTGGGCCCAGCAAGGGCATGAGAGGGCAGAGAGCTCTAAAATGAGCCCTGCTGCCAGGGAACTCACAGCTTGGAGCTGTTGCCTTTCCAAAGGGAAAACCATCCATTCCAACAATAAATTAATGGACCTGATAGAAGAGATTGTCTGTCAGTGCTGACAGTGAAGTATAAATGGAAACAGGAGTGGCATCACCTGGGCAAGGGCCAACTTCTAAATCTAGACCTGCAATCTCAGAACTTTTCATGTTCAAGCAAAAGGCTTTAATCCAGTTGCATTTGGAAAATAAACAAGTGTTGCCTCATGTACAAGGATGCTGCTCCTTTCACGTGCAAGGAAAAATTGGATTTTGCCAGGAAATGGAAAATTCCATTTCCACCAGGAAATGGAAAATACCCTCTGATTATGGATTTTCTCACAGAAATGATGTGAGAATTTGTGCTTTTCCTTGTGGCCCGTCCTTGGAGGAGGCCACAGGATCAGGAATGCTGAGAAAGGGGAGCAGCACTGATTGAGAGGGAGGTATGGGGGTCTCTGCAGCCAGCCCTTCCTCATCCTTTAAAGGGATCCATCTTATTTTAGGGAGCAGGGTGCTGGAATCACAGTTCTGTGGTGCAAAGCAAAGGCAAAATGACAAGGAGGTCATATGTCTTTTTAATGCTGACACTGTGCCTATAAGTTGGATTTCCATTTGTTGATGGTTTACAAATTGAACTCGTCGTTTTCTAATTTTTCTAAAATCAGGATTTGCAAAACTGCTTGAAAAATGGCATGAACTGTTCTGATCTTGATTGTTTCTGTGTGAGTCCACTGCTTGTTGAGTATCTGGAGACAAAAGAAAAGGAGTGGCTCAGAGCGTGGGGAAGTTACATTTCCCATTCTTGGGTGCCACTGAAGCTTGAAATGAATTGTGTAATTTGATGATAAAATACCTTATTACCCTTTCCCCATCCCAAACCACACTTCCACAACTTGTGGAATAACCAGACATGTCATGGGCCAAATAAGGGTCAAAGCATTACCTCTTCTTTCAAACAACATCGCTCCGACCCCGTTGTGTTCAGTGTTTTCATTTATTGCTCTGGAAGCTGAAACACATTCCAGATGTGATTTGCCAGGGCTCCTGCAAGGTCACAGCCAAGTCGAGGTGCTCTGGTTGGCCTGTGGTGACCCCAAGGTGTCCAGGGGTGGGGGGCTGTCACTGTAGATAAATTCCAACTTCTCCTTTGCTGGGAGCAGCCTCTCCCTCCTTCGGGGAGGGAGGAATGTGGGGCTTTGCAGGCGCCTCTGCTGTCACCTGGTTCATCTCTTGGCGAGTGTCATGGAGGGACAGCACTAGAAGGGAGGTTTGTGCCTTGAGGAAGGGACAGCAGGCAAGATAAATGAGGTCTGGAGTGCAGAAAAGCAGCGTTTGCATGCTGCAGCCTGGCCCTTGTATTCCTGTGTGGGGTTTTCCTTTCTTAAAAGGAAAAAAAACCCCGTGAAGGAAGAAATTGTTTCCTTGATGATATCATTCACCTCTCAATCCTTTAAGCTCACCAGACCTAAGTAGCGATGCTGGCGTCTATTAAAAATAAACGGCTGTTTTTTCTGCTACTGTTCCCTCAGGACAAATTCAGGCTTAAAGCATAAAGACAACATAAATTCCTTTCTTCGATGTGAGCATACTAATAGGCTGATTTTCAAAGGTCCAAGTGCAAACAGGAGTGGGTGCCATGGAAAGCCCAGCTACAAATTCCAGTTCCCAGAAACGCTCAGGCAGATGTCATCCCAGCCAGGCTCCTGGTGTGCACAGAAATGTCACATCCCTGGCTGTTTGTGGGACTGAGGTTTAATCCCTCCACAGCAGCTCCAAAGGGAATGTGTATTTTGTATTTTTGGGGTGGGTCAGCAGGTTCCTGTTGCAGGCTGAGGTTTTGGAGACCTGCAGAACAGGGCCCCCACTTGCCAAGCAGGGCTGAGGTGCACTGAGCTGTGCAGGGTGTCAGCATCTTCCCACAGCACCTTCCACAGAAACTATTTCTGCAGCCCTGGTGTCTAAATGAGTTTGCAGGGCCACCATGCACAGCGTGGTTCTTTAGGTGTTTAAAATGCTTTGAAGGATTTTTTTTTCTTCCAAGAGTTTGTCCACGTGCCCTTTGAACCCATGTAAACATCTTTTTTGTATTACATCCCATGGCAAGGAGTCCCACTGTATGTTGTGTGCAAATGTGTCTTTTTTTTTTTTTTGCTTGATCTGAATCTGCCACATGGAAGCCCCTTTCAATATCCCTGTTTTCAAACTGGAAGATAGTCAGAAGTTTCCAATTTCTGGGCTAGTTGACAAAATCTGGAGTAAATTCTGCACACTTAAGCCACAAATGGAGATTTTTTCCTGATGGTCATGCTGCATCATTAGGGAGGAGTAGAGGAATCCACAGGTTCCTCCTGTGACCCAGCAGTGCTCATCTCCCAGTACAGTTTTCATTTCTTTACTCTCACAGCAATCTCCAGCTGGCAAAACCCTCCAGGCCAGAGAAGCAGCTCTGGTTGCTCTGTGTGTAAACCATATTCAGAGCACAGGGTCCAGAGGACATCTCACCACAGCTGGTGGCTTTGGACAAATCCTTTCCAAGTATCTGGCCATTCCAACATGGGGTTTCTCTTCTACCAATGAATCCAATCTTCATTCCCATGAAACTGCTTGTTTTTGCTGTTTTTTTTTTCCCCACACCTTTTTTTTCCAGCAGTCCTGACTCTGGTGCACTGAAGTGCCACAGCCATGCAGCTCTGCTGGGGCTGAGGAGGCTCCCAGGTGGTTCCTGTGGCAGTCTGGCACTGGTCAGTGCTGGTCAGCTCTGGGCTCCTCCTCGGACACTCCTGGGCTTTGCTGGCAGTCAGGCACTGCTGGGTTTTACCCTCCTGGGTCTCTTCCATCTCTGCCTCAGCTCTCCCCCACCTCCTCAGGAGTGCTCCCTGCGGCACCTTGGCGAGTTCCCCGCACAGGTAAGGGCTGAACTGACCCGAGGGGTGGGAGAGGGGAGAGGCTGCAGCCCCTCAGGAGTTAAAGCTGGCTTTGTGTCTGCAGAGAGGTTAAAGCTGCTCCCCAGCAAGAGCAGCGGAAGGAAATGTCCTGTAGCTAAGTTTCATTTTGCTGTACAGTATGGGAACATGTGCAACCCATTACTGTAAAGCCCTTGCTGGAAAACGCCTAACCTATGCACTGTAAAACCTAATTAAGGGATTCCTTAAAAAACACTGTTACCAACCAGTATCAAGGAGTGGATAATGAGAGGCTGCTTTGTGTAATCCAACCCTTTATCTTTAGGCCTTCGGGGTGTCCACGGCCGGGCTCTGTCCCCTGGCTGCTGCTGAAGCCTTTATTGCAGCAGTGAGAAACTCTCCAGCACCCCTCGTAAAGCTGACCGGCTCCACTGCGGGTTCCTAAAGGATACAGGGCCAGTTCCTCAGGCAGAGCAGCTTGCTGTGACCTTGGGGATGGGGTTTCTGAAAGCTTTGGGGGATCTGTGTTCAGCCCAACCCAGAACTGAAGGTGAGATACCCAGGCTGGGAGGGAGAGGAAGAAGGACAGGGAGAAACGGGAATGCTGGAGGTTGTCTTTCTCCAAAACCTCCCCCAAGCCCAGAGCCATCTTCCTGCTACTTTTGCCAGCTGGCACTGGTTTTTCCAGCATGGATGGAAAGGATGCAAGGCTTTTCCTCGACACCTCGATGCTGGGATGGTGGAGCCTGGCCTGAGCAGTTTCCCAGTCCAGCGGGCAACAGCAGACCCCTTCTAGGGCATGCAGAGTGTGCACCATCCCTCTGTCCTGCAGAAACTGTTGTTTGCAATAGCTACACTTCTCCAAATGTGTAAACCAAATTAACTACTCCCTTCTGATGCATGGGTACTCCTGTCATCAAGTCTCCATTTATTTTTGGCCATTTTTTCGGTGAAGTGCAGCAACTGCTGAATTCCCTTGTGTTCTCATGAGGACAGACTCCATCCACGAGGCAGCTCCCAGCTCCTCACCTCATCCCTCTGCTACCCTTCAGACCCTCTGAGGGACTCCCTGCCACTCTCAAAGACAAAACCACCCAGAGGAGCCTGGAGGTTTGGTATAGGGTCTAACACATCCTCAGACCCCACCTGAAGGAGACAGGTGAGGTCTGCTAAACTGGAACAGGCTTGGGACAATGGGTGGACTTGTTGCAGGCAGTGAACAAGGGCAGGTTTTTTTGCAGGCCAGGCAACCTGCAAACACTCATCTTGCCATTAAACTCACAACATTATTACATGTATTTCCTGTTGTGGTCACAACCATTCATTTGACCCTTTCATTAGGGTCAAAACAAGAAGCTCCCTGTCTGTATGTAGGAAAATCCATCAGGAGCAGAGGCCAAACCCTCTGTTATCAATTTCTGCATCTCCCTGTCGAGCTCAGCAGCTGGGCCTGAGAGCTAAGCTGAGTTTGACAATAACTGTAATTAGTCATTTTTATGGTGTGCTCATTTGCACATATCCTAGGTACGGATCTGTCAATGTTTTCATTATGTACCCTTCTGTTTCCAGGGGTTTATAACCAGCCCATAAAAACACACTCTGGGGCAAAGCTTGCCACATAAATTCTCAGCAGAGAACCTATTTTTGTTTTTGTTTTGGTTTTGTTTTGCTCTGTCACTTATAAAAATACGACTTTTAAATGTGTGGTAAATATGGAAAAAATTCAGGTGGCTTCTTCAAGTATGTTCTTAACCAGGTTTTGGTTTGGCAGAGATATACTGCAAAGGGAAATAATTTCTGTGGCTTTTGGGTAGCCTAAAAATGAGAAGCTGGGTGTAATTGAACAGAAAGACTGTCTGTGAACTGGTATCTGGGTTTAAGCTCTGAATTGCTGACTCTTTATATCTGCAGGAGGGCAGTTACATCTCTCTGCCTTCAGCTCACACAGTGCACATTCAGACTCACACCCAGAGCCTGCATCCAACACTCAATTTTTATACCTGCACATCCAAGCAAGGGGTCAATTTCAGGTGAAATTAGGATAGAAACAGAAGGCTCGGTAGATAAATAGAAGAATGGAGTTTCAGAAGGGATTTTGGTGGATGAGGGCTTGACCATGTTAAAGTGCCTACAGGCCTGATGATCTTCACTCATTTTTAGTGTGATTGGAAGCAAAAACTCACGTCCATGTTTAAGGTTTCCTGTAAAAACCAGGATATGGCACAGTGCTTATTCCTTAAGCAACTCAATGCAAAGGAGCTTTATGACATTAAAGCATTAAATTGTACCCATCAGGCAACACAAGCAGCTCTCTCACTCGGTGATATCACTGCTTTAAAAAAGCTTTCTCTGCTTCCAGCAATTAGTGGTGGCTGAGCTGCAGCATCTGCTGCTTGTCACTGTGCTGGTGGTGTCCCAAAATTCACCCTGGCACATCCAGCCAAGTGACAGGAGAGAAACCTCTGTATGGGGCAGCTGTCCTGCCACCAGAGACTCCTCAAAGGGGAGACACTGAAGGATGAATGGGCTCCAAGGACTCAGGACCAGTTAAGAAGATTTTCCATGTATCAAAGGCCAAGTTTTGCAACCCTTTCTGTACATGAAATATAAAGAACTGATTTATCTCCCTCAAGAGCAAGGGCTACAAAATCTGCTCCTCATCTTCTTTTGATGATTTTGCGGTATGTTTCTGTGATCCTTGGTCTGATCCTTTTAATTTCAAAAGCTTTAATCAAAACCTCTTAACAATACATCCACTCGCTGCTTTTGTGGTTTACATTTAATTCTGATTGATTTTTTTAAAAGGATGGTTGCATTAAGATGCTTCTGCTGGAGTGATTCATTAATATATGCCTGGGATGGCACAACCCCAGTCAGGCTGAAGCTTTGTGTTGACAGACCACTAAAATAATACCCTGTGTGGGACTTCCCAGGGGGAAAATAGAGCTTTTACCAGGGAGACCTTAAACCCTTCTAGCATCCTGCAGGCGTGCTCAGGGAAGGCCTGGAACTCCAGGTATGACACAGAACATGTCACAGGGCTGTGGAGAACTTGCCCTGTGTGTTTCTGGTGACAGCTCCCAGGTGCAATTTGGGTTCCCCTCGCCTGGGATGAAGCGACATCAATTTGTCCTGGTGTGCAGTGAGAGTGGGGTGAGCTACTGCCAGATGAATTGAAATAATGTAAAAAACAACAGGGTCTGGTTTTCAGGTTTAATGGCAGGATTAGTGAGGGAAAACCCCTTTTTCAGGAATGCTGCCTTGTCAGAGGGAGGAGGGCGGCTGCATGAGATTGCACCTAACTGGAGGCACTTGGCTGGTGTCTCTGAAAGCTGGTCTGCTCGCTGGCCCCAGCATTAAAAAAAGTTGAGTAACTGCCTTATTTTTATTAACTGAAATACAGATCTGATTGCAAAAGTCCAAACAATGCAAAAGATCAACAGTTTGTGCAGCTTAAAATCACAGCTTCTTCCTTTCGCCGGGGCTCTGCGGAGTCGCAGCATCTTGACAAACATATGAGTCAGTTGAAGCTGTATTATCTTTTCAAGACTGACTTTTGACATTTGAATCAAAAATATTATTCATTTCCTCCAAGCTCCTCTTTTCAGCATCTTTGCCAAGAATCATGTCTAGCATGGAAAAGAAAGTAGATTTACATAGGGAAAAAAAAAAGAAAGTCTTTGTCTTGGTTAATCTAAGTGCAGTGATTTGATGACAGGGGAGGGGTTAGCCTGGGCCCAAATGAATGTCACATTTTAGCACAGAAATGAAACAGGTGGTAAACAAGTTTTAAATGGAGTAATAAAAATGGTTGTGAAAGTTTATTTTCTTTCAGCTGCATAATGATAGGAAAGGCTGTTTCAGGAACTAGGAGAGACTTTAGGGAGCAGGTATAGGTGGGGTAAAAGAGCTCTAGGTGCAGGTTCTGCAGGGGATAATCCAAAAGGGCAGGTGCTGCCTGCACCCTGGTGCCTGGGCTGGTGTGTGCTCAGATGTGAGGGTCTATCCCTCAGGAGGTCACTGATGGGAGTTAGGGCAGTGCTGAGTGGAGAGACAGGGATTAAAGCATGCAGAGAGCTGGGAGCGCTCCCCACGTGTGCTGCTGGGGCACGGAGGGGCCTTTGGCAATAAAGTTGTGCAGGGAGGGTTTGTGCACCTGGGGTGTGAACCAGCACAGGGCTGCGTCTCCCTCCTTGATACTCACAGAGTCTGGTCCTGGCAGCAGTGAGAGGCTGGGTGCTCACAGGTGAGATGGTTGTGCTTTTCATTTTCCTGCCCATCCCAGACAGCAGTGTGTCCTACACCCCTGGGTGTCCTACACCCCTGCAGGGGAAGAGCCCTGACTGTGCAGAAAGGCACCTTTCCTCCCATTTGCACGGCCCTGTGCCATACCAATATAACAAAATATCTGCCTCCTGGTGCAGACCTTGTCTCTACAGAAACCCTCAGCTGTGTCCTTTTATCTCAGCTGGCTGCCCCCAGGGCTCCTTACAGCTCCCTAGCAAAGCAGAGTGCTGCCTAAATCTCTCTCTGGGCTAATCAGAGAGGAGGAGGAGGAGTTTGTACCAAAGGTTTTCTGGTGATTTTGGAAGAGGAACCCTCGAGCTGCTCAGGAAAGTTTCATTTTGTGTTTTCTTTCCATCTCTCGACCCAGATACATCCAGGTCTCTCAGCACCTTCACACCTCAGTGCCTCTGACAATCCTGTGCCAGGGCTGCTTGGACAGCCCTGTGCTTGGGCAGTCAGAGGGCTTTGGCCATTAAAACCCCAGAGTGTTCATGAGGACCTCTCTGTTTCTGCCAAATGTAATGTTTTTCGGTGTTTTTTTTAAATAAAAAACTATTTTCTTTTACTTTGAAGGGAGATCTGAACGTTTTCTACAAAGGGGTTAGAAACCTGAGGCCAGGAGACATTCCCACGCAGCCATAGCTGAATGACAAGAAATCTTTTAAAAAAGCATTCCTGAACAGAGGTTTTCTTTTGCAAACCCTTTAGTACTGTAAGTTCATGTGAGAAAGCATTTGGCTGTCTTGGAGTGGGGCAGATTTGGAAACTCTTCTCCACATGAGCACTTTGAAGTGCTCACTTTTAAAAGTCCTGTAAATTAAGCCAATCTCAGACCAAAACCCAGAATAATTTTGCCTGCATCAGAAGAAAGTGATCAAACTCAGTGCTCTTGCTGGCTGTCCCTGAAGAAAAGTCCCTGACTAAATGAGCCATGAAAACTGAGCTCTCACTGTGCTTCATCCAGCCAAGCACTGCACCATATTTTTTAGCAAAGCACTGGGAAAGTTTTTTCTGGGTCTATACAGAGTGTTTACATCTTCATAACTGTCCAGCCAGCCCCTTTCAGGGGGCCTAAACTCTGTATATGAAAGAAAATAATTCCCTCCTGTCCTATACCAAATGTCATGGACCTGAAAGAGTGAGGGAGCATTGTGCCCTGGAAGAAAATAAAAGGGTGAAAAAGCTCCTAAAGCGCATTTGTGCAGGATCTTCTCAGGTATTTCTGCCTTCATCACATTTATTCATGGCTTGCCACTGTGAAATTATTCACCATGCCCCTGCTAAAATATTGCATTGCTTCAGATTCCCTTTTCCCCAAGGAGTTTTCATCTCTTTTCAGCTCAGTTGCTTGAATTAATATTCAGATAGCACATGAGTGAACTAGGATGGGCTTTCTTTCTTCTCTGTTAATTTTAATGAAATTCACTGCTAGTCCTTTGATAGACCAACTTGCTGCCTTGGTGAAGTTTAAGGAAACCTGAACTTCCTTGCTGAGCTGTGACGGGGAACACAGACTTGCAACAGCAAGCTGAGTTTTGGATCCTCTTTTTTCCTAAAACATGAAACCACTTTTGGCTGGGGCTGCCCAGCTCCACCACTCTAGAAGAAGCACCAACACACAGCTGCATTCCAGAGGGGCACCTCTCCCTGGGCTCAGTTTCTCCCCGTCTGGCCTCAAAATTTAACCCAATTAGCAGCCCTGGAGGCTGGGGAGCTGTCAGGTGGCTGGCAGGAAACTTCAGGTGTAACAAAAAATTAATCTGGGGAAACACCATGCTGGTTTCAGCACAAAGGTTCTGTGAGGTTCTGTGAGGGGCAGGGGGAAGCTGCTGGGTGCAGGAGGTGAGAAGTGATGTCCTGTTTGCTCGGTGGCAGGCGGGTGGCTGGGGTAGCACCAGGCAGCTGGAGCAGCATCACGTGCTGCTGGTAGGAGCGAGACAATAAAACTTCCTCCCCTCTCCCAAGCTCCACAGCTTTCTGATGTCAACAACAGCAGCAGGAGGCTTCAGGCATGTTCCCGGCAGCTGATCGTATTTATCAAGTTCATGTTCCTTGCTTTTTATTTTATTTTTCTTTTCTTCCATAACTATCAAGGTCCAGGAGCCACGAGATGGCCCCGTTCCAGCTCCAGCCCCTTTGAGGATACAGAAATGTGTGCTGGGGGCTGGAGCAGGGACATGCTTTCTCCATGTGAGCCAAAGAACAAACAGCAGAGCCCTCCACGGGGACTGATTGTTGACATGTTTATGATGATGAAGTGGGGTAGAACTCTCAAAGGGGGACGCTAGAAATGAAGAAGTAAAGTGTGGCACTGCTGAGGGCCTATATAATGCTAAATATTGTAGGAAACTGCAGTTTCTTCCTATTTGTGACCACTTCACTGAGCAGTGAGGGAAGTCCCTTCCCAGCCGTACATCACACGTTCCCCATTTGGAGCTGTAACAACAGCAGCCCCCCAGCAGGTGCCAGGAGCACGGAGAGAGCAGACTGAAGTTACTCCGCCGTAATTTATAGCCCTGCTCCAAAAGTGTGAAGGATACGACCCTGTGTGCCTGGAAATCTTACCCAGGGGACAGCTTATGGACCCAGAGTGGGTGTTGGGATACCCTGTTTGGCTGAGGATTGCCACTTTGCTTGGGGTCACCTGCAAAAGCACTTCATCTTCCTCTGCTGAGTGCACTTGTGTGACTGAGCTGTGGGACAGGCCCTGGCTCTGCTCCCCGAGGTCAAACCTCCCACCTGGCGTTTGAAGGGCGAGGGTGGGTTAAATTCTCCCTCGTGGTGATGCACATTATCCTGTCTTCATGGCTCTGTGGGCTGTGCTTCCCCTGGGACCACACTGCAGAGCACATGGGTTTGATGGGAATATCCATGCACACCCCACTGCTCAGCACTGTGCTGGCCCCTCATTAGAGCCCACAATCTGGTCTGGTAATTGTTTCAGCCTCTGCTGGTCTCCACCTTGCACCCTGCAAGGTCTCCAGCTGAAAAACGTGTAGGGGGACAGCAGCTCTCCCAGATTTCCAGCTACACACATTGGGACTCTGAAATTGGGGATCAGCTCAACTTTGGCCAGGGAATGTAGACCTATCCATAGCCAAGTCTGGCCAGAGATGGTCAGCTGGGGCAGTGTCCAAGGCATGGTGGCTATTAGAGTTTTAGATTATTCAGCTTGTGTTTGGTCAGCCCAAAAGGTGAGAGGGGACAATTTGCTCTTGCCTGTGCAGACAAAGCAAGGACCTTCTCCAAGATACTCCAATTCCTTCTCTCGAGCTGCTCCCAAGCTGAGCAGCTCCAACCCCATGTGTAATCTCTGCCTCTGAGTCTGCTCAGTGCTGCAAGAGCTGTTTGAAAGTAAAACAGAAGAAGAAATGTTCACAGGCTGTGTTCTGCAGGGTCAGTGGTGCTGTTACTGCTCGTGAATCCTGCTGGCCAGCTCTGAGCACACCTTGTCTGGGGGCAGAGCAGCTTTCATCATGAAGAAAAGAAAAACCCCCCATATTTTTCAGACAGTATTTCAGTGTCTCAAAGTGCTCTGGGTTTCCCTCTGGGCCTCTTGAAGGTATGAGGTGGGAGTTGATGGCTATGCCTCAGTCTGAATTCTGCTGCTACTGTACTGGGGCTGTGTGTCCCTTGCTGGGATGATAGGCTTTGGGCAGCCAGTTTTTCTCCAAAATTTAGTGGTTTGTTTTTTTTTTTTTTGAAAATGACATTTTGGGCTTTTTTGTCCCTAATAGAAAATTCATCTTCTCAACAATTAAATGGAATTGTCCGTAAGAAAGGGACAGTTGGGGTACGTGGTGATGTCTCTCAAAATAATCACTACAGGAGGACTTGTAATTTTACAACATGACAAAGTGATGCATTTTCCCCAGAAAGCAGAATAAACATTGGCATTTAATCCTTGTTGTAGTGTGGTAGCACCTGTATTTCTGTACCTGTCTTTTGGCCCACCCATGTGCTGTTCTTCGCTGCTAAGAGCACGTCAGCCTTGCTGGAAGCCACTGTGTCTGCATTCCCACTTCCTATCTCCCAGCTCTTGGCCCCACTGCAGGGCTCCTGATTTCCCCATCTCTGCCTTCGTTCATCTCTTGAATATTCCTGAGCTATATTGAGGCTCCCAAACCCCCCTGATATCAGCAACCACCACACTGACATTCCAGTCCAGCTCTGTTTCCAGGCCTGTGCATGGGGAGGACCACCTGAAAAGCACATTAAACTGTTTTCTTTTTCTCCTTTTCAGTGCTTTTCACAGCATCTCCAGTTTTATGGTCCTCTGAACTGCAGCATTTCTCCTAGGTCTTTTAAGTAGATGTTAGGGGAGTTAGACCTGGATTATTTCAGTGGTTCCTTCTAAGAAACATGACAGCTGAGAACTCTGCACCCTCTGTTTATAGCCCTGTCAGGCTGAAATCCTCCCACACCTGCCTGTGTGAATGATTTTTTCAGCTGCATTTTGATGCCATGGCAGGCACCTCTGGGTCCCAGAGGTGCACAAGTGTCACTGGCCACGTGTCCAACGTGTCCCAGGAGTGTGATACTGGGAGGAATGTGAACCTCCCCTTTGGAATATCAGTGTATCAGGCCAGGAATCTAAATCCAGGAGATGTGGGGCTGCAGGATGCCTGTCTCACCGTGTCAGCCCTGAACCCAGCAGAGCTGGGGGCTCCACGCTGCTTCCCGACGTCTTTTACATTTCAGACTCGATTTGCCAGAGGAAAGTCACCAAATGGCAAATCTGACAAACAAACCACGGAGAACATCTGATCTGATCAGAAAACACGTGAGCCACTGAGGGACTGCAGGCACGGCAAGGGCCAGGATTGATGGGGAACATATTTGTTATTAAATCCCATCCACACAAACCGATCGGAAACAGATGTGAGTGTTGGGGATATTAATGAGTGGGCAAACTCCAGGGATCCTGGGGGTATGGGGGAGAAGGGGAAATGACACATCTTTGCTGTCATGTGGGTTTTGTAAGGAGGGATGATATTTTTACACTGTACCTTTCTTTGCATTGCCTGGTGGAACTGGAAAATGCAGGGGTACAGAGAGAGAGAGAGGTGGCAGGTTAGAGCAAGGATGGCTGCTTTTTTTGGGAAGGATGATGGCTAACAGGAGAGTTGGGATGAAAGAAAACCAGGTTCTCTGCCCCGAATCTGGGTGCAGCTGGGATCTGATGGAGTGGTCAAACTGTCCTGCCATGGCCAGAAGGGCAAAAGCCTAAAAGGTGTCGAGGAAAGATGGAGTTGCAGAAATGTAAGAGGTATTGCTTGGGTATAAAAAAGGGTTTTCAGAGCAATTTTGCTGGTTCAGATTTGATAAGGTTTTTCAGTACTTCAGATTTCCAGTCCTTTCTCTACAGCAGGAAGACTCCAGAATTTTGCAAGACAAATTTCCTAGGTTTTTTTTTGTATTGCAAGCCCTTGGATTTTCCCCAGCCATCTTCTCTGAAACAGCTGAACCTTTTTTTTTGGCTGACAGCTTAAAAAAAAAAAAAAAAAAAGAAGGGATAACAAAAAATCCAGCCCAAGGCAGACACTTGGCATGGAAAATTGAAGCCCAAGTGGTTTAAGTTTAACAAAGTTATTAGCAATTGAAAACAGGGCTTTATAATTGGAAATGTTTGGCAAGCTGAGTAAGAGGTTGTGCTACCAGCCCTGCCTCTTAGATGTGTTCGTGTTCAGGGATGTGCAAACACCCGACACAAAGGCAGGCATTTGTTAAAAATGCTTGCAACTGGAGGCAGGCACAAATGCCACAACACCCCTTTTTGTTCACCTCTTTCTTCTCAAACTTAGTTCTTCAATGTTTTGGTTGCCTTTCCACCTCCAATTATAATTAAAACCAGAGTGCAAATGCTTCTTGTCCTCGCTGGAACAAAACACCGACTCTTGTGATGCTCTGAGGACTCAAAGAGGAGAATTCAGGCTGGCTTTAGGGTCACAAAAAGCCAGCTTGCAGCTACTGGGAATGTAGCACAGACATTTTGTACCCTTGATTTCTTCTTGCCCATTGCAGTGGGAGTGGAGTTGATGCTCTTCTCTGTGCACGTGCTCGTGGCCCTTTGCATGTTTGCATCTCTTTGGGTGGAGGTGGCAGATTTTTGGGTGGCTCACCTGGCCAGAGGGCACTTGCCTGGGGTGAGAAGTGTCCTTGCTGGTCTGAATTGACCAGCCTGGCCACTGTTTGCCTTCATCAGGGCTCTCTGTGGTGCTGGCTGCTGCTCCATCACGTGCCTCAATAAAGTTTAAACTCTGGCTTAGCACGAGCCCCACTGCAGCCAGGAAACAACGTCAAGTTGAGCCATCATATTGTTTGAATTACACCAATATGAAAATCCATGAAAGCCACAGGGAGCCAGCATTTCCCCTTCTACATAAAATGGGGTTATGGCCATATTAAAAAACACAACAAAACCCAGCAGCTTTTAACAGGAGGTGGTGGAACAGAGGCCTTGAGAGATGCCGAAAAAGCCGAGCATAAAAATAATTACGTTTGAAACAAGGTCCTGCTTTTTCTTCGGCTCAGCATCATGATGATGTGAGCTCCTGTCACTTCTACATCTCCTGCACTGCCTTTCATTTTGGAGAGGGGAGGAGAGCAGATCTGTGCTGGGGCTGCTGAGTGGCAGTGCAGATCATTCCAAGAGCCGGTGGCTGGAGGTGCCTGGTGTGGGTGGGATGTTTGGTGTCTCCCTGGGGTGCACTGAATAGGCCTGCTCTGTACAGGAAAACCTCTTTGGCTTGACCCAGCAAGTAGTGATCACTCACAAAAAGAAAGAAAAGATGAGGTTCAGGTACAATAAAACAAAACAAAGAAAAAATGTCTGGAAAGGAGACTATTGTCCAGCCCTCCAGCTGTTTCTGTGACCATTCACCAAACTCTCTTGTAAGCTGCAGAGCCATTTCTCTGACATAAGAATAGACATTTCCAAACTTGGGCAACACAAAACATTCTCTTTTCTGATAGGAACATAAAGCCTTCACCCTGCTTTATGAGACAGTCAGACCTTAGGCCATGCTGTAGAAGACCATCCCTTCCTCAGTGAGCTGCCAGCGGGGCCAGCTGAGGCCAAGGGGAAGAAGACTCAATTGCCTTCCTACTTCACAGGCCAGGAAGAAGCAGGAATATTCTGATATTCAGATTTTCTCTCAGGACCACAAAAGGTGCCACTGCAAGTCTGGACATCACCACCCTCAGTGTGCCAGTGAGCAAAGCTCACTGCCAGACAAGTGTTGTGTCCTTCCCAAACACCTTTGCCAGCTCTGTGTTGACTTCCAGTTAAATCTCACTGTTGCTAAATCTGAACAAATTTTTGCATTCAGATGCTGCTGAAATCCCCTGAGAGTCTTCCTACTTCTTCTTCTTCAGAAGCAGAGACATCTGTGTGCTGAAGCTCATTTTGGTTGTTAATAATTTGGTTTTTTCTCTGTCCCCAAGGCTCTGCTGCTGTCACAACTCCAGATCAATGCAAACCAGCCCTACTGAAATCCAGAGCGAAACCTTTGTCCCTTTCTGGCTTCCTGTTTGTTGGGGTGTTGTGAGTGGTGTTTGCACACTTTTTAATCACCTCAGCTCAGGGAGTTGGAGTCCTTTGCTGTTGGTAATTTTGATATATAGCTACCATGCTACACAGCAGAAGTATTTCTGCTTTCCTACCTCCACATATGTATGCAGTCAGGAACAATTACCACTGTCAATCCTGTCTGCCTGCTAACTTGCTTTTTTTTTCCCTGTTGGTCATGCTGTAAATCATTTTCACATTTACAACATTAAGAAGGTGCTCTGAGCAATCATTCTTGTGGTCAACAAACTGTTACTGCTTCTCAAGTGTCATGGGTCACTACTTAATTACTGGATTTCACTCCCAGTTAAAACCATTAATCTTGTCTCCACCACCTTTCTCTGGGCCTCTCAGTCCAGTATGTTTTATGTTAGGCACATAAGTGCTGGGTTTTGTGTTTTTTTCATGCCAGCAGAGATTCTGTAGCTGGAATTTCTGGACTTGATATGCAAGATCACCCAACAGAGGCTTTCTTTGGCCTGGGTCACTCTGAGCTGAGCCCTTCTCCAGAGAACTGGGTCTTTCAAACAGATGCAGAGATACTGAATACAGCAAAAAAGTGATAAGGGATCTCTGTGGTGGTGGTGCCACCTCAGCTGTGAGAATTCCCCAAGCTCCATCCCATAGGATTATCACTACCTCAGCTGCTGCTTGAAAATAGAATAGGTATGAGCACAACAAGGGAATTCAGAGTAATCTGTGAAAGCAGACATTAATCTGTGAGTCCTAGAGGTCCATCAGGAGTTGAACTTGCCTGTGAAACTCACATGTGCCTTTATGAGGGTTGGTTCTGCTCTCACTCTACCCTGGGGCACAAGAAGCACAGAGCCCACATGGGTGACAGGGCCACATCCAACTCCTCCCATCTGTTATTGCACTGATGGGAATTCATAGGTGTTACCCTGGACAGAGAAAGGCTCCCCTGTTGTTCCCTAGATGAAACTGCAGCGAAAACCTATTTGGAATTGTAAGCACAGAAAAAAAAAAGAGGAACATAAGGGCTACAGAATTCTAACAAAGCTTGTTTCATAGGCCACATCCACAGCGCGCTCGTACAAAATGCCACGTGAATCACACTTAATTTGCTGCAGAATATATTTTGCTATTTCAGCAAAAAAAAAAAAAA
>VXAC01001028.1:1011661-1048711 GCA_013399225.1 Rhipidura dahli
AAAAAAGCCAGAAAAGAAAAAAAGCTAAAAAAGCCTGTGAAGGGCAAGAGCTTTGCTGCATGTTAGCTGTAAAAGTTCCACAAGTATGGAATCTATTAAAACCGTTATTTGTTTATGATGTGAAAGTGATTAGTCTGTTCCAAAAAACAAAAACATGAAATCCCTAAGTGCTGGGACTTTTCAGGAGAATAGCCACTGGTTCTTCATTATAATAATTTATATAATATGGTTCTATTTCTATGGTATCTGTAATTATTGTAGCACTCGGTTGCCTTTGCCAAAATCAGGGTCCTCTTGCACATTCACCTAGAAAACACATTCCTTACCCTGGTGGACTCCAAGCAGGTGAGAGATGGATGATGACCTCAGGTTGGCAGATGGGGAACTGAGCTAAAGACTCCTCGTGACCTGCCCACAGTCATGGTGAAGCAACCTGGGGGTACCTTGGCTCAGCTGTCACCTGGAGCCACGTGGCTGGGCTGGTGGAGTCAGAACATTCCAGCGTGAGCACAGGGACATCCATGTGGCCCCAATTACAGACCCAGGGCCTTGGTTTCACTTCCTGGACTGGATACAACAGGATGCTGGAATATTTGGGTTGTGTTCACTGCAGGGAATGTTTTTACTTTAAAAGCAGGAAAAAAAAGAGGTCTGTTTCTCTCTAAGATGTCAAATCACAGAAAGATGGGGGTTTTGTAGAAACCTCACCCAATTTTGGCTTCTTACCACCTCTTTCATGACACTGCTTACTTGATTTTAACATCATTCTGGTGCTGAAGAACTCCATGGCTTCTGGGGGCACCTTGTGCTTGCTGTCACCCTCCCTTGCTGATGTCCACTTGGATGTTTGGGTACTTCACAACACACAGCCCCAGAGTGTTCCCTGTTGTTGGCACACCTCATGAACCACTTGTAAGGCTTTCTAAAATCCATGTCTGCACCACTTCCCACTTCCCAGGCCATACCTCCTCTCCACATGCTGCAAGGCCACCCCAGATCTGCCTCTCACCACTGAAGCCTGGGGCATTTCTGGCAGACAGGGCATGTGCAGATAATACCTGGGTCCAGGTGGCCAAGGAAATACCAGAAGTGAAAGCTGATGTCAGGGAGAGGAGATTCTGGTCCTTCCTGATGGCTGATTATCAATTATCTTTAGGTTTAGCAGCCTGTTGGAACTTTTGCTCTATTATTCCCAGGCATGGCATGAGGCTCTTCAAGGTTTTCTGGCCTATGTGCTTTAAGGCTCTTATTTAATTTAAATGAGATTTGATTTGGAGGACAAATCAGGCCATCTTCTTCTGGTTTCTTCTCCTGAAGGTGGATTCCTCTTCTGCCAATCCCAGACTCCTTCCTTTCAGATGCTGTTACCCAGTGCTCCCAGTCTTTCCACCTCAGTGAGGTTGCAGGGATATGGTGTCTCACAAATTTCTGTGCGTTTTCTGTGAGTTCTTGCCTCAAGATCATCCAGCTGGTGTTAATCTTGTTCTCTTGTCTGGAGCATTTCTCAACAAGCAAGCTTCATTAGCACATTTCTTGCATTACGTGCCACAGTCATTAATGAGAATTCCCAGCAACGTTCCCAATACCCAGCACTGAAGACCTCCACGAGTAATTCCCTTTAGTCAAAGAACTTCCTTTTCACATAATGTGTTTCCCTTCATACCATTCAACACTACTTTTTCAGAACTTGTACAGATTCCTATTTTTTTCCCATAAAGAGCCATTTTCCATGTGGGCCTGTATGACATAGTTTACTGAAGTCCAGATCAATTGGACTCACTGTATGTCCTCTAGGAAATCTCTAGCAAAGAAGCCAGAGGAAATGAGCATCTGTCTGGCAAATCCCAAAGTTGTACTCCATCCCAGTTCCCATATATACTTATGTCTTTAATTATTCCTTTCTTTGACTGCTGTTTTAAAGCCTTGTGTGCTATCAGAAATGATTAATGGCAACTGATTTGCTGGCTGCTATCGATAAACTTTGACCAAAAGGGAATCTTGGTGTCCAGGAGGCAGCTGACACTTTTCTGGAGTGGGGCTTGCAAGCCTTTGGAGAGCAGGTAACCAACCTGCTCGCTGAATCCTGTCCATGGTGAGGAGAACCTGCAGGTTTCCAGAGGCATCTGGAGATTTTGGGGCCAGGTCCCAGCATTCCAAGTGGGATCTTGACCCACAGAAGGCATTAGAAGAGCTGTCATTCCCCTCAGTGGTTCTCAGACAAATGATGGTGTGTGGGTCACGTTCCTCCATGGCATTTCCTGCCCAGATTTGATTTGTCCCCTTTCCTCCTTGCTCATCATGAGAAGAAATTGGAGTTGGTCTATGCATTGGCTCCCTAAATTATTGTTCTTTAAATGGGGTTTCTTCTGAAAAGGGGAAATTTATTGTCATGCTTTTGCTCCTGCTTGGAAACACAAGTTTTGGCTTGTATCTACATCTATGTTCATTCAAACTCAGGCACGTGCACACAGCTTTATCTAAAACATGCAGAATTCCTTGGAATAAAAGACATGGGCACCCTGTCCAATCTGAAAAATACCAGACAAAAGAGAAGAGGAGGGATAATATGGATAGAGAGTAAAAATAGCCTAAATAAACTCAGCAGAAATGAGAAACTGGTAGGTGGAAACCTGAAAGCAACAGAAGGGAAATGGGAACGTGCATTGAGAGTGGCAACAGAATGGTAATTAGTACATCCAGCAGGAAGAGGTGGATTTGACCTGGGAAAGTAAGCAAGGAGAAAAGAAGAGAGAAATTTAGCTCTTTACTGAGAAAATAAAATTCTTCCTCAAGAAACTGGCATGGGAAGAGGCCTGGAACATATGAGAATCTGTATTTTCAAGTGAAGGAATGAGATGAGTCAAGGGCGAGAGCAAGATTTAAGGAAGATTTACTTCTATATCACAGATGGGGGAAGAGATAGCAAAATAAATTCTTAATACCTTGGAAACTTCTAGTCAAAAAGAGGACCCTGTAAAAATCAATACGTTGAACTGAAATGGGTGGTGAATTTCAAGGGTGAATCAGGGGATGTGGCTTAGCTTGGCCTCTGGTGTTTGGCAGAGAAGTGTTTGTCAGCATATCCAAGTTATCCCTACCTTTGTTTTGGATGTGCCTTGCATGCCAGGTGGGAATAGTGAGTGGAGTCAGGCTGGGAGAGCCGGGGGTGCAGCACAGCCAGGGCCAAGGGGTGCTCCGAGCAGCTCCGGTGCCCCGGCCCTGGGGAGGGAGCTGGGCTGCCGTGGCCTCCCTCGCCTCCTTCTCAGGAGCACAAAATGCAGGATTTAGGAGCACTGCAGGGGATGGTGAAAGGCCTCAGCCTCGGAGCTGCTCCCCAGGCTGTGAATGAAGGATGTGTGTCCCTGGTTGTGGGACTGAGGCGCGTTCCCTGGTGTATGTCCCACTTTGTCCCAAACGGTTCCTAAGTCCAGGCATTACCAACAAAGGACATTCTGTTAAACGCAAATAATATCTGGGATACAATCACTATAAATGCAGTTCATTTGGCCATTAATTTTATAGATTGTTGAAGCAATTAACAGTGCATAAAGAGGACTTCCTCCCATGCAAGTGTGATCTTTGGTTGAATGGACCTTTGTAATGATCTCTGAGACAATGGGGCAGAGTGGAACTGGAATTTCATCTTGCCTTTATTGCCTTATTTGGGTATTTTTAATAATTTCTAAAATGAGGTTTTTTTCTTTTTAATATGCTGACTTTTCATGGTTTAACTTGTTTGCTTTTGCGGGTCAGTATAAATAATTCCGAAATAATTAAATTAGTATCATTTAGGTAAATTATTTAAATACTTGAGTGTATGAACAAATGCTGCCTTACACAGAAAGGCTCTTATGTCATTTACAGCTGGCCAGGATCTGCAGCATGAGCAGGGTATTTTTGGGGTGATTTCCCCTTCATTTGTGTAGCTCTCTCTCCTCAAACATGCCTTTTCCTTTTGGTTCCCTGCATGTCCCATCTGCAGCTAAAAGCCATTTAGCACTGCAGCAGAAATGAAGATCTCCATTTATATTTGCTGTCTAAAAGTTATATTCTCCCAGTGGGAAACCATCCAGAGAACAGAACCTCCTCTCCTACATCGCTGCTGCCATTTGATATCTCTCCTTCACCTATAGGCTCTTGTACCATTAATGTTTACACAGATCTTTTGCAATTTTGAATCTTTCTGTAGATGGAAACCCTTTCTGCCTTTCTTCTTGGGGATTTCGGTCCTTCCTGTGCCAAGGAAAGGTTTTATTTTGAGAGTGTGGGAAGGATGATGACTAAAGAAAAGGCAGCACAAGCAAACAAGGTTAATTCAGCCTCACTGGGCATAACTTCACTTAGCCAAAGATGCAGGAAGATACACAATAAATTCTCAGTCTTGCTTTTCTCCTGGTTAGCCTTATTGAAATCAATTTGTAGCCTTTAGTTCCCAGGATGTTCTCACAGTGTCCATGTCTGTTTTGGTAAAGATTTGTTTGGTAGGTAGCTAAAGCTCAAAATCTTTGCTGTCATAATATCCTTGCCCTTAAAGAAATTAAGAGGTCCCCACTTGGTGTTTACAACAACCCTTCCTTCCTTGTGTGAAGGAAATGATATCTTATTTCTTTCGTTAGAGTAAAACATAACCCTTTAAATATGTTGGTGCATCACTGTATAAATTATGAGGGCTTCTCTCTGTTGTTATGGAATGCAGATTTTTCAGAAGTGGAGCACCAAGATGCCGGGCTGTGAAAATAAAAAGCAGATGTCTTTCTCCCTCTTACTCAAGAGGTTAAAGCTTATCAGGGTATTTTAACTCCTGAGGTCCTGTGACAGGCACTTTGTTGGACAGAGGGACCTGGCACTTTCAGGTGCAAGGTTGGGCACCCTGTTAATCCTGGTTTGCTCTTGGGATTTGCCACAGGGTAACACAGAGTGTGACAAATGTGGAAGGGAAGTTTTGCCACTGTTGAGGCTTTTTAATGTAAATAAAGGGTAAAAGGTGGCCTGTAAATACCCATGTGGCTGGGTCACTCTCCCTTTCTGAAGCTGTCATAGCAGACACTGTCATGGAGTTGCTTGCTTGGTTTGCTTATCAATGTGAAGTGTATTTCCCACTCTGCACCCATTGCTGTGGGGCTTTTGTAAATCACCCGTGGCATCTAAACAAACAGCAGGAATCTCTCCATGTAAGGGCTGGGACACTTGGGCTGCACAGGGAGGCTGAACATGGAAAGAAAGAGAATACAAAACATCTTACCCATACCTTCTGTGCAGAGCAGCAGGTGACACAAAGCCATCTGTGCCATGTTTGGGGGTCTCTTGGGCAGTGGGAATCCTGACATGTTCCTGTAGGTACCATTTCCAGGCAGCTGGAGGCATTGGAATTGCACCTGCAGCCTGAGGATGTGGTGGCTGAAAAGGGTGATGACTTCACCATGAGAAAATGAACTTAGGGCTGTGTGTGGAAAAAGAACTGCATTAAAAAAAAAAAAAAATCAGCAAAAAACAGATATTTGTCATGAAACACTGATTTAAACAAACTGTGAGAGCCAGGCAGATGACTCTAAAATGTGTGGCTTGCCTGTACTGCATGGTATTGCCACAGCGGTTTATGGTGTTTGGAGGGAGAGTTATGACGCAGAACAAATGAGATAAAAAGCTTGTTTAAGTGTGATTAAATGGGACTAAAAGCTGCCCATTTTATAGGAAGGCGCTGCAGGCACGATGCCAAGCTGTAGCATGCTGTATGCTTCACCAGCTCGTCACATCCATATGGGCTGACTCAGGAATCTGTTTTAAAGCAATCCAAACTATTAATTTATGGACGTTCTCATCACCAGGCCTGAGTGCATGAAGGGAAGATACACCCAGCCAGGTCATCAAGTGGTGCCAGCATCTTCTGCTTTTAAAAGCAGCAGCTTGGATGTTGGGGATGATCTTCCTCTGACATCACCCCAGCAACCATTAGCTCTGGTGGGGTGGTCGTGGTCTTGTCATTCCCAGAGTTGTATTTGTTGGCAGCCAGCTCCAACAAGAAAGGATCCCTGAGACTGGACGCTCCTGCTCCTGAGAGGGAAGCCAGGTTGCAGATGGATCAGATATCCCTGCAAAGAAAATGCCCTTTCAGCCAGCAAGTTCCTCCTTTGATGGTTTATCCCCGAGAACTGAGCTGGTCAGAAATGTTCCCAGGAAACACCATTCCCCTAAACCTGGCTTATTTTGCTGGAACTGAGCTGAGCACAGTTGACTTTTCCCCATGCCTGAGGAAGAGAGCTTAAGGACACCCACCTGTACTCCTGGCAGATCTCTTCCAGGACAGGAGAAACACAGTGTGCACAAGTCCCTGGCTCCCGAGCGGATGCACCTGGTGGATTTGCCCCAGGGCCAGGGATGCTGGGAGCTCTGCAGCTGCCCACTGAGGCTGACAAGCTCTGACATGAGGTTCACTGGGAGGCTGCAGCAGGGTCTGGGGAGCTTCTGGCTTCCTGGAAATCGCTCTCCTTTCAAAAAAAAAAAAAAACCAAAAAAAAAAAAACCAAACAAACCACCAAAAAACAACCAAATCTGAAAAAGTTTCTGTTCAATTTGGATAAAATCCAAATTTTAAATATATATGTTTAAATCCACACATTTTCAAGGCACTGGAAACACCACTTTTTGGCCAGTTCTACTTGATAGTTTTATAGGGCTTTGCCATAATAAAAGCGAAGTGAGACGAAACAGAAAAGCTCTGCTTAGTAACAATGTGGGGTGGGGGAGAGGGAAGGGAAGCCTCAACCAGAGCCAGGCTCCCTGACCGACTGCTCTGCCAGCAGAGGATAAAATCCGAGTGCCAGAAGCGGCATTGAAATCGCATGGGCACAAAACTCTGCCTCTCAGGGGCCCCTCCACCCACAGCAAACCAAGGTGCCCTTTGGGGTGCCTTGTCCTGAGTGGTCACTGGCCTCCTCCTGGAGAGCACTGGGTTGTTTCTCAGGCAGATCTGAGCAGAGGCTTTCAGCCTCTTACGGCTGTCTCCCCGCATATGGAGCTTTGCTTTGTCACTAGACCCTGCCAAGGATCCAGTCCTCCTTTTGACAACAAAGAACTGTTTTTATTTACTATGAAAGCTGGTCTGGCCTTGGCTCTCTGTTTTGTAAATTATTCCTCTCGTGTCAGTAGCAGTGGAGCTCCTCTCACATGTTTCTTTCTAGCAGAGGATCAAGTCCAGGTTTGGTGGGAGGAGGAGGTCGAGGGGAGGAGTAGTGAGGCAGGAGAAATTTAATAGCTCGGTGTCTCCATTAACATTAACCAGCCAGGTGACCATCTCCCCCTTGGATAATGTCCCATCCTCCCCTGGTGCCGGGAGCAGCTGTGGCCTGCCCTGCTTCTGCATGGGGGACTGAGCAATAGATCAGCAATTAGAGCCAGGATCTGTCCTGACAAGGTTTTTCTTTCTTGCTTCCTAGCTCACCTCCCTCCTCGGTGGAGGTCCTTGTCTGAATCACACAGTTACTAAAGAGTTGGTGGCAGGAGATCTCTCAGATGGGTCAGGACTACCATCAGACCTAGATCTGATGAGCTATAGCCTGGAAACAACCATGGAAGCAGATGCAAGATCACCTCTAGACAACCCTTTCCACAGCTGAATTACCCAGTTACATAAAAAGTTTTTGTAAAATACACACTTAGCTTCTCACACTGCAATTTGTGTTGTACCTTTCATTAACTTTCTCTCCTTACCTAGAATGTTTTTCTCCATGACCCCTGCAACCTCTCTTCCCACAGTTGTAGGTGGTTGTAGGACACATGGGCTCTCCCCTTTGCCTCCTCTCCACCAGGCTGTACAAGTCCTGGTCCTGTATCCTGCCAGCTTTTCCCCCCAGCTGGCAAGGAACGGCTGCATCATTGATTGCCACGCTCTGGGTCCAGCTGTCCAGCCCGTTTTCCACCCGTACAATGATCCATTTGTCCAGTCTGTGCTTCCTCAGATTACAAACCCACAACCATAAGAAATAGGGTCAGGAGCCTTCCTGAGAGCAAAGTGTAGCACAGCACTGCTCTCACCTCGTCCCCACAGCCAGTCATCTCATCACACAAGGCAATCAAACTGATCTGCTCTAGCTAGATCTCTGTTGGCTATTCCCTATTTATCTTCCAGAACTTCCCCTGCGTGAAAATGGACCTTGTGCTCCGTGGTCCTTCCAGGGGTGCAGGGAACCCAGCTGCCTGAGATCCTTTTCCTGCCTTTCTGACAGATGGGTCAGCCTTTTTCTGTCATTAAGGACTTACCTTGATCACTGTGACCTGCTGCAGGTATTAAGCACTGGTCTGACAGTCACATCATCCAGCTCCTTCAGTACCCTGAGGTGAACCCACTCATCTCCATGGATTTAAATCCTGTGCTGTCTCTAAATTGTTGCTCCTCCACTGTTGGCCATCCCTTTCTTTCCCAAGCAATTCTGGTTTGTGCAGAGGTCTAGGAGGAAGATTTACTGGTGAAGACAGAGGAAAGAAAAGGATATTTAGTACTCTGGATTTTTTCAGACTGAAAGTGGTGGCTGTCAGGAGGCTGTCTGCCACACAAATGACAAATTTTCCATTTGAACTGGTTAATGGGACTGCAGGGTGAGATGTTGTAATCATCCAGAGCTCAGTGTGAGACAGGGATTTGCTTTGCTCAATATCTGAGTTCCGGCAGATCAGTCTCATATAGTGGGAACCCAAGGGAGGGTGAATTCTCCATGCAACTTTGATATGCTTGTATCTGTTCTTATTTTCATGGGTATTTTGGGCAGTAAGCCTGTTATCTCCAGCTATGTGAACAGTTTTCTAAACATCTGTCAGTAGCACCCGTGCCCATCTTGCTAATTTGGAGTGCCAACCCTACAGAGTCTGTATCTCACTACTAAAAATGTGATGCAATTTAAACTGTGGTGTGCCTCTCTTTGTTCTGTAAACTTCATTTGCCAGGCAGTCTTCAGCCATAGGAAAAAACCCATTTCCAGAAGGAAAATATTAGTGATGGGGGCAGTTGTGAGGGGTGCAAGCCGGGCTTGTGACTGAGTTGGGCCCTGCAGGTCAAATGGTTATCAGAACCAGCTGATCTTGAAAAACCAGAGAGAACAAATAGGTCTCTGGCATTTAGGGACCATATTAAATAGGATTTGTGGTGCTTTCTGCTTCAAGCTGTGCCAAGAATAGCACGAGTAGCCTTCTTGTTGAAAACTGGCACATCTGGTCCCAGTCCTAGCTGGAAACATTGGGGCACAAAAAAAATAGGCTGCATTACTACTATTTGTTTTGAAACCTTTGCTGGAGGATTCAACCTAGGCTGGATACTCCTGGCATTATGGGATCTCTCTTGTCTTTCTCAAGCTCTGCACTCAGCAGCAGAGCAGCTTAAGTGTCAGAAAGCATTGATCATCAGGGAAAGATGGGATCTGCTCCTGCTCTGCTCCTGTGCTCTGTTACCCCAGAGTCCCTGGGACACCAATCCTTCTAAAGAAGCACAGTGTCCTTGCACAGAGGAAGAGTTAATTTAGCCAACCTACGTGAGGAGAAAAGGAGGAAAAATGGATTTGTTTGGTGGGGCAGCCTGATGACAGCAATGGGAGGGGAGCTTTAGTCCACACTGGTCCTTTTTGGGTCCTTATTTCCAGGCCAGCTTCCCCCTTACTGGCTCATACCACCCACCATACTGGGAGGGAAGGCAGAAACAAGAGAAGTGGGTGGATTTAATCCACTGTTTCAAAGATGTTGCTGCTGGGTTCGCAGATGGTGGCAGCAGATGACAGAAGCAAGCTCATTTTTCCTCTGATCATTTGTTTCATCCCTAATTTAAAAAAAAATCTTAAAACAAAGAGTTCCCACTAGAAATGTGGAGTTTTCTCCCTCTCCATTTGTCTTCTGTGAGAAGTAGGTAATCAGAGCAAAAGAGAATAAATTCCTGTAATAATATCAGGACTGTGTTTTCCAGGTACCTCAATCATGACCCATGTTTCATAAATACTATAGATCCTCCTGCCATAGGCTGATGCAAGGCAGGACATGGAGTGATGGCTTTTCTCACCCCTGTCTGCAGCTTTCTCCTCTTGGTAGCTGTTTCTGAGCTTGGATTTGCCGGTGGCTCCTGTTCCTTTCCTCCATGGGGACAGAGAAAGTGACGGGGATTCCCCAGCCAAGAGCAGGCTGGTTAATCCAGACAACACCCAGACAGGAAGGCAAAATGTGGCAGTATGGACAAATGGGCTGTGTTGGACCCAAATGTGGTTTCCAGCCCTGAGCTGAACCAGGAGAACAGACGGAGCTCGTGGCACCAAGTGAACCATGCACTGTCTTGGAAAACTTCCTGATATTTCAATCCAGTCCTGTTCAGCAGGACATACTTGGAGCTCAGAGAAGGAACTTTGGGACCTGATTGCATGAATTTCAGCATGATGTTTATTTCCCCAAGTTCTGATTAAACAGTGAAAGGCAAAGCAAATTTTAGCCATCAGGTATTTTCTTGCCTTGTTGCTCTTTGAGCTCCATTCACTTTTAGACTTTGCACTCCTGAATTAGACAGCTGTACTGCCAGTAAGAAAGAACCACCTTCTCTTTCTTTTTTTTTTTTTTTAGGAAGGCTACAACAGGTGTGATTCCCAGAAGTAGCTCTCCTTGCATGATTCATACACTTCAGCAACATCTCTTCCTCCTGCATTCTCAGTTTTCCACTGTGTGTTCCTGGTGGAATGATTTGTGCTGATCTTAGCTCAACAGGCTTTACGGGTCCCCTGGTTACAGCCTAATAAGTGGGGTGTAATTATTAAAGGAAAAAACAAAACCATACCAAACCCATCAGGACATTGCTTAAAATAATATGAATTGCCCATTCAGCTGTTCACACACTTCAAAGTAGAACCCAGAACTTTTCTTGAGCTGAAATCCTTCTCGAAGCCTGGATCCCATTGAGGATTTAGGACTGGATTCTCATTTATATTGAGGCCTCTTGAGCCAACAAGTACAGGATGTAAATTATTTTTACTCTCACTTTCACATGAGAATTAGGCCTTTAGAGTCAACTTGAGTTACCTTGTGCTGGCTGCAGCAGTCGCACATGACCACCTGTTGTTTCTTGGTTGAGCTCAGCAGTATTTGGGTTTTTTTGGCAGGAGTGCTTCCTTTTCTGTGTGTTTTCACAGCCCTGGCCACTAGGTGCTACTGCAACACAGATGCAGTGATGGTTAAATGGACCCAGCCAAAATCGTGGCCCGGGAGCTCAGCGTGGAGCTCAGGATGCTTCTGTACCACTGGTGATGCCCGTTCTGAGCTGCATGGTGAGCCTCGGGAATGGTAGAGGAGTACTGGGTGCTGGGGTGAGGCTCAAACAACTTCTCCTAGGAGCTGAACCCCAGAGAAAAAGGTTTGGAGGAGGTCCTGCAGCTCAGGATAAAATATGGGAGAGCACTGCACATGGGAATGATGCTTTTGGCCACCAACTATTGGTGGGAGACCTAAAACTAAAGGCAAGTTGTGAAGTATTGCTTCATTGAAAGAAGCACTGATTGAAAGGGACATAAAGGATCATCTCATTCTCATTAAAGATTTCTCATTCAGGGACACCTTCCACCAGATCTGATTGCTCAGAGCCTCATCCAGCCTGGAACACTTCCAGGGCTGGGGCATCCACAGCTTCTCTGGTGAGGCACTGGAGCTGTGAGCTCACTCCTTTCAAATGATTCATTCATAGATGTCAATCACAGAGTTTAGGACTAAAATGAAAGCTTGGACCTTCTAGGGTGAAGTGTAGCAGGTATCAGGTTTTAGTGGTGAACCTGGTGTGGAGACCAGCTGATGGTGTGTTGGGAAAAGGATCGGGTCCAAAAAAGCTTCTTCTCAACCTTAGGACATCAGGACAGGAACACCACCTATTTTCCATGGTTATTGGTGCTCCATGTCTAACCCAGTTTGTGCCTTCCCACTAGTTTGAATTCACCTTGGAGTATGCAAGAGGTTCTCCTCAAATATGCACAACCAGGAATCAAACAGGGAACAAAAATATATGTGATAGATCAGCTCTGTATTCTTCCATTGCAGTTTCTCTCTGGTTTATATTTTAGGCTTTTTTTTTTTTTTTTTTTCCTGGAAGAAAAGGGGGATAATATAAAATGGAATTTATAATTAAAGCAACAAAACAAAACTTGTTCTTTTAAAACTCCAAAGTGAAAAATCTGGTTTTAGGAAAACTGTGTTCCTTAGGCTGGCTCCATTTGATATCTTCTATACTCAGCATGATGCTGTCTTTCATAAGACTTAATTTGTGTAATAGAAACCAGCAATAAAGGCAGCAAATGTTCCCTTTGCCCTGCTGTTAACTTCGATTCATCTGGGCTGACTTCAGCACCTCCAAGGAAGCAGCAGAGGGACAGTTTGTACAACTCAGACCTTAGAACAAATATATTAAATGGAGACAGAGACTCCTCATTCTCATGGGCTCTGGTTTGTACCCCTGAGCAGTTTTCTTGCTGCAGCACAGCCCGAGGACCCACAGGTTTCACGGGTTCCTGCCCCCAGCCCAGCCCCGGCGCTTCCCCGCTTCACACCAGCTCAGTCTGGGCTCTGGACACTGAGATCTTTGTGTGATTTTTTTTTTTTTTTCCAGGGGGAATGGGCCATCAGCCAAGAAGGTCGGGCAGAGCTCTGTGCATTTGGTAGTTCTGAATAATTCTGCTGCTGTCTTCTGTAAAAGAAGTGAGAATGCAGAGATTTTTTGTTGGTACCCTCTAATGCTCTGATGGTTTTACTCTTGGCTTCTAGGAAAAAAACAAACAATCTTTATCTACTGAGCTTGTAAATTTTGATTACTCTTGACATGGTCTACTGTTCTATGCTGTTTTAATTACTCCCCTGCCTTGTATGCAGTTGGAGCGGGAATTCAAAGCTGATTTAGTTTTTCATGCATGTAATGCAACTTAAAGAAAAGCATTTCACTAGAGAGCTTCGACATTGTTCAGTCCTTGTTTTACTGCTAAACTTTGCCTTTCTTTAGCTGAATGCAGGATCCAGGCTAGAGCAGACATTTGTGAGCAGTACCTCAGCACTTGTTATTATTTTTCAGCTGCTGCCTGAGGAGCTTTTCCATTCCACGTTGAGCCCATGCAGAATGGGAGCATCCTTGCTCCAGCTGGTGCCCTCCTCCAGCACCGTGTGTTCCAGGGGAGATGGAATGACCACTCAGAGGTCACTGCAGGGCTGCACAAAGTGATCTCTCCTGTGGTGCCAGTGGGGTTTGAAAGCCAAATCCAGAAATCAGCTCACACCTCTTCCAAAAATGCTGTGCTGGGTGTGGGTAGTGCTGGTCCATGAGGGGGCTTTGCATGGCTGGCATTTAGTTGCCCTTCTAGTAAGGTTGCTTCTACTGGATTTCATCTGTTTCAAGGCAAAAGGAGCATTTTTTCCCCCTCCTTTTATGCTGTATTTCAAGGACTTGCAGATTCTCCAGTTCACTGGATGACCTTTGGTGCTGGTAATCACTCCAGGACAGAAATCACTATCTTTTCAGGCCTGTATCCAAAGTTTCTGCTCAGCAGCATATGTTCAGATGAGAGTTTCCTCAGGAACAAACTCTCTATCCAAGCAATAAATACCTGAGATGCTGCTGTGTTTGCTTCAGCCAAATGCTGAACCTCAAACCTTTTCCCAACCTGGTCTTTAAAACATCTACCCAAACCTGGCATTTTCATACTGGTTGGAAAGAGCTATTAGGAGAGCTCAAGGAAATAAGTCTTTGGAAGTTCTTTTAATGGAATTGAGGGAGTAGGGAAGTTTGGCAATACAAGATAAGCAGTGATATTATGAAATTGTAAAGCTGAAACCTTGCTAAATGATTTGGAACACTCTGAGACAAGAAATGTACACCATCAGCAGTAATGAGCTTGAGAGAGAGTTTGGCCAACACCAAAAATTTTAGATTTGGATTGAGACTAATTTGCCTTCTGATTTTGCATGTTTTCCCTGTACTCAAATTGTACTCTTTTGAAGGCACTGAAACAGACCATTTAATTCCCCCTGCACCAGTAAAACCCTGCCTGGATACTTCCCCACACACGGCAAAGTGCCCTGTTTGTTGTTCAGTGTCACCTTTTGGCCACCCAGAGCGATTCTGTTGTAAATAATAATATCAGGATATAATTTGTCAGAGGGCTGCATTGCAATTGTTGCTTGAATACTACTTTGGGAGGAAACAGTTTAGAGGAACCATTCAACTGGGGCTCTTTCAGGCTTGGATTCTTGAAAAGCAGCGAGACTTAAAAGACTTTGTCAGACTGTTTGGTATATTGCAGCAAACTGGCTGGTGAGTGTGTGTGTCACCATCTTCTCTGAGACAGGATGGGACATGAATCTTGGAGTGCCAAACCTTACAAGAGATTTTTCTTCAACTCAAGTGATGGATCGTGTTTTTAGGATCTGACTGCAGGGCTTAGTGTAGTGACAACATGCCATTTTTCATGGTCATAAAGTGGTTACAATAGATCTGAAGTGTTGTGAACAGCAAATAGTTAGGAACAAATTTTATCTGCTACTCAGAGTTCCATGTAGATTGCCACATCTTTCCTTTAAACAATTGTTATTGTGCTTTTTGTGCAAACATTTGCTTATGAGCTGAGCCCAGAGGTTACAAGTTCAGAGTTTTCCCCTGACAAGAAAATGATCTTGATTGATGGTTGACATTGGGTCCTCCAAACCTTTGGGAATGTTGATCTCCAACAGCTCTTTCTCTACATGATCACATTATTTCCCTCTCCTTGTCTTTACTCTGTGTCAGAGCACCCCATTTTGCTTCTGCAGTGGTCATGTACCCCTTGCTGTGGGCCAAACCAGCCCCTCACACCCTCCTTGTCCTCAGTCCAGGCCTGCAGCAATGAAATTTTCAGTCATGAAGGTGGCACAACCACCATGGGCACCCCACCAGGAGATGCCAAACCTGAGCAAATACATCCACAGGAATTGTATTTATTGCCACAACAGACAGGCATTGAACACAGACCTCTCTAAAGAATACTTACTGAGCGAGCTGTTTAAAAATGTATTTATCTACAGACAAAAAAAAAAAAAAAAAAGTCTTACTAAAACATTGATCTTATATCTAAAAAAACTTACCAGCCCAGGAGCTGCACTGCCCACCTGCAACTCCACTGCTTCCAGAGGCAGCCAGTGTCCAGGAGCACCTAGGAGCACCTCCAAGTTGTGCACTTTGCAATCTTCTACCAAAGGTAATAAACCTTCATGGGCTGCAGGGAGGCAATTGCCTCTGTGGGATGCCAGTGGGATGGTCCAGAATGACAGGCATCATTTGCATTTTTAATTCATTTGGATAATCCTGAATCCTTGCTGCCTCAGATAAAGGAAAGCTGAATGTATCCTGGAAGTGCCTGGAGGACTGTGCTGCAAACCAGCCTCTGCAACAGTTGGTGCTTATATTTGGCCTTTGAAGTTTATCAGTAGGAGTAAAAACATCAACACGTGCTCTCTTTTTTTATCCCCTGCTTTGAGGTAGGGCTGCTTTGGTGTTCACAATGCTCCCTTTTGTTTCCCTTGGTACTTTCTCTTCTTCTTTGCTTTGACACCTCAGTTTCTGTCTGCTAATTTGTTGTATTTCTGGCACTGGATAACCCTCTGGACCAATGCCTTTTAAGAGCCTCTGGAGCAGGACACAGGAAAAGAGCCAAAGCTGCAGAAAGGCTTGGAAGACACACTCAGCAGAGCACACAGGTGCAGCCATGGGCAAGAGCTGGTCCAAAGGAATAGGAGTCAGCTTTCATCCTGAAGGCCAGTGATATGTCTGCACTCACTGCCTCTGCTGCTGAGTGATTCCAGGGTCAGCTGTCCTGCAGGAGCTGTGTGGGGCAGTGACTGCAGTCTGCTCCCTTCCACCACCTGGCTTAAAACTGTGGTCAAACTGTGGTTGGACTCAGTGACCTCAGAGCTCTGTTACAGCCTCAATGATCCTACAGTTCTGAAGGTTGATGGGATGCTCAACAGGCTGTGTAGGTTGATTAGGAAGTTGCTTAAGTTTCAATCCCTTTCCCTTCCTCAGATCCCTGAAATACAGACATATACTTGCTAAAAACCTCTTTCACCATGACTTAGTTTTCTTAGGTAGTCTGTTCTTCCCCTAAGAGCTTTAGAGATTGTCCCACACAAAACTGCCTGGCCTTCTTGTGATGACAGCACTCAGACCATTCTTTGCTTCATTGCCCAGTGTAGAAACCTGTCTTCACAGAAAGGGCTAAGGATGTTCCATGTTTAGTGTGATTAGGTCCACACTGGCAGTGTTAAGTCGTACATCCTCCTGATCCAGTGAGGACAGCTCCCAGGTGACCTCGTGGAAAACTCTGAGGTGTTTCTGGATGGTTTCACACAGGCTTATCCCTATCAGAGATGCCTTAAATCCATCCAGCTCCTGGCTTTTATGAGTCCTCAACAGATGAGTGAACCTGGTGCTTATGTAAGGGAAGGGCTTATTTGTTTTACCCTCACGTTTCAGAGATCAGCATCATGCTTCACATAATTCTGATGATTTCTCTCTCCCCATCCCAAGCTGCTATCACAGCATCACAAACATTCTGTGTAGCTCAACACTGCTCACCTGGGAGAAGGAAAGAAACCTGAGCAAGGCTTTTACAGGCCAGGACAGAGGGATGAAAAACTGTAACGTGACGTTTTATCAGCTCAGTTTGAAATTATTCAAAGTTCTTTCTCTTCTTGGGATATCACAGAGGGCTTGGGCAGACCACCACCCCTACGTGGCAGTTCCTAAATATCAGCTGGAGGCCTCTGGCTGTTGCCAGCCAAATTTATGGGTGTGTCTCTAAATCCCAAGGGGGTGACCTGTCCATTGAAAATGTCAAGAGCAGAAAGCCCCTCTATTTGTCCTGTGCATGGGGTTTATCTAAAAGCTCCTTGAAATCCATTGGCAAATGGCCTTTGCATCAGGGCCGCTGTAAAAAATGAAGTTTTGAATATTTTCTGCTGTTTTAAAGCCAAATCCTGCAATATCCTCAACCATTTGCATTGTACAAACACACACACTGGGAAAACTGAACAAATTAGAAGACACAGGGTTTGTGTAGTAGCAGAGGGAAACCTAAATGCATTTTAGGAGCTGAATGTTCTTATCCTGCATCCAGCAAACAGGCAGGAAATATATTCCCTCTGTGTGTTTCATTGTAAAGAGAGATTTTCCCAATCACAGCATCTTTATCTTCCAAACTGTAAATACCCCAGATTTTACTCAAAAGTGTTGAGTAAAACTGGGCTGTGCAGCCTCTTCAGTGGGAAATGTGAACATCCCTGCTTGTCCCTTTCAGCTGTGACACCACACAAATGACATAAATATTGCAAAATTGCACAATCTCCCCTCTCCCTCCCACTCTCCCCCACCAAGCCACCCCCTTGGCACACATGTGGCCAGCTGGTTTGGACTCCAACAGCAGTCAGTGGGGTAACGAGGCAAAACCTCCAAAATCAAAGGCTCTTGGGCATTGTGCAGCCAATTGAAATGAGCAGATATTTTCCATCTGCCTGAAAAAGCCCAGGGTGCAGGAGCAATAGGGTGAATTACCCCTTACTGTGGGCAGAAGTAATGAGTTTTCATTTTACCTTCAGTAGGGAAGGCAGCAACTGCAGCAGCCTTTCTCCTGCGTGTGACAAGAAGTGAAATACACATGTGATGGGGGAACAAATTAATTGTGAGGGTCCTAATTAAAATCACCGGGAGAGGTATTGCATTACAGTACAAAGAAACAGATGAATATGACCTTTCTGTGAACTTCTCAACCCTGCTAGAAGCATAAATTTGAAGTCTCCTAGCGGAAAAGTGTTCTGGCACTGAACTGGTGTCTACAATCAGGATTTTGTCTGCAGGTATCAATGCACAAAATCTCTGCCTCGTGGAGCTCTGAGTCCCCTGGGGCTCCTTATGTTTTGCCTTCGTTTGTTATAGTCCGTGTCAGAGGGTTTGAGTGGCCTGGCCCAGCTCTGGCTGCTCCCCTCTCCTCCCAGCCTCCAGCATTTCCTTAAAACACAGGGAAAAACTCTTGCAAGGACGTGGTGAGAAAGGCCATGGTAACCAGAGCAGAACAGAAGGCTGTGTCCTGCAGAAATGTTTGCTGGAGATATGTAACTTTTGTCAGCTACCAATTGCCACAAACAGTTAAGGCAAGCAATTTATGGCTGTGTGGCTCACATTTACCCTGCTAGATTTCCATCTCTGACTCTCACCTGGCACGTTGCACTGATTCCTCCTGATTTTTAACTTAGGGCAGGGCAAGATGAGCATTATGAAACAGATGCACTCCTTTTCTTTAAAGGACTGGTATTTTTTTCTTTATTTTTTGGCTTCCTCATCATCAAACAAATGCTTTTGCTGAGTGACAGCTGTTTCTGCTCAGAAACGGGACACAAAGTTCGGCTTTGTTGTAATCCTGGGATGTTTATCACAGCACTTTGAAGCGTACACCCTTCATTTTCCCCTTCTCTATCTCTCCAAAGCTTTGGGGTTGAAAAGAAGCAGGAAGAGGAAAGGTTTTCAGAGGGATGTTTCGCTGTTAAAAGTTCAGCATTGCTCTCATATGTGATTTTCCTGGTTGGCAGCTTTATTGCTAAAACCTCTGTTTTAAAACTGGTGCTCACTGGTGATCTCATGAACATGCCACATGGTGTCTGATGGCTTTCAGTGACAGCAGATTTATAGCATTTCCCCTCATAAAAATCCTCTCCTCTGCCAAAAGAGGTCCAGCTGGAGTTATGAAATCACTAAATGGACCCTGCTACAGTGAGGAAGTCTGGCCTTTCCAGCCCCCTCCATCTGCTGTGTGCAGTGCACATCCCAGCCTGGTACTCTGGGAATCACACAACATCCATGGGGTACCCTCGGGAAGGCTCCTTATTCCTGTGGAGACGTGGGATCTGATAGCACTGGGAGTTTCTGTGGGCTGCTTTGCAGTTAATAGGAAATGAATCTTATTCCATTGTTACCAAGTTTGATTAAAGTCCGTGTGTAAGATATTGGTAGAAGGGCCAAAATTCCTCCCCCGACTGTGAGAGGCTGCACCCCTGAAATCTGAGTGCCTCCAAACAGACCTAATCCCTTCCTGAGTGCTTGGGAAGCAGTTAGTGGAGCTAGGATGTCACCCTGAAGAGATCTTAGTTAATAATTCTTTCACTAGGAAATGTGTTCTGAATCTGCTGTGACTCTCTGACCACTAATGGCTTTCGTGTTGCTCGCTGCGAAATTCATGGGCAATTAGGGGGATGGAGACGGATCTGATAGCTAATTGCTGCAAAAATCATCCTCTAAATGGATGAAAACCAGAATTCCTCAGCTGAGGTCCACAAATGTCTTTGTGCTGACTGAAGAGGTCTCCTGTGTGGTGAGGATTTGGGGGTGCTGGAGCAGTGTGGGGGGTTTGGAGGGGCTGGGCTGGAGCTAGAGGGGCAGCACAGCTTTCCCATCACTCCAGACACCCTGCACTGTCCATCCAAAGGTACCACAGGCTCTCCTGGCCACGGGGCATTTGCAGAGTTTGTTGGAGGGTTACCCTCAGCCCTGTTGCCTTTGGGGAACACCTGTGCCATGATCAAGGGACATATCTGCCCAGGGCTAGAGAACAACTTCACATCCAGCTCCCTTGGAAATCCCATTCTGTGCCAGTTTAAGACTAGAAAGTCCATCTCCTTGCTTGCTTTAGTTTTTGGGACTGGGAGGACAATACTGTTTGAAAGGCACAACTGAAAAGATATATATATTGATCTTTATATATACACACACATGTGATATACATTTTATATATATATATGTACACACACACATTATATACATTTAAAAAAAAAATATATATATATATATAATTTGTAGCTGACATCCTGGCTGGAGTCAAGGGAGTGAAAAGAAAAATGGAAAAGAAAATGAGAAAAGAGTGAAGAAATAAATGTCTTTATGAATATGGATGAGAAACCCAGGGAAATCGCTATGTGTCTTGTAGTCTGGAATAAAAATCAGGGTGTAAGGGTGAGGCAGTCAGCACTTTTCCTTATGATTTTAGCAATGCATTGGACTAATTAAATGAGAGCACTGTCCTAGTTGGCTTCACTTCTGCTCAAACACATCACACCTGGCTCTGCACTGTTTGTGCTGACCCCTGTCAGCCGCATAAAGTGAGAGTTTAGGGACCAGATCTGAGGAAAAGGGGATTAAAGAACAGGTTGGCATTTGGGCTTTGATGGCAGTGGCCTGGCACGGAGCTGGGACAGGCTGGGCTCCTGCACTGAGGCCCCTCCAAAGGGAAGACACAGAGGGGCTGTGTCAGGTTCCACACTGCTTAACGTTTGTATTTATTTATGCACCACATTTAATTCTTTATTTATTCTGCATGTGAGCGTGGACTTAATGCTTGGCTCCAGGCAGTGCTGTGTTTATCCACAGGGCTGCAAAGGTTCAGACTGACAACAGGCTTTAGCCCCGAGTGACAAGGCCACCTCTAAGTCTGCCGCCGCAGCGCCTGGCTGCTCATTTGGACACCGAGGAGCTGCCGGCGCTTTGGCTGACAGGATATTTACTCCCACAAGCAACACTGAGGTCACTGAGTCCATGCCCAAGGGCCAGGACCATTCTTTGGTTAGTTGTGGCTCCTGGGGCACGAGGTGCAGAAGCTGAGATGCTGCGGGAGTGGCTCTGAGCTGCTGCTTGTCAGCAGAAGGGAGCTGGCCGTGTGCGATGGAGTTAATGGGACATCTGCACATCGCTCTCCTCCTCGGCCTCTGCTTAATGCTCCTTCTATTCTCAGCGACAAAACAGCCCCTGAGGAGCAGATGCCACCAAGTGCAGTAAGGGAATACCCCTGTGGATGCTCTGGCTCCTGCTCTGCGCCGGACAAAAAAGGCAGGAAACCAAAATACCCTGTACCAGTGCCATGTCCATACCCTCGGCCCCATTCTCACACCACACAGAGCACAGAAGCCACGGGGAGCCAGTGTGTCACCATTGTTCATTGTTAGCTGCTTCAGATCTGAAGCAGCGAGTGGGGAGCCAACATCCCACTCCAGCCTGCAGAAACCATCCAGTTCCCTCTTTGTTTGCAGGCAAACAGGGGGGATAACAAAGGGCGCTGCTGAAAACCAGCAGTGTGGCAAGATCTGCGTGTAATAGTTGCAGAGCTGGTTGAAAAGGAGGAAAATGGGGTTTTATGGAGAAAAATTGCAGATCTTCGTGTTGCTTCTGTTTCCCAGGGTGGTACCATAGCTGAAGGTGTGTCCTGGAGGGGTTCTCATGGTTGCTCTGCATATTGCAGAAGTCAGAGAGACACTGTGAAGATGTCAAAAGAAAAAGAAAAAGAGAACCCCACAGACAAACAGCCTGTCAGTGCATTCAGTGGTGAAAGGAAGGTGGGGCAGGGATGAAAAGAGGAACAGCCATCAATTAAGGAAATGAGGAAAAAGCTTGTAACACTTCAATTTTCCAAAACCCAATGCTTATGTAAACCCTAGTTTGTTTTTGGTTTAAAATCCTCCTCTGTGAAAGAAAAAAAATCTAATGATTGGAAATGGTGCTTCTGGACTTCATCTTTTGGTTTTGGGAGACCTGCTTTTTCATTAACAAAACCTTTCACATGAGATATTCCAAAAGGCTGGAGGTGTTTGTGCTGTAACTAATGGTGACTCTCAGATGAGACAGATGTTTCTGCATGATTTCACCTGCTCTGAGGACAGCCTGACGCCTCCCTTCCTTACAAACTCAATCCCATGAAAAGCTGGCGTGTTTTGCCTGTGACAGCCACCAAATCCAAACCCTTTCAGGGTAAGGAGGTGGTCAGCAGGAGATGACAGCTGAAATACAGTACTTCTGCTCATATGGTACCACATCTTTCCATGTGAGCAGCCAGGAACTCCAGATGTGGGTGGGAACAGCACTTTCTGGAGGACACAACAAACACATGGCTGTGCCCATCCCTGCTCCACAGGGAGCAGGAGCCACAGCCCAGTGTGAGACCTTGGATGTCACATTTCCAGCTGCAGGATTGATGGGCAGGACACAAACATTTACCTGTGGGGCTCAAGCCCTCCACCAAGGCATGGAGAAAAATCTCTTTGCTTTCATTTCACTGCATGCCTGTCCCCTCTCATCCCCCTGATCCAGATGCTCCTTTTCATGCTGCTGCGAGAGGTTAATATTGCTGACAGGAATCGATAATCTGAGATGTGGAGCTCATTTCTTGGCACATCAGTGCAGAGGAAGTAAACAGTGCCTGTTTGTTTTGACTTTCTTCCCTCGTTAAATCTGGTTTATTTTACTAGATGGGCTTTTGATTTCGTTAATTAAAATATGGCTGGATAGGGAATGAGAATGAAGACAAAGGACTTGTGACCGATACATACAAAAAAGGGAGGAATATCCTTTGGATTCCTGTTGCCACTAAGGAAGTTGTAAGAGGTAATGCAGATCTTCATCTCTTGGCTCTGTAGCTGAAGGGAGGAGAGGATGGTAATTTTAGCTCTCTGTGGTGCTTTGCTAGAATCAAGGGTTGAGATTCAAGGTCTTTGAAAGAGCTGGGTTAATTAATGATGAATAAAACAGGGTGAAGATAAGATGTAGCAAAATAAAGAAAACTAAAGCAAAAGTATATATTCCAAATCAATTGTTACAAAAGCATCCACTATGTTTTAGTGAATCCCCTGGTTTTTAGCAAAACATTTGGGAATAGGGTTTTTTGTCTGTCGTATTTCAGCAAATACTAATAAGCAGTTGTACCATCAGTGTGCAGACTCTTTTCAAATTGCTTGCACAGATTTTCCTTAATGCTTTCACCAAAATTTCTCCTCCATGCTGTTGCATTGTCAAGACAATTCACCCAACTCATACCGCACTTGCTGTGCTGAAATGAGATCAAGTAGCTGTGACACTTGCAGCTGGAATAGTAAATGTATTAAAAATTACAGCTTGAGAAAGACAAATTCTGCTTCAATATCAAGGCTTGGACCTCAAAACGATGGATGGTGGCCATTGGAAAGAATGTAAAAGGCAAAATGCAATATTTCATAATTTTGAAAAATGAAACACTTGGGAAGTGCGAAAGTATTTATTCAGAACTTTGCATAGGAATTATTTTGACTTTGTTTAGTCTCGCAATTCACATTTATTTTAAAACAGGTGCTAAATAACTGTCTTTTCTTCGTAGGTTTCCTTTTGGGCTGAAAACCATGTCTCGTTCAATGTAAATCTGCACATTTTTAAGGCAGATGCTTTCAGTTGACTCAGGTTTATTGCTGGGCAAAAGCAGAACCTCCATTTTGGTTTGACTTGAACCAAATTTCAGATTATTTCTTGTGTTGCTGATGACAGGAAACCAGGTGGCTCACCCTGGGCTGATGCCCATGATTGAAGGAGTAGTTAAGCCCTTTGCAATAATTGGGTTATAAAGGAATTGGGCTGGGGGCTGCCAGGCTTCCCACCAAAACCTCTGCAAGGGCAGCGCAGTGAGGACACAACACCCAAAATCCAGGGATGTCCCCAGGTAGTGTGGCCAGGACACCAAACCCATTTCTGCTGGCTTCAGCATTGGAAGCATTCCATTTTCTGCCCATATTCTCTGATTTGCACAATCTGTAGGAAAGTTTTCTTTTCGCTCCAGGAAGGAAATTGTTCCCTGCCCTCCCCCAAAATACTAATTCTGCTTTTTATTGGCTTTCCTCGAGGGCTGTTCTGAACAGGACTGGCCTTCAGCATGTCCATGGGCTTGCCTGAACTTTAGGAGAAACATTATCAAGGGCTTATGAGCCCCATGCAGCTCACGACAGCCGGCTCTCTGTGCGTTTCCATGACAAGAAAGGGTTTTTATGACCTCAAATCGCTTGGGAACCAGCTGAATTCGCAAATCTCATTTTTTCTCCCCGTGGCATGATGAGATTGCTAGGCAAGCAGGCAGGCTTTTGGAGTGTTTTTCCAGCTCAAGGTTTCCTACCTGGTGCCAGTAAGTGGCAGGTAAAATGTGGTGGTGGTTGGGCCATGCACAGCACGATGTTTTGTTCACTACCTCACTGCAATAATTTATGCTTTGCTGGGACGTTCTGCGAAACTGAAGGCCATAAACATATGTTATAAATTGCTTGAAAATGAGAGGAAACTTATCTTTCCTTATAAAAAGACGAAGGGCTGTAATTTATTACTGTAAACAAGAACGAGAGGACAAAAAAAAAAAATCAATTAAAAAAGAAAATGTCAAGCTCTTTTTACTCAGAGTTTGAAAGGACCTGAAGTCGATTGTTTCCTCCCGTGGAAGGTCTGGTTTCTATCAGCCAGGCAGAAGGGCTTTTGTTTCTAGCAGTCAAATCAACAGGCCAGTAAGAGTAGCTTTGAACTGCAATTTGTCTTTACGCATTTTGAAAATGTTCTTTCGATGTGTTTACACGTTGGCTGGGGCACTTCTGCTGCAGTCAGCTCTTTCTGGGATGATTAATCAAACGATCAAGTCTCTGATTAATCAAAGTCCCTCCTGACAACTCCTTTCTTTCAGTCACCTGCTGAGTCTCTACTAAAACCCAAACAAGCAAGTGATTAAACTCTTCTATTTTCTTTCTTTCTTTCTTTTTTTTTTTTTAACTGGGAAGAATGAAAGAAAGAAATTAAAAAGAAGGCGGCGTGTCTTGCAGATTTGGCACTTTTCAAGGTACATACCTCAAGGAGAGAGAGATCTTGGACTACATTTGTGATGCAAACTGGAACCTTTGGCTACCAAATGCAGGATGTGGTGTATCCTGTTCAAAGAGGCACATATTTTGCATGTTTGTGTTGGCTCCTCTCAATCAAAGCATGCTGTGATTCAGCTACACTAAAAATTAACAATCTATGTTATAGCCATGTATTACATTACACCCCCCCATTTTAATTTTTTTTTTTTTTTAAATCTTTTCCAGAAAGACATCTCCTAAAGAGAAGGGAAGGTATGTAACAAAAACCTTGGAAATGTTTTCGTAATAATTATTCTACAGCAATCAAATCATGCCACTTTAAAAGATCAGCTGAGATATCTGTAAATATTTTCTCATCTCTGCAGAGCAGTACAAACTCCTAATAAAATGCATCTGGTTCCATTTCTGGAGTAAATTTGAGGTGGATTTTTATGTCAGTGGCTCTTAAATGTCCCTGCAAATAGCAAAGAAGAGGAGAAAGAGTTAAAGTAGGAGTTGCTGGCTTGCAGCAACTTGGTGTTTTTGTGAAACTGGTTTTAGGGATTTTCTTAAGGAGAGAAAACAGACTGCATTGGATGAATTGATTGTGGGTAGTGTTGTCAAAAATCAGAGACTGAAATCTGAAGGATGGGCGATGTCATCTGAGTCTGCTGGCAGCTTAATTAAAGCTCCGAGCACCGTCTTCATTTTGTCTTCTATGATTTTAGACTCTTTATTAGCAGCCATTCTCCACATCCATCCTTCAGAGGTGTTTTATAAACCAATGAGGTGCTACAGAGATGACACCTAAACACAATTCACTTTCTTTACAGATGAAACCAAACTGAGCTACCAAGGAACTAAATAACTCAACTATGTCCAAGATCCAAGGAGGGAGAGACTCCTGGGCTCTGCCAAGACTGGTCACATCCCCAGATTGCTCCTCTGACCAGGGAATTGTGTTGTTCCCTTCAAGCCAATCCCACCTGCTTTGGAAAATTGGATTAGAGGGTTGCCCTGCTGTGAGTACCCATAAAACACTTCTGGGCTAACTGGCAGAGTAGGAACACAATTATTTTTTGCATACTCTGTTTCAGCATCACTGGTGAATCTCTGGATTTCCTGCTATTCTATATTCCTGATGTATAAACCCTTCTGTCTGCCCAGTTTTTTGTTCCCCTGCCACACCTATTTCTAACTCACTAATTACTCTTGTTACATGCTGATGAGCCAAATAGTTTTTTTCCTTTCCCCAGGGTGGCAATTAAAATCCAAGATTGCCTTTATTAGCTGAAGTGGCCTTAGGAAAAGTTCTTGTCCAACACATCTGATGGCATCTCCTTAGCATTTCATTTTCAGCAGGCGTTTCCAAAGAAACTCCATTTAGTTTCAGGCAGAACTTTTTGTTTCAGATAATGCTATTTGCAGGCTTCATAAAAAATCAGCATTGTGTTCATTCTTCCAGTTGCAAAACCCCCCTCAAAAACAACCCCAAGCAAACATATTTTTCTCCCTGCTTGTATTTATTTTGTCCTGTTTTCAATAACCTGTGCCTGGCATCTTGGGTATTTATCACCCTAGAGAGAATTGGACATGAAAAAACCAACACAGCAGCACAAAAAAAAAAAAAAAAAAAAANGAAAAAGAAAAAGAAAAAAAGAAGAAAAAAAGAAGAAGCCAAAATATACATCATAGAGAAATGATATTCTGAGGACTGAAATAGCATAAAGGAGTGTCTTGGTTGTGCTGGTGAAAGAAGCAATTGCATGTTGAGTTTCGGATACAGATGTACAATTACTTCTTAAAAATAACACATCTCTTCTGAACCTCATCGTGGAGAAGACTCCTGATGGCTGACAGATTAATGAAAATAGTTAAAATTGTCTCCTAGATGGATGTTTCTGGCTGTACACCGAAACCGTAATTTTAGCAGGAGATGAGATCTCAGTCACCTACACTGAGCTCAGAAAAAATAGGGAGAGAAAGAGACATTTAAACTAATGCCACTAACAACCTGCCACATTTAAAAATATTGAGCAGACCTTTCTCATTCTGTAAAGTTTAAATATTTAAACAAATGGGGAAAATTCATCTTATTCTTGGCACGGGTCTTATCCATTTTATTACTCAGTATCTCCAAATATGCTGAGATGCCAAGTAATTTCCAGTTTTTATCAAATTTTAACTTTGGAGCGTGACTCTGGGATATTAGGTTCAGAAATGTGTGGAGCTTTTGAAGCAGAATTTCCTTGGATTTAATATATCCCTTTCAGAACTTTGCCTTTAGATGGAAATTCATTCTGAGCCAGTAATATTATATGTTATTTCTAAAACTCTGAAGTTTATAAAGCACATAATGAAATGTAAGTCCTTAGCCCAGGTGGAATCACGAATTAACACTGAGTTCTCTGCAAACAGCCAGCCTGGTTGCCTTTTTTGTGCCTTTGCATCATTTTGGAAAAACCATGGACTATGGCATAAAACAGCTGAAGAGCCATGACAGTCACCAGGGCAGCCACCCCTTTCCTGGGAAAGCAATCCTTCCTTGGCAGGGGGAGGATGGTTGTGCTGGAAGTGTGGGAGAAAACTGACCGTGACCTGGAGATATTTCCTCAGAACCTTCATGGGTCATGTCTATCTGTACATGAATAAAGGATTCCTTTTGATGTGGTTATTCTCTGGACCGTAGCAATGGCACAACATTCATCACAACAGTAAATGAGAGAGAGGGTTTTTAAAACCATTAAGATTACCACTCTTTAGTTATGAAATTCACCATCTTAGATCCTCCTGCCAGTTCCATACTCAGCCAAATTTATCTGATTCCAAATCACCAAATACCTTAAATTAAACTCAGCATGCTGAAGCAGACAGTCCTGTTGTTTTCCCTGATGCAGGACAACATGAGTTTTCCTATAGTTTCTTTTGCAACATATTTATTCTGCAGGGTATTTTAATCACCAGCTCAAAGCTTGACAAAACTGTTGAACATAAAAACATAAATCAAACTAACTCCATCCTGGGTGATAAGGACAACAGTAGAATAAAAGGCACAGTGGGAAGAATTTATCTGTTACTATTTTCTTGTTTGCTTGTGTTACATCAAAGAAGCAGTGCTGGGGAACATCATCTGGACATCCAGGAATTAGAGCAGATGCATGGTCACAGCTTGTGTCAACCTGTGCCTGTCCACATGGACTTTTCTGGTTGGTAGAGCAGGTGAGGGAGCCACTGGAGTGCAGGCATTGCCTACTGGGCAGCCCCCAGTAGCTGCATCACCTCTTGAATGTGTTTTCTCAGCACTGCTCCTCTGTATTTCAGGTGGGTCTTGCTTGCCAGAGGGAAAATTCTGTTTATGTAGCATGTTATGGAGGTGACACGCTCCTTGCCCTTGTTAGGAAAAGTTTGCTTTTCCCCCTGAATCTAAACCAAAAGTCACACCCGGTGAAAGAATACAAATGCTCTTTTTATTTGGGAAAACACATAGCAGGAGTCAGTCACTTATCCAGGGCCAGTTGCAGGTGGAACTGGGGTCCAAATTGGCACAGCAGGGAAGCAAGCAGGAATTTCAGCCAAACTGTGGCTCATGGACACTGTGCCATGGGACATCTCAGCTGCTGAGCCCCAGAGCGTGTTCTGATCAAGGAGATGAATTTGAGCAGAGCAAGGGTTCAGGTGTGACTGCTCAGGAGCAAAAGGCTTTTCAGCAGTCAGCACCTTCTGGCTTATCTGACAGGCAGACACTTGGCCTCAGTGCTTATTGGTACAAGCAAAGTGTGTTTCATACCTATGAGCTGCTTTTCCTTCCAGGAACCGACTTGTCCTGGAAGCCCTGCCAGGTGGTTTATGTGCAAGCCCATCGATGATGAGCAGCTCAAAGCCACAGCTGAGTCCAGCCTGCTTTATATTCCCTTTGCACACTCCAGAGAGAGAGCACCAGGATTTTGTGAGCCCAGAGCAAAAAAAAGAAAAAAAAAAAATTAAACAATGGAAGTGTTCAGTGCTGTTTCCTTTGGAGATGCTGGGCTCTGATTAGATCTCCTGCACAGCAGGTATCCACCTAGCAGAGAGCTTAGCAAGAGCTGCCTTAGGCAGCCATGCAACGTGAAGGGATTCTTAATTCCATTTGTCACACACAGCTTTTTGCAAGGCTTCCAAAAATCACATAACCCCGTGCCCAGTGCCGGCTCTGAGAGCGAAGGGCTTTGTTTATTGTCTTTGGGCCTGGTGTGCCTGCAGCTGTGCTGGTGGCAGCACCAGCCCCTCTGACAGACCCCCTGGGCTGGGGGAGCAGGGACTGGGGTTTTCCCACGTCCAGAACTTCATTTTTTGGAGTGATGGTGGCAGAAGGTCATGAGCCTCTCTCCCCTTTGCCTGAAGTGTCCTCGTGGTGCCTGCTGATGGCCACGCTCTGTTGAATGTCCCCCTGGATGTGTTTTCCCCACTCTGCCACCACCAAAGCTTGTCCTTCATGCCTGGGCTGCCAACTGTGGTGACATTTCTCATGGCCAAGGTATTTCCTAAATACCACAAACTGTTTCTGGGCATCAGGGAAGATTCCACACGGATTGTGAGAGGTTTCTTTCTATGTCTCAGTCTGGTACCATCTTTTTTTTTTTTTCCCCATTGCTCATCTGCTGCTCCTCATGCCAGAACTTCTGCACTGTAGCAATGTGGGTACTTGGGTGGCAGGAGGGGTGAGAGGGAGGTAGAAAAATGTGCATGACACCTGTGGACCTCCAGCCAGCCCCTTGTTGGATTAGCAGCACAAATTAAACATACAGCGCACAAAATAATAACGAAAATCCAACTGGAGTCCCACCTTTCCTTCAGTCAGAAACAAAAATCTGAAGCTGAGAGTTTCTCCAACTCCATACATGCTATCAGAGATGTGAAAACAGCAGAGGGGGAAAGGTTCTGGTTCCAGCAGATTGCTGGATCTGCAGCCCACGTCGCCTCGGTGAGCAGCTGGTGCGGCAGTGGCACACACGCCATGGAATGTCTCTGGCACAGGGGCCTTTTTCAGCTGATGTTTTTCTAGAAGGCCATGCCAGGAGACATATTTGTGTTTATTGCCAGGGCTGGGAGTTGCCTGCAGGTGCTGATTATTGACCGTTCCTCCTCCACAAGGGAACCAGTGTGTGAGCCACCCTCCGCCCTGCCTGGGTGTCACTGTCACGTTCCCAGCCCTTCCCTGCAGCTGGGAATGAGCTGTTTGGGTTGGACTTGGTGGCACAGATGGTGCCACCTGTGGCAGGCTCTGCCAGCAGGATGGATCCCAAGCAGCTGGGAGGTCATTCTTGGCAGGGGGAAGCCAAAACCCATTTGCACTTCCACCAGACTCCCCAGGCTGACAAATACCTTTGGCTGCTCCCACGCCCTGCCTCGGGGCTGAGGGACTTGTGGACCACTGAGAAGGCCTGTTCAGCCCTGAACATGGCCCAGTCTTTCAAGCTTGGGAGACAAAAATCATTCAGCATCCTCTCAAAAGTCAGGGCAGCCTGATTTCCAAGGTTTCACACTGCCTGTAGGTCTTGCCTTATGCATTACGCGATCTCCTGTCCCATGAGAGGGTCACCAGAGGGACTGAGCCCTCCCCAGATGAATATTTATTTCCTTCAGGGATTTTCTCTGGCAGCACCAAATGTGTCAGATTTGGTGATGGCAGGTTGGTTTTACACACAAGTGATGAAATCCAGAGTATAAATGGGGATTTTTCACTACTGATGGCTATCAGATAAAGAAAAACAACTTCTGGCTTTCCTCTGCACTCTCTGTTCCCAAACAAGAAGCATTTATTATACATTTTTTAATTAAGATTTAGGCTGATAAAGCAAAATTGCTGCCTCACCCTGTACTGCCTTTGTTGAAAAGACAGCTGAACACAATTACTAAAGGAAAACTTTTGCCTTGATGATCTATTCTTCATTTTTCAACTGTGTTCATTCCTGATGTCCAGTAAGATAATAGAATGTGAACCACAGCAACCTAAAGGCTCAGGGTGAGATTCTCTGACAGGTGGCTTTGGAGCAGGTCGGGATTTGGGAAGATTCCTGCAGTGTGACTAAAATTGTCACATTCTAACTTTGTTGAATTTATGTGAAAAAGAAAATCACGGAGTCTTTGCACCTGAAGCTATAAAGTGGCTCGTGCTCCCTTGAAGCAGAGCCAGCACTTATTTGAAATTTGGTCCACCTCAGGGACCATTGTTTGAACTGAATAATAAAAGCCAAATTGAGGCAAATTCACCATGTGTCAGGGGTAGATATGAAAGCCTTGTGTTGAGTTTTTTCATCTGTTTGGTATGGGTGTTTCTATGTTGGTAGACCCTGACCCCTGTCAGGAGATCCACAGCCATATATTTGTGTTTCTAAAAATGGCAAACCTACGTATTTTCCAAGAAAATTCTCTAATTTGCTGGATTTTTTTTTCTGGGTTCCTTAGGGAAGAGAAGCTGAGTTCAGTAGGAAATCTAAATTTGAAAGTTTGTGTAAAACTTATTTAAGGGCTTTGTGTTTTCAAACAATAATGTTCCCAAGAAATATTAAAAAGAAATACGTATTTTTCTTTCTTGTTTATTTTTTTGTAATTTTTAGATCAACACCCGTCATTTTCATTAGTGCTCTATGACCCAGTTCACCACTAACATGCTGGAAATTAAACATCCACTGAAGTGCTTCACTAAATCAGGGACTGGAGCTCCCTAATGACAAGTACATGCACACTCCACCAGCCAGCCATAAGATTTTTTTTGCATCTATTTATGTCCTTTTTTCCTCCAGTGCGGAAAACGATGCCAAGATGCATTTTGCACCGGTCTACCGCACACTGAGATCTCCCCTGCTCCCTGACCCCTGACAGAGAGCACTTTTGCTTTCATTTATTACTTTAATATAACTCTTTTTTTTTTTCCCTTCTGTGTTTCACGACGTTGAGCAACTTCTCGCTGGCTGTGATCGCCAGGGCCCGTTTGGCACCGCGGCAGAGGAATCCCAGGCATGCTCCACCAGCCCCCTCCTGACCTGTGGGCAGCCTGCAGGCAGCCACTCTCGCCTCTTCCCTTCATTTTTTTCTGGGTAGAGCTGGGTGAAGCCCAGTTTTTCCATCTCACAGCAGCACTTTGTGATTGCAAGGCTGCTTTTCCCTCTCCGTCTCTCGGTGAACCAATGGGTCTCGTTCGAAATGAATGAGTGGGAGAGAGAAAGGAGGAGAGCAAATACCTTACAGTCCCCTGGTGAGGGAAATGCTCGGGCTGCCAGCTCTCTAGGCTCCACTCCCAGCTCTAAAGGCTGTGCCTTTCACATCCCAGCTGGCCTCCCCACCCCAGGCCGCAGGATGCTCTGGTCTGGGGCGAGCACACACTCCCTTTCTGTGCACGACCAAAAAGTCCTCTTTGCAAAAGAGAAGTGGGAGCAAGCCCGTCGTGCTCCTCTGAACAGTTTCCGTCTCAATGCATTGGTATTTTTCCACCTCCAAAAGCATTTCATAAGAGTTTTCCAGCCCATTCCCTCCTGTGGCCTTTAAAAGGTGTGTCAGTCACCGGAGCTGTTCTGGTAGCTGGTCCCATCGGAGTGGGTTCAACTCCATTGATTCCAATGGCAGCCAATTTGTATGGATGAGTGTTTTCATGTCCACAGATACATGTAATGGTTTGGAAGACATTTATGTGCCTGTTATAATTAAACCCAGTGGTTTTATGTTCCTTCATGCTGGCATAGTGGAGGTGTTATGAGAATACCAGCTCTTTCCTTATGGAAAAGTCTTACAGAATTTAATAAGAAAACAATAACCATTCTTAGGCTTTGGAGCTTTTTGAATAGGATTTAAAACTGAATTACATCATTGCAATTCTATAGAATGTCTTAAAAAGTCTTTGCAAGAGGGGATCATTCTCTATCAAATTTTAAAGATCACACAGCCATTTCCATAGATTATTTCATTTCTCTCCAGTTCTACTGGTTGCACTCCTATTAATTTCTGTGGGGTTTTCCCATATGGCACATATTATTTTGGCCATAAAACTACTCCCTGAGGCAACACAGGCCATGAAAGACTCACAGCCTCAGTTCAGCCCAATGAAATCCCATTAGCTTCCAGAAAGACTGAGTCAGGTTTGCAAAACCATTTTGTGTCCCTGTTCCATACATGTATTCCAGTGCTGTGCACACAAATGTTCCTTGTCCTGTGGAGGACACAGCCTTCAGTCCCAAATCTGAGATGTTTGAGTTCCTGTGTGTGACTTAGGAGGCGTGCCAGAGCCCGTCACACTTTGTGGCATATTGAAGAGATTAGTGGTGCGATCAATTAAAGCACTTTAAATTTTAATCAGCTTTTTCTTCCAAGCTTTGCGCTGTCCTCCTGCCCCCTCCCTCCCACCAGTGTTTATGATGTGTTATGAGCCACCACGTGCTCCCCTCCTCCTTGCTGCAGGGCCAGTGCTGATGTGCCTTATGGCCATTTGGGCTCCTTGGGGCTTGCCTGTGTCCCCGTGGCTGTGCCCACCCGTGCTCAGCCACACTCGGGAGCACCCTTCCATCCACACCAGTGCCCCATGGAAGGCCACAAGGTTAAATAACCCCCCCTGACCACCAGCCCCGGCCAGGAGCAGCCTGACCTCTTCACTTATGAGAAGCTGCTCTCCAAGGAGCTGCGATCAGCACTGACCAGGACTGAACCCCATGGGCTCACACGCCTTCCCTGTGCTTTGGGATACCAGGAGTGCACTTTCCTGCCTGCTGCTGGTGTGCTGTGGTGGGTGGGTGGGATGCTTTTCAGCTGTCACCTTACCATTGACCTCATGATTTATTTTGATTAACCTGAGCCTACTGAATTCCAGCCCTTCTTGTAGAGCCCAGTGCAACCTGCAGCATAACCCCAGGTCTGATTCGGGTAAGCACAACCCACGGCTTCGCTTACGTTCATTTTGCAGTGATTTATTTTTTCTTCTCATACCCTTATGAAAGTGGACACCACCCGTGGATGGTGGGGTCAGGCTTCACCTTCTCTTGCATGTGCTTAAGTAAGCAAATGTCTTTGAGGCAACTTCAAAGCGGGGGATTGAGAGCAGGGCAGATTTTTAGCCCTGGAACGAGTGGCTTGGCATGTTGAGATTGAACCCCAGCATGGTGCTGGATGTGTGGGTGTCTTGGACGTAGCAGGGTGTAATACTAGCCCAGAAGAAAGCATGATTCTGGCATGGGTTGGTACAGCTGTGTTTTTGCCAGCGGACTGATTTTGATTTCCAGAGAAGGAGACCTAGTCCATAATTTGTCACCTGACATTTTAAAGTTATCTGGTGTGGGGTGTAGTATGTCTCAACCAGATTACATCGCACAAGGAGTGGCCAGGCCCTTCATTTCGAGGAAGCCACACCATTTTCTACCAGAAGAGCATCCGATCCCTCAAAGCCTGCCTGGAAATCACTTAACAGCGGGAATTTTCTCCTATAACAGCACAAATAATTTACAGTGGGGCTTGTGCCGTTATTATTCTGCTGCATTTCTTCGAGATATAAAATTATTTTATATTGCATATTTTCCCATGCCCTTTCCCTGCTTACACTGTCTGCCTCGACTCGTTGCTAATGACGTTTGTTGACAAGCTCAGCGCATTTTGATAAGTCTTCTGCCAAAGCGTCTCTAATAAAAATAAGAAGAATGACAAGTGGAACAGTGCAAAGAGGATTCCAACAGCAACAACCGAAGGTTATGGCAGCATAAAAAAGGGGGGAAACATAACAAAAACAGAACACAGTGAGTCCAGAGTGACTTTGTTAAGAATATTTAACTTAGATTCCCTTGTTTTGCAGTTGTAGGAATCTACCTTCAGTCCCTTTCAGGGCAGGGGGAGCTCTGTGTATGTATCTTGCACCTTCAGTCTTTGGCCTCGTTGGTTTTTGGTCTTCTAGGAGTCAGAGCAAGGACACCTCTCCTGTTCATGTGGCTGGAGAAGGCTGGTGGCTTGCAGCTCCCCAGCACAACTTCCTGCCAAAGGGCAGACAGAGATCCCACAGCCCTGAGGTGGGGCAAATACAATGGGGAGTGTGTAGCCAAACATTTGGGACATTTCCTGGTTTGGCACAGCCAGTTCTGCACCATCTGGGGGTCCATATGTGACCCTCTGCACAGCTGGGAAGAGGGGGTGAGAAGCTGCTTCAAGGGTGAAGTTTCCAAGCACGGCACCAGCTGTTCCTGGCAGGGCGTTGAAGCAGGGGATGGGAATAACCCTCATCCCTTACTCCTCAGCCCACAGAGCCCTTCCCTGCCTCCTCCACCAACACTGTTCAGTTTTGAAAGGCACCTGTGATTTCTCAGCTCTGTGACTCTCCCTCCTGCACATGAAAGAAGAAAATCGGACCTGGGTGAGTGACTTTGCCTCCATTTGGGTTTCACCAGATGGTGATGTCACAATTGTGAAGTGATGGCCTCCTAAGGCAACTGGGCAATCAGGATGGTTGGCTGGGGTTTGTGTCTTAGGGTTGTAAGGAGGAATAAATGTACAGCTGAGTCAGCAGTGGATGATTTGATGGGAGATTTCAATGCAGCCAGTAAAAGCATCTCCTCATGTTAGACCTTGGTGCCGTCAGCTGGGATGGATTGCAGGGAAAATCAGTGACAGAACCATTTAACACACACCAAATAGCCCTGCTTGAAATTCTGGAGCTTTCTGCTGAATTAGTAAATCTTTTCAGCTGTTTTACAGAACGCCTTGACAACATTTTCAAAGATGCAGGAAGGCCAATATTTCCAAACAGCTTTAAAGCCCTTGGCCCAAGATCCGGGCTGAGCACAGCTGCGTCTGACCCCGCCGTGAGAACCAGAGAGGGGCTGAATTCTCCATTTGTTAGTGCTGGGAAGGTCCTGCTTTGGCTCTTCTTCACTGTGAAAAGCCCCTCTTTGAAGCAACGAGGGCTGAAGTTACAGGTGTCCCGAGGCTGGGATCAGAGGCAGCAGCAGCTGCAGGGAGGGGTGGCCCCATCGCTGTGTCCCTGGTGTCACCTGTGGAACCTCACTGGTGCTGTTATCCTGGACAATTTTAGCAGCTCGTGGGAACCACCATGTGAAAACCTGTTATAATGTAATGCCTTTTAGTCAGGAGCAAAGGATTAGATCTGGATTCCTCTCCTCGTGACACAGAAGGTATTTTTAGTGCCCCTGAATCCAGCTGGGGTTTCTGCAGAGGGGAGGACTCTGCCCTCTCCTGTAAGATTTTTTTCAGCACTGCCTGCATCAGTGCTGTGAACAAGTCCTTCTGCTTGATCAGCAATGCACAAATGAGGCTTTTGGAACTTGTTCAAGCAAGTTTAGCTTTTTAAAGGGAATTTAGGCACCATTTTTCTTTGGAATCAAGATCTTGGCTCTTGGAGCCACAGCTCCCGTGGCATCTGTGTATGAAAGCCCCTCAGGTCATAGGGGAGTCTTAGCTCTACAATAAAGTGAAGGTGTGTGGGTCCAAGGCACAGGGGCATCATCTTGGAGGATGTTGTAAAAGACTTCTGGGGTGAAATGTTGTGGGGATGGTGAACGCTCTGCTGTGCTCCCAGCCTTTCCATGGGGCTACAGGCACACTTGGGATGGTGCTAAACTGATCTCCCAGGGGATGAGGGCATCAAGGACTCGGACTGTGAGTCCTTCTTGACCAGATTCTCTGCTCATGGACATTGATAACAACTAGTCTAGATTAAACTCTGATTTCTTTTGGATCCCTGATCCCACAACAGGTCAATCCTGTCCTATAGGGAACCGGTACTAGAAAGACACAGCCCAGTCCCAAACCACTTTTTGAGCAATACCCTTGGAGCCAGGTTGGTCTAGAAGGGTTTTATACTTTAAATATGCCTGGGTGCCCAAAATAGTAGTGCAGGCATCCATCAGCTTAGCAGGTGACAAATCTCCCTGCTTTCAGAGGTGGATGTTGTCATTTTTTGGCTTCGTGGCACCAGCACCTGGCTTGCTGGAATGGGTTTGTGTCTGCCTTTCCTCTCCTGGCTCTTTGGAAGGTTCCAGTGACTGACCTCACTCAGGTCTCATCCCGACCCTGCAAATCCTACATTTCTCACCACCTGCAGCTTCCCATGTGTGTTTACTTTCTCCTGCCTCGAGCTGGTGGCATTGTGCTCCTGCTGGCACAGACCTTGGATCCCACATTTGCAGGAGGAAGTGGGTCTCAGCCTTGGGGCTGATCCTGGCTTCAGGAAAGATCTGAACAGAGAGGCTCTGCCATGATGTGCTGGGGCTCAGACCCTGCCCTGTACCCCAAACATGATATGGTGCTTTCTCCTTTCTTCCCTTCATAAAAGTTTAATTTATGGTTAATTTGGTTGTTTTGCAAATTTATATCAAACCTTCATCTTTTTACCCTGTGAAAACAGGATTGTAAAAA
>VXAC01001028.1:1052724-1064502 GCA_013399225.1 Rhipidura dahli
AAAAAAAAAAGAGTGATATCCTTTTCTGAAGGTCTTGGGGCACTTGAGTCTCAGATGTTGGTGTACAAAAAAGTTTACCAGGGTCCCAGAGTCAATAGAAAAGCCAGATCCCCAAGAGCTTTATTTGGGTTGTTTGGCTGTTCAATGGGGAGAAAGCCCAGAGCAGAAGCCGAGTGGGATCAGGAACTGAGGCCACAGTAATTCTTCAGTCCTAAACCTACCAAAGCCATTTCTGAGGTGTCAGCAACTTCAGGAGGAAGAGGAAGACTGAGAAGCCAAGATTTATGTATGCTACCAACCCACCAGCTCTGAGCATTATTCCAGCCCCCACTGAGGCACAGCCTCAGAAGTGTTCCTTAAACACCCCAGGAAAATATTTTGGTCCCTTAATGTGTTCTCACGACACACCGAGATGGGTGACAGAGTTCCTGCCTGCTAAAAGAAATTAGTGTTTAACCTGAATATTGATTAAGCCAACAAATCATGCTGCAATAACCAGAGGTACCCACAGGGATAAATGCCAGGTAAAAGAGGGTTTTTGCTTGCAGGGGAATGGAGAGCACTCTCAGGCTGGAGGTATATGTGGAAATGGATTTAATAAACACCTACTGAGTCTCCCTCCTACTTCCCTGCCTGTAAATATCCACTGTGGTATTTTAATCATGATGTTTTTAATAATACAAGAAAATCTTATTAATAATTCTATCTTGGAATGTTTCTGCTTAGTCAACTCCAGAGCAACAGTTAAACTTGACACAACAGTGTTTGCTTTAAAATTGTGTGGGCCATGCCAGTCCATGGGGGTGATTCATTTGCTGGCTAATTAACAAATGCCTAATGTAAATTTAACATTCACTTTGACTTACATTCCTGCAACCCAAACTTCTTTTTGATTGGGGTAGCTGTAAGTGGAAGCCAAATATTTTCCTTGGTGGAGCCAAGGGGATGGCATATGCTACTCGTTTAGATTTCCATTTCCTTTGCATCTTTTCAGGGGCTGAAATTCAGGCGTTAACATTTCTGAACACAAAGTCATTTTTGTATGAAAATTTGCAAATAAACCTCTCCAAGATTTTGTAGTACTACTAGAAACCGAGTTCTTTCATTGGCAAAAAAGAACGTGCCCTGTGAGGTTCTGCCTGTTCCCTCTTCCCAAATTCCTGGTAAATACGTAATTACCCAATTTGGCTTTAAGAGGATTTTGTGCCTTTCCTGTGTTGAGCATCCCTGGGAGCTGGAGAACCAAGCCAAGCCATTGCTCAATGAAGAGGAGCTTTGGCTCCTGCTGACCTCTCAGCTTCAATAATGTCCCCATTCTCCCAGATGGTGCCTTTTTTTTTTTTTTTCCAGGCATTAATGTTACTCGAGTATGGTAACACTGACTGTGACATAAACAGGATCATAGCTTTCCCAAAGGCCCATGTAAGAAGATAAAAAACTTAATCCTGGAAAGAGACAGCAGGCTCCTGCAGCTGACCAGGAATATGCTCCCCAAAGGCTGGGAAATGCTGGGTAAACGACGGCAGAAGGAAAATGAAAAATGAGATGTTAGTGGGGGTTTGAAGGTGTGAGGCTGAGGTTTGGGTCATGAAACAGTCTGGACTTGGATGACTACTGTCACTGGGCTGTGTACCACGAGCCCTGTCTGCTGCTCAGGGAGCAGCTTCTGGCTGTTTGCCTCCACTTCTGGAAGGTTCCCTGTGAGGGCAGGAGAGCACAGCTCTGTAGGAGGGGGACACGTCCACGTTCACCTGCGTTCCCTGGTGCAGGTTTGAATGCTCTCAGGAGATGTCCAGAGGTGTCAAACTCAGCCTCATGCAGAGCCAGTGTGAGGCTGGATGTAGGAAACCTGCATCCCTGCAAGAGTCTTCCAACCTCTTCCTCAATACCTCTCCCTTTTCATCAGGTTGGGCTCCCAGGGCTGAAGGAGAAGGGTTTCTGGCCTGGACACCCACCCCAGATGTTGCAGCAAGAGCTTCTTCAGCTTAAATGCTGGGAAAACCCATGGTAAGCATCCATCATTTCATTTTTTATTTTATTTTTCTCTCTCTCTTTTTTTTTTTTAATGGAAGGATTGCAATTTTATGGATCATCTTGACGTTAATGTCCTACTCCAACTGGCTGGCTTTTCCTGTCTCCCTTGTGGGGAAATACTTTCTTAATGGAGCTGGATTTTGGGAAGCCTGTCCCAAGAAGTGTGAGACAAGGAGCTCGGACCTCTCAATGGCATTTCTATCACTTCTGCTGTTTCACATCATGAGTTTGGAAAAGTGACAGAGACCCTTTTTCTCAGTTTCCAGCTCATCAAGGCAGAGCAAAAGCTGCTGAATCCCATCAGGGTCTGCTGTGAAGGGCAATTAAGTCACGTTCCTGAAGAGCATGGGAATCACCTGATGAAAGCCATATGCTGATGTTGGGCTCATCTAACACAGGTTTGATTTCAGGGTTGTTTGGAAATAACCCAACGGAGAGAGGGAAGGCTTTTGAGGACTCCTGAGAAATGCCTGCACAGGATCAACCATCATCCTTTTTCACCAGGAGAGAGATCCAGGCGTATCTGAGGGGATTTAGTTTAGAAATGGCTCTGCAATGTCTCGATAGCATCATTCCAGTGTGATTTCCAGCACCTCTTGGCTACAGCTCTGTCTCGTTGAGGTGCAGAGATCTCCGAAAATGTCGGGGCTGTTACCAAATTTTGAGATCTCTCGGTGACGTAAATGCACTTTTCACTTAGTTTTGTTGGAGGTTTGGGCCAGGTCTGTGAGTTGAGCTTGAAAACCCAGGTTTTGCTCTGAATTTTGCAGCTCAGTCCTGTTGCTGAGACACCCGAGAAGAAGGGCACAAAATATCCACAGGGGCTTTCTCTGGTGAGGGAGGGATGCAGAGCCATGAAACACCACCTTGTTTTGTCAGCCAGCAAGAGAGCCGTGCTCTACCTGTGGGTGTTTATGTTTGGGCTGGATGAATACATAAAATATCTTTGCCCCTGCTGCACGTTCTTCCACCTCGGTGAGGCAGGAGCTGAGGAAACGCGAGCAGAAGTTTCTTTTTGCGGCTTCCAAAGAAACAGTGTGCCTTTTCCAGATGAAAAATTCATGCCACCCTTCGTGCTGACTGGTGTCTCTTCGACTCCTGTGCTCCCTCATGGCACAGGGAAACCTATATAGAGAAATTTGGCTGGCTCTTGAAAAGCATAAATGAGAGGAACTGGCTGTGGGGAGAGGTTTCTGAGGGCTCGAGGAGGAGTTCAAATGCTTCGTTCTTCAGCGGCTGGAGATAAAAGTCCTGGTACATTCAATTCCCACTTTCTGCTGCTGCCAATAAGCAGGGGGGCTTCTTCCTCAGCCTCTTACCACCGCAGAAATAACAGAGATAAAGCTAGCAAAATAAATAAACGCTTTGTGGCTGGAATAGATAATAATTTCACCAGCTGAATATTAAAATATCAAAGCCCAAGGAAAGGATATATAATTATGGGCCTTTGAAGTTCAATAAAGGTCTATTTCATCAACATGGTAGCTGGCCTTTCAAATGCAAAGACAGAATGATAATATTGCACTGGCATTTCTGACCCACTGAGAATATGTCAGGAGGAGAAGGCAGCCCTTTGAGACAGAAGCCATTTAGACTGGGGCTGATTAATTACCCTACCCCAAAATGATCCATCCCTGACAAGAGGATATTGCTCAGCATCATTTCTCTCCCTTTTACTCCTGCCATATTTTGATTTAAGAAGGATTGTTTGGCCCAGTGTGAGCAGGTGATGTGAAACACTGAAATGAAGGGGCTCTTCTGTACCAGTCACATTCCAGTTTAAAAATAAGGTCTAAATCCTCCAGTGCAATAAACTGTGGCTGAACTTTATTTGTTTCTTGCCAATTTCTAAACCAGGGTTAAAAATCTCAGCAATGTTTCTGTGGGCTGTGAATTTTTGACTCCACCCTCTGGCAGGTAAAGAAAAATCAACGTTGAGACAGGACATACAGTTCTGAAACAGATTTTGTTGAGCAACATCACCTTCTTCTCCCCAGGCCCAGTCTGGAGGCACTGCCTGCTGCCTCCAGGCTTGTGGGAGCTGCAGCAGTGCTGGCTTCAGCTCTTTCTCACCTTATTCACAGAATCACAGCATCACCAGGTTGGAAGAGACCTTCAAGATCACCGAGTCCAGCCCATGCCCCAACACCTCAGCTAAACCATGGCACTGAGTGCAATCCCATCTCTTGATAAACACAGCCAGGGATGGTGACTCCACCCCCTCCCTGGGCAGACCATTCCAGCACTTTATCACTCCTTCTGTAAAAAACTTCTTCCTAATATCCAACCTATATTTTCCTTGGCACAGCTTAAGTCTGTATCCTCTTCTTCTGTCAGTTGTTGCCTGGAGTTATTTCCCAGGATGCAGGACAGCATCTTGTTGGAGATGAGCCCTGGCTCACACAAAGGCTGGAGGGGAAGTTTTTGGGCTCCCAAAGGCACCACGTCAGCTTGGGTAGGGAGAGTTTTTGGAGGAATGTTATAAGATACACAATCCAGATATGCTTTTTTTTTTTCTTTAAATTTTTAATTTTTGTAACAGTTAAAGGAAGATGTTTCCCTGTGATCACAATGAACTTAAAAAACCCTTTTTCTGAGGATAAACTAGGCTGGAAGAAAAGCTGTTAAAACCAGCTGAAGGTTTATGAGTGCCCACAGTGTTTATACCATGCGGTTCTTATACTCAGAAAGAGTTTACTACATTAAGGTTATTTTATTTTTTAATAGACTGTCATCACATTTGGGTACATTTTCCATTTCAAATTAACATCCAGGCCAGTTTTGTGGTTAGGAAAGACAAGCAAGAGCCTTTAGCTACATGTCAGTGGAAGAGGAGCTTTTATTTGAGGGTAGGGATGTTGAATGACCCCACAGCTTCCTGTTAGTGTTTTAATAGCAGGACTTTCCCACCTGGTCTTGGCTGAAAAGTCAAGCTTGTATGGTTGTGTGGAGACCCAGTAAAAGTGTGAGCAGAGTGTCCATATCCAATTTCCCAGGTAAAGTGTGTTATGTTTTGGTTTTGGTTCAGAGTGGTGATCTGTGGGGAAGAAATGGTCTTTCTCAGCATACCCCTCACTCATGGGAGGCCTTGAACATGATGCTTCAAAATTCCCAGTGCAGTATAAAAGAAGGGAAAGTTTCTGAATGAGGCTGTTTATTTTGCTTTTCAGCGTGCATGCTCAGCGGTGTGCAGGAGACTTAAGGGTTATGTGCTGATTGGAAAATGCCAATAAATTTTTGCCCTGACTCCAGGGAAAGTTTCCATCAATGACTTCCAGGCTGGCATTCCCATCTCTTCAAGGCTGGGAGGCTCCATTACTCTCCATGCAAAAGGGCTCTGGTGCTTCTTGGCTTTTCTTACAGCACCTTGGTATAAAGTGTGTCTGAATAATTTATTGCATCTAAAAAGCCAGGTTGGATGGAGCTCTGAGTGACTTGACCTAGTGGTGGGTGTCTGTGCCCATGGCAGGAGAGTGGCATGAGATGACTTTTAAGGTCCTTTCCAACCCAAACCATTCTGTGACCCTTGCTGCCATAATTCAGTGGTGGTTTGAAGATCACTAATATCTTGTTGGAAATCAGAGTGCCTGGGGTTTAGAATTACACTTTAGCCAAAAATGTTCTGAGTGAGCTTGGGCTTCTTTTGCAGGTCTCTGCAGAAGGGAGGGTTGGGAATGTGTGAGTAAACACAGTCCTTGCTTGCACTTGATTTCTCTTGAGGCACGTTGCTCTGGTTCCATTCCTGCCTCTCATGCTGCTGAAATTGAGGAGCCCTCTGCAGTGCCCTTGGATGGGGATGACCAACGGGGTCACCCCAACTTTGAGCTGACCCTAGCAGCCTCCTCTCTCTGCAGCCATGCACAAGCCATGTCCATCCATCAAGGATGCAACATGCAGGAGGGATGGAGGACCCCTGAGAAAGCCTCTTGATCCCCACACCCTGAGCTCGTCAGCCCTGACTGTGCTCTGGGGGCTTTCAGAGAAGACAAAGAATTCATTCAGGAAGTGCCTCAAATCAAAACCCAAATTATTGTAATGAAATCTAAATGAAACCATAATACAAGAAAAATAGCAAACAGGGATTTCCTCTGTTTTATGGTAGAACTGGCAATTTAAATTCAAAAAGTCAAAATCAGTGAGTGATACACAGTTTAAAGGAGAGTCAGAGTGTCCTGGTTCTGCCAGAGAGGCATTCAGCTGCAGATTCAGCCCTGTAGGCTTTTCTCTGCATGTAAACCTTTTTTTTTTATCTGTCAGCTGCTTCTACTAAACCACTTTAAATTAAGTCTTGGTCAATGTCAGAGCTGAGATCTGTTTTATAGGGATGTATTTGTGGAAAAGCATCCAAATACCTGCCTCAGAACTTGTCAGTTATAACTATATTCTCAGCAGACACTGAAAGCCATAAACCTCATGCTGAGGGCTTTGAATATCACTTAAGAGCTTAAGCCATGTTCTTGGAATGAGTTTATGAGAAAAAACCCGGAGGGACTCAGCAGCAGGCAGGGGAAACTTCAGCTCTCCTTCCTTTTCTGTAGCTGGGGGGAAGGAATCCCGATGGATAGCAATGACAAAGCCTCTTCCAAACAAGGCAGAACTTACCTGGCAGGAAAACTCCAGAAAATACTGAAAGCCAAATGCTGTCTTATGTTAAGGTGCACGTGATGGAAGGAGAGGCAGGATGGGTTGGTCAGACTGAAAGGGGAAGCATTTTCTGCATGTTACAAGAGCTTATTAAAACCAAACTAATTGCTTGGCTGTCAAATTATCTGATAGCTGGTTGTCCTTCTTCAGCTGGCTCTGATCCCCTCCTGACACCACAGACAAGAGCAAGCAAGCAGCTCTGATTTAGAAATGTCAACGTGGTTTAGGTTAGGGAGTGTTTGTAATAATTATGAATTGCCTTCATGGTTTGTTTGCTTTCCATAGCAATTGAGAGAAGACAGCAGCTGACAGCTGTGGAAATTTCTGGTGTTGTTCCCCTCATATAGGACAACATGGATCTAATTAGTGTGTGCCAGCAGCACTGTATTATTAAATTAATAACAATTAGAAAGCTATTTGCACCTGTGCTAATGTAACACTATTTATCCCAAAGCGTGTTAAAGCATTAAGCCTTTCAAGTCTCTAATGACACCAGCTTTACAAACTGTGACGAGAGGCAGAGGCTTTCCCAGATGCACAAAAAGTACTGAGGATCACTGTGTTAAATAACTTTTTTTTTTTTTTNTGGAGGGAATCAGCGTTATTGAAAATAAAGCAGAGACTGTCTGGGCTATGAACAGATTCTGCTAGTGCTGTGCAAGACAAACACTGGGATTTTTAACAGATCAGCCGAGAGATTTGTTCTTCAAAAAAATCCCCTACAGACCTACTAGGATTCCTTTTGCCCCCCAAGCTACAGTGGAATGGAGATGTTTATTGAATTGCTATTCTGTGTTAGGCTTAGCTGGAGTGATTATGGTTGATATTTTTAGAGGAAGTACATAGACCATAAGGAAACACATTGGAGTCTAAACTATACCGCATCCACACAAAATATTTGCTGTGGTTGAGTTTGCACCTCTTGAAACGTGACTCTTTAACTTAATTTCTGTTTATTTTTGGCATTGTTGATGGCAGGAGACAGCAACATCCTTCTCTGAAGGTTGTGTAGTGTTCTTGGAAACACAGAAGAAATAAATTTTTTCCAGGGTGACACCGTTTATTATCATTACTCCCAGATATTTGTTTTTGTTGTAGTGGGGTAGATAAGGCCAACTGGGGTCAAATTGTCTGTGTGAGGCATCTTGTTGGGAAAGATGGTCACTACCTCAGGAACAATTGCAGTTCAATGAATGCCTGGGTTCAGCAAAGTGTTTGAGCACAGATTTAATTTTAACCACATGCACAAACTCCTTTGATGCTGCATCGCCTCGGAAGCTGTGATACGAAACAATTGGGCATATCCAGCAATACTATGGTCCATGGATAGACAGGAGAGCAAGGAGCTGTGAGGACATGACACAGGCCAAAGAGATGAAAGATGATGCCCTTTTTCCTTGTTGCTTTGTCTGTGAGGAGGCAGGAGACTGGTCGATGAGAAGTAAAACACTTGATCCCACTGTGGTCAGAGGAAGCTGAGGTGCAGGTGTGCACAGCAGCAGGGTCAGGACTGCAGACTGAGAGCACCCTGGCCACGTGTGACTGCTGCTGGAGCTGGTGGTGCCACTCTAAACCCCCAAAGCAGAGGTGGTGGTTGAATGCCTCTCTCTGAAGTAATTCTCCAGCAGAGGTGCAGTTGCTCCACAGGTCAGCATCTCTGGCCAGCTTTAACTGTGTGAGTTTGTGGCTGTGTCAGCAAATTGCTGGTGCTCCTTTGCTCACCAGCTTTGGCTGTATTCTGTTAAAAGGGACAACTTGCACACAGGAACCTCCTCCATCCCCTTGTGAGGTGGCCATCTGGCATTTCCGTACATCAGACAGAGCCGGGACAGATCATGAACATCTTCCCTTCACGGAGCTGAGTTTTGCAACAGGCTGCGTTTGCCTGTGATGTCAGGCTCTGCTGGGAGAAAGTTATTCCAATCTTGTGTGCTTTGTGGCAGATATTGCAGTGCTGGTGGATCTCTGCTGACAGACTGCCTGCCTGCTCGCGGGTGTGGTGGAATTGCTGCCGCTGCACTCAGCGCTTCCAGTTTGACCTGATGGGTGCTGAGGGCTGCCTGAAGGCCCTGACAGCATCTGCCCATCATTACTGAATCATTTTGAATCCGTTTTTGCCTTTCCTGCCTTTCCTGTGGTAGGAAGGCCGGAGGAAATGGTGATTTTTGCAGAAGTTATTTGTCCTCTCTGAACCCTCTTCTAGTGAACTGATGTTCTTCGCTCCCTGTGCGACAAAACATCAGCACGGTGCCATCAAAGGAACGAGTCCTGCCCTCAAATGAGTGAGTGAGCAAGAAACTGTGAGCTCTGCACATGTGTCTGATGTCCTTATGTGTCTCATCTGCTCAGCATTGAGCTCAGAGGCTTAAATCTACGGGCTCAGTGCTGGGAATCTGTCCTGCAGTATTTATGGCTGTTGTTCAACTTTAATCTCAGCCGTTCATTTGCTTCCTGGTTCTCGTATAATTAGAACGTATTAAACAGGAGCCAGCCACAAGAAATAGAAAAGGTTAACGCAGTTAGGAAATGTCAGTGGAATGAATACAGCTCACTAATTCATGGGTTCTTTCCATAAATATTTCCACCAGACAAAATATTGACTTTAACCTTTTCCATCTCCTGCGTGTAAAGCTTTGTATTCCCTTGTCGAGGCAACAAATACCTCGGAGCGTGGGGATGGTGCTCGGCACAGGGCAGGCAGTCACAGCCTGCAGTGATGGTATTAATTAGGTGGCAGAGTCAGATTTCACCATGGTAAGACACACTCAGAGATGGAGAACTGGGATGTAGTGAACATGAGCAACGTGTTATAGTGGGGATGGCAGAGAATTGTTTAGGATGACAGTTTGCAGCTGGTCCAGCAAATATCTAACCCCAAAAGGCTTTGCTGGGAGTGGCACAAGTGTTTGGATGTTTGGATTGAGAGGTGCGGTGGGTCAGTGTCCTCTGCTGCTGGAGAAGTCCACATCTCAGATCTTTTTCATTAATTGGTCAAAACCTGTCTTAAAAGCTGCTTATGTTCTCTTAACTCCAATTCCCAGAGTGGAAGGTGGTTCTATCACCTCCTGACCCCAATGGTGTAAAATCCTTTTGGTTCTGGTGTCCCAGGACTCCTGAGCACCCTGTGTTGGTTTGCACATATCATGGAGGGGCTGACAGACAAGGTTTGCTACTGACCCCCCATGGTCTGAGCTTCATTCAAGAAATCAGCAGCTCCTACCTGTGGCTGCCAAAATTTGTCCCCTGCCCAGACTTCCTCAGGATGCTAAATGAAAGGGGATCCACTACTGTTTTCCTTGAATCCCTACCAAACTCCTGCCTGTTTGAGAGTTAGAGATAAATCTTTCTGTGGGTCTGTAGCACTAAACCCAACAGCTGCTCTCAGGGTTAAACGTCCCCTGGGCTTTCCATGTGTGCATGGGGCACGGCTGCCTGTGGAAAACATGTTATTCCCTTAATCTGCCTCCCTGTGTGCTACCTGTGGTTGCAGCTGATAAGTGTTCTGGGTGTTTTCCTCTGGACCATCTCATAAAAGCAGCATGTGCTGTTAGAAAGCAGTGGGCTGCATCTTGGAAATTAAATCAGTCCTTCAAACAGCTAAGGACTGGAATGCAGTTTTTTCCCTGTGCAGTATTCCTGGATAGAGTTTTGTGTCCCATGCCCTGCTGGGGTGCCTGCACATCCTGGGAGCAGGTACTGGGGGTCTTTGTGTCACAGGATGCAAACAGTAAATCACAGAATCATAGAATGTGTTGGAAGGAACTTAGAAGCTCATCCTGTTCCACCCCCTGCCATGGGCAGGGACCCCTTCCACTATCCCAGGGTGCTCAGAACTCCACCCCAGTGGCTCTGAACACTTCAAGGATGGGGCAGCCACAGCTTCTCTGGACAATCTGTGCCAGGGCCTCACCACCCTCACAGAGAAGATTTTTTCCCCAATATTCCTGCCCTGAGTCAGTGAGAAGCCATTCACCCTTGTCCTGTCACTCCAGGCTCTGGTCCCAAGTCCCTCTCCAGCTCTCTTGGAGTCCTTTAGACACTGAAAGGGACTCTAAGGTCTCCCTGGAGCCTTCTCTTCTCCAGGCTGTATAAATCTGGGCCCAATATACTTGTGGGTGTACACAGATTTACTGTATCTCTCACACCAACTCCCAGCCCTGCTGTAATACTGGGCTCATGACAGAAATCAAGATTTGCCTTGAAATAAATATCTCTTTTGTAAAAGGAGCCACAGTGAAGCAACCCAATGAGACATGCAGTTGGTTTTTTATAAGGTTTTATACTGCTTTCATCCTCCTGGGATGTGTGTGCTTCCCATTAGTGCATTCCCCACCAACCTTGTCATCTGTCACAAGTGATTTGCTCTTTCTCATCTTATCTCTCCCAGAGAACTGGTTCTGAACAGAATTCAGTTAAGTTGGGGGATGGGGGAGCTGGGAGGGTTGGTGGGGTTTTTTTTTCTAAATTTCTGTGCAAGTGCCCCCTGCTCATTGCTTATGCTGGGAAAACAGGGCCAAAGATTCATCCCTTTCTCTGCCTTTGGGGTTAGGTGACACTTGTGGTGGGTTACATCAGCACCTGAGGCTTTTTGCACGTGAAAAAAGCATTCCAAGATCTTGCCAGGACCTTTTAAATCTTCTGGTCCTGCTGCTCTTTACCGGTTTAGTGGGTTAGAGGTGATCAAGTCACCACAGTTGAAATGCACTGTTCCCCTGTCCCACCCCTTGGGGCATGGCTGGAAGGGGCTGGTGCTGAAGGAGCTCTGTATTTCCAGACTCAGACCATCTGTGAAACAGCAGCAATGAGATTTTGAGGTTGAGGTGGTTCTGTTGTGTTGTAATCCTCTCTCCAGTATTGCTTGGCAGCACTCTGGCTGAAACCTCCACCTGTCATCTTGTGGGTGCCAGTGACGAAACTTCAGGCCAGCCCTCTGAATTATGTGGAAAATGTTGTTTCTTTTCCCTTAAAATGAGCCACTTCAGGCCTGGGCATGAGGGTAGGTGCATGGAAAGTCACCTGGGAGTAAAACCTGCATCTGCCTGGAGTTTCACCACCACATCTATTTGCTGTCATGTTAATTAAGAATTATTCTTCCCCCCC
>VXAC01001028.1:1064532-1082402 GCA_013399225.1 Rhipidura dahli
CCCCCCAAAAAATCTCCCTGTGAAGTCGGCTCCACTGAAAGCCACAAGGGCTGAGTCACTGCTCAGACCCTCGTAGCACATAATCACCTGGGGGATTATTTCCTCGGTGGAATAGCTGGAAAATCAAATATGTCTGGCCACTGGAAAGGAGAAGGAATTCCTCCCTGTATCCAAAACCACGGGGAGGTGAGCCATGGCTGGTGGCCAGCTGCAGGGATGAGCCAGGAAGGCCAGGTGTTCTGTTTCGTGGGACACCTCTGGTGTTGGGCAAAGCACCACTCAAGACTTTGTCATCATCTGCTCCTTCGAAGAGGTTTTCTCCTGGGTTTTGGCTCGGAGCTAAATCGTGTCAGAAAGGTGTTTCTCATTGTGCCAATTATCATCAAGGAGCAGGGATTAGCTTCCTTTCTTGTGTTGCATGGGGATAATTTGGCGTTGGCATGACTTCTGAGTCGTTCTGATTGAAATGATTTAAAAGCTGAGGTCATGGCAGGGCTCCTTGCAAATATCCCCTTCAGCAGCACTTGCTGTTCTGTATTTTCAAGGCTTCCCAGAGTGTTTTGACTTTTCTCAGGCAGAAAGAAAGAAAAAAAAAGAAAAAAAAAAGAAAAAAAATTTTTTGCGGCCCCAGCTAAGCTTGGAAATGCTCATGCCTCTTGCTTGAGAGCAGGTTATTTACTGTTGTTCTTGGCGTGGGAGCAGCTCCAAGGCCATGAGCCTGGGTTTGGCTGTGTTCTCATGGCTGCTTGGCAGCACAGAGATTCCTGCTACACCAGAGGGGACAGAACCCCCCAGCCCCACATCAGCACTGACCCGTGTTGGAGAGATGATTTAATTATCTCCGATAACTGGCGAACCAACCAGATAGATGTTCTTGATATTCAAGGAGTAAAATCATCCTCCATGTGCTCAGAAAGTCTTGTTTGTCTACTAAAGTCAAGGCTAAGGATGCCAAACTGCATGTCAGCCTTATTTCTAGCTGGGCTGCCAGTGTGGGGATGGTTGCTTTGATCAGTGAAGTAGGGAACAACTCCTTACAGAGAGATTTCTATGTGGGTGGGAAATCTGGGAAATCTCCTGGTGGAAGAATGCTGGTCTTGGTATCTTTCATAATAATACAAAATAACTTAAATATGAAAACTTCTACTTTTGCTACAACTGGCATAATATTTCCTTAAATTACGATCCTCTGGATCTGGTTTTTTGTACAGGCCTTTTCATCTTCAGATGCCTTTCCAAATTTTATCTGACTGAACTGCCTTAGAAACACAATAAAATTGAGGGCAAAAATATTGCCTTTCTTTGTTTCCTCCTAGGTAACATGTCAGTCTTTCATCCTCATTTTGGATGAATGACTCTAGTTCTTCATAAAATTTCTTTTAGCATCCTGGTAAGAATTCCCTCTGGAATAGTTTATCATGTGCTGTAACACGAATATGAGGATAAGATTGACTGCCTTTCAAATTTTAACCTCAAAATTTTCGTCTGTCTTGGAGCCTTCCCTTGGCAGTCATCATCAAAGACCCCGTTAGTGCCTCTGTCGAGCTGCAGGCTGGGGTTCTGTTACAACAGGAGTGGTCTGGGAGCCAATGTTAATCCTCCAGCTTCCCTTCAGAGCGGGGTCTGAATGTGTGCTGGTGTTGTGGAGTGAAACCTGTGTAACAGATCACGGGCCCTGGTCTGTTCTCCACCACCCCATCGTCTCTTCCCAAGGAATGCAGAGGCTTTGCTCACCTCTGAGACCAGACAGCTTTTAAAAACGCTGTTGGCACTCAGTTGGTTTCCTCATTTATCAGGGCAAAAAGGCAACAAAAGGGGCTGCAGGTCCCTTCTCCCCTTGGCTTTACCTGGAGGAACACAGGAACTGTGAGGTGCATAACAGAGCAGCTGCAGCACACTGGGGATGTGTCTGTGCTGGCTCAAGGGGAAGCCACAGGGCTTGATGCAGAAATTGTCAGCTGAGACTGTTTGGTTGGTGTTCCACAGGGAGATGGATGGGACTGTAACATTCCCTTCTGGTTCTAAAAGAGGTAAAAATGTCCAATTTAGGCCAAACACCTCTGGTGTCCCTGGGCAGCTGTGGTGGCTGCATGGAAGCCTGATGGATGAAGGAAATGCGCTGGAAGCACTGTGCATAAGCTCTGACTTATTTCTTCTGCAGCAAATGAGCTTGCAAAATATTTATTTGGCTGAGATTTCCATGGGAACAAGAGGGCTGTTTTGTACTGGGAGACATTTTTGTCTCTGGGAGTCCTTGAAAACTGGCACAATGTGTGAAACGTAAATGTTCCAGTGCTGCATGTCATGAGGAAAGGTACTGTGGACCAGCACCTGGGCCTGGAATGTGAAGTGCTTTAATTTAACAATTACATTTGCAGAGATTGAGTTGCCCAGGGTCTTGTACCTGTTGCATCTGCTGTCATTAAAAACAAAACTCTCGCACTGCTGCTGGACCAGTTGGAAGGCAAGAGCCTGGAACCACTGCAAACAGGGCCCTCAGCATCTTTCAGAAGATGCAGGATGCAGCCCTGTGTCAGCACTGGGTGAATGTGAATCCTCTGGCACTGAAGAAGGGAGGGTGGACTGACACGGAGGGGCTGCAGGAGGCACCCAGGAGTGAGTGTGGTGTGTTGTGTGTGAGGTGTGTGTGGTTGTGTGAATGTGGGCGCACAGGAGGGATGTTTCTGCCCCTCTGCCCAGCCCAGATGTGCGTGGGAAATGTGCAGATGTGAACTGTGTGGGTGTTATTTGTGTAGCATCACAGCTGAGTGAGCAAGCTTGTAACCCAAGCTGGTCACCGGCTGGGGCCAAGCTATGAGAAAATGGTTAAAGCCGTGGAGAAAGGGGATACACAGCCTGACACAGAGGTAAAGTTTTTCCATCTGACTTCAGCAGGAGTTTGAACCATGTCCTAAGCTAATAACATTTACACCCATCGGAGGGAGGAGGCCTCGGCCCTGTAATGAGTCTGCAGTTTGTTCTGCAATACCTTTTTTACTTTCTGCCATCTGAGCTGCTCATGCTCTGGACAACCCTGGATGGGTATTTATAGAGCGAGAATGTGTGAAGCCTTCACCCTTCAAACATGTGCTCAGCCTGAGGAGCTGTAATGATTCATGTCCTCGTCTAATGACCATTGATTATATGCGAAAAACTTGGATAAATCTTCTGAGAGGCTTAAAACACGATGTGTATCTGGATTCCAAAACAGCCATATGGGTTGTGACTCATTTCTTCAGATGCTGTTCATAAAAACCAATTATATGGTCACTTTGGCTACCAGAGGGGATCTTTTCCGTTGCCCATTTGTTTCCTAATACTTTATTTTATGACTCTTAGAAAATCATAAAATGCTTACAAATTAGATAATATTTCTGGCAAGAAACATCTTCCGTGGAGACAGATCTGTGGCAGCTTAGTTAAAAGCAGGCTGGGATCCTAGGACACGCTGAAATTTTTAGCATTGATGTGCTGAAAACACCTGGCAGAAGAAAGGGGGAAATGCAAAGCATCTGGAGAAAGAAGGGAGCCCGTGGAGGGAGGGAGGGAAGGAGAGAGGGGGGCAGCTGTTTTGGTGGCTGGAACACAGTGGCTCGCTCAGCTCTCTCATTCCTTGCCCAACTCATGCAGCCTGATGTTTTGGCACCTGATGTCTACAATTCAAAGCTCAAATCGTTGCACTGTGATTACCCACCAGCTCCTGTTGTCTGTGCAAGGCTTGAACACCGTGTGGTGGGAAGGGTGGGGGGGTTTGGCTCCTTGTGGGAAGGTGCAGGTGGCTTTGGCAGAAGAAGCTCCGTTGAGTTCTGTAGTTGAAGTGTTGGAGATATGAGGGGATGCAGAGAGTATGGTTTGTGATACAAAATGCAAATGAGGTGCACAAAGTCTTGATAAAAATGGTGCAATGATTTTCATGGTCACCTGATAGTGCAGTGGGGTCACTGGGGGGTTTTAGGGATAGCTGAGAGTTGCTATTCCTTCTCTGGGCTAAACCATTAGAGAGACGGGCAGTGTCTTCTTCCCACCTGTAAACTGTGTAGATTTTCTTCTGTCTTCTCTTTGAGTAGACTCTGCTTTTGTGTCACAGCCTCCCAGGTCAGCAGTAGCAGCGTTTGCCTGCTGAGGGAGGCAGGGTGGGACAGCACCTCTGAACCTCCAGTTCAGGATTGTTCTTGATGGTGCCCACAGGATTGTGACTCTGGGCTGTAAGTATTAATGAAAAATATTCATTCAAAAGGAGCAAATCTGGAATGTATCCTTGTCACAGAGCATTGCAGAACACTTTGTCTCCCGAATAAAGAAAGATTGATTATCTCAGAATATCTCATGCTTACTGAGTGTTTGCTCTGAATAAAATACAACTTAGCAACCAGCTGCCTGTGCCTCTGTATGTGAATCTGACAGATCCACCAAGCTTTCCTGAAAGCCTTTTGATATCCTGTGGCTGGTTGATTAGGAGTCCCTCAGCAGATCCAGAACTGCTCTTCAGATAAATCTCTTTGCATGCCCCGCCCTCGGAGTTCCACTGCCTGTCCCATGTGTGGGACGTCCACTGACAGAAAACCACTCTGGAGCAAATGTTACCCTAACATAAACACAGTGCTGAATTTCCTAATTTTATTTTTCTGGAGCAGTACACATAAATTGTTGTTTGCCCTTGCTTGGCTCTTTGAAATATTGCTGGGCCACTTGCCGATCTTATCTTGCACAAATATTTACACACATTTTTACTTTGTAAGGCATGATTTACATGGCCTTTGCTGGACAATTGAGGCGGTGCCTCTGTGATCCAACCCTCTGGTCCCAGGGTTGTGAGGGGGCCAGCCGGGGATGCTTGTCCCATGGAGGATTCCTGCTGACTCAGCCAGAAGGCTGCCAGCCTCTCCCAGAAATTCCCATCAAAGCTTCTGCCACCTTTCTGAGCAGCTTGATCTGCTGTCTGCTCAGTGAACACAGAGATGCTGTGTTACAAGGACTTGTAGTGACAGGAAAAGGGAGAATGGCTTCAAATTAGATGGGATATTAGGAAAAAAACTTTTCCCTGTGAGGCCCTGGTTGCCCAGAGAAGCTGTGGCTGCCCCATTCCTGGGAAGCTCCCAAGGCCAGGTTGGATGGGGCTCTGAGCAACCTGGGATGGTGGAAGGTGTCCCTGCCCATGGGAGAGGGTGGAACAGGATGACATTTAAGGTCCCTTCCAACCCAACCCATTCTGTGATGCTTTGATTCTGTTTTTACAACATCCCTTCTGACAAATATTAGGAGAAAGTATTTCAAACATTCCTCCCTGGATGCTTTCACTCCAACGGAAGCCGTGCGTTTCGGGCAGGGGTTGCTGGGTGAGGTTGCACTCTCCAGAGAGCCAGACTGAACATTTGTGACGGCTCCTCTGGCCTTAAAACGCACGGGATTTGTGCATTTCCGTGTTAAATGCATTTCTCTGTGCGTAAATCACCAGGCACTATTTACAGTGAGTCATCTGAAGGGAAAGATGCATCACTGCTTCGAGCTTGGTCAGAAATGGTGGGGAGGTCTTTGGGCTTGAATTTCTCCCGTTTAACCCTTTCTAAGACGTCCCAGTGTCAGCCCTGCTGCTCCAGTAATCAGCCATTTTCTGGCTTGAGTCATGATTCAGATTGTCCAGCTTCTTTTACACCCCCAAACATAGACAGAGTTAGGTGGAAGCAGTGGGAACAAACTGGATCCAAACGATGGTAAAAAATGCTCGAAGTCAGTCCAGTGATGGGTGATTCTGTTTTTACAGAGGCCAGCAAAGTTCACCAAAGCCCATTAAGGCTTCTGAGCCAGGTCAATGCTTCGTCAGGACGGCTGCGTGGTGAACTGTGCACCTAATGCACTTTTAATGAAAATGTTATCCTCTGGAGCCAGGCCAGGTAGGGGCTAGAGCAGGAGCAAAGACCCTCCTTCCCCTAGAAAACATGGGAAAAGATATTACAGCTATTTCATAAGCTTGTATGTTTTCAAAGTCTAAGAAATCCAGCCCACATCAACAGCAGAGCGAGCAGGCTGCTACACGGACACGTCATTTAATCACAATTTAATAAGGCTCCTGTATCAGACTTTCGTAATGAAACTTTTGGGCAGATCCAAACAAAGGGGTCACTGTGGGAGAGAAGAATGCAGCCTTTGATTCAGGGTTTCTTTTTAGGGTTCATGATGGTTCATTTTCAGTGAGCTGCTGGCGAAATGAAATGCTTTCTGCATGCCAACTGTTACCTCATAAATGGACCTTGTGAAAAGTAATTTGTGATCACAAGATCATTATCAGCCTCCTCAGCCCAGCTCCTGTGAGAAGGGTGAGTCCTCTCACAAGTGCTCCAGAGAGGTGTTTAGGGCCTGGATGACAAAAAGGTGTTATTTTAATAATACAGCAAAGCTGCTGGGAGTCAAAAAGCTGGACTGGGACAAATATGCTGAGTCTGGTGGGCTTGGACATTTTGGGAGGACATGAAGGCAATGATGGATCAGGCAGGGATGAGCTGCCTGCACTAAGGAATGAAATCTGCTGAACCAAAGGACGCCAGATCTTCACCCCCACTGGTGTTAACGATCCTGCCCAGCTCCGTGTTTTGTGTGCTTGTTCTGTGAGCTGGTAACTCACTGAGAGGTGAAGAGGGCCATGAATGATCTGGAAAAGGTCAATGGAGATGGCATGAGGAGGAGAAAGGTGTCTTTGCTGTCAGTCTGAGACTCCTGGTGTTGCTATTCCCCTTGCCCACCAGCCTTCTGATTGTAGCATGGTCCCCCTTGATCTGCACAGCTGGGGTGGGGGCCCAGGAACCACGAAGGAGGGACATCCCCCACCCATCACAGCTCTGATGGACAACATCATCTGAAGATTCATCTTCCATCCTTGGAGGAAATAAAATGCAGCCTCTGAGCATTTTCAAGGCATAAATTTAGTTGGTTCATGTAGCGCCTGGAAAGATTTGACCTGAAAGGACAAGCTGGAAAATACAGATTGGTTTGGTTGTTTTTAATCCATGACCTGTTGACTCTTTCCAGACTCTTCTAGTTTCTTTGTTCCAGTCTTTCTCTTTTCTTGAAAGAGTCGTGCTTGCCTGTTTTGGGGCATCAATAACTTGTTTTTAACCAGCCCTTGAGGTGTGGTGTGTACTGAACACAGCACTGATACTGGGGAGGTGGACTCTTAACTTTGTCATGGATGGTGTTCCTTGTTTTTTCACTGGCAGGATTCCCCTGGTGTGCCGTGTGTGGCAGCATGTTGTTCCCAGGGATTCCTGCAGCCCATTCCTGGGGCTGCTCAGCTTTAATTTTGTCCCTCATTTGTTTTGTTCTTGTAAATATGACACAGGCCTTGGGCTGGATGGTTGCGTTTTGCGTATCGGAAAAAATAGCTGAACTCTCCAGTGATTCTCACCGCAAGGAAAGATTTATTGGAGGAAAAAAGAATTTAGAGCTGTTTTTCTCTTGTGAGGCTCTTTGAGGCCAAGCTTCACATTGCTGTCGTCTCTGGTGTGGTGCTGGGAGACTGAGAGCAGCCTCTCCTCTGTCAGGGTGTGGGTCTCCAGGTGACCTCCAAGCTGCTTTTGGCAGCTGCCCACCTCATCCTTTGCTCAGTGAGCACAAGGGACTCCTTGATGTTCCTCCAGAAGTCCCTCCTCGAAGCTCTTTGCTCCTGTGATAGAGGCACAGAATTGTCAGAATCTATGTGAGCTGAGCAGGGCTCATCCAGTGTGTGCTCCTGTTCACCTGGAGCTCCCTGTCCCGCTGTGTTGGGCTGTGTTTTGGACAGTTTCTGTATTTCTGACAGTTCCTGTATTTCTGACAGTTCCTGTGTTTCTGGCTGGGCTTACTGACAAATGCCACGTGTTATCTTGCTTTTCCCTGCCATGAGGGACGTGGTGCCCCTGGTTAAGATGGAGTCAGCACTCCTTCAGTTCAGGCTTCCTGAGCTTCAAAGGTGAGGTGTTAAAGAGGAATTGTCACCTGCATCCATCTGTGGCTCTTCCAAGCAAAGGAAGCCTCCAGCATGCACACTTAAATTCCATGATGGCTCAGTGTGCAGGCAGCTGTCCTGGCTCCTAAATGTACCCATAACTGTTATCTCTTACATATTAAACAAGGACAACTTAAGTTTTCTTTATAATGCTGTAACGCTGGAGAAATGTTAGAATTATGGAACCAGTCCCCTTGCTGTTTTTTTTCTATTCACCAATCTGTTTTTTGTAGTGGTGCAAGGTGGATTGAGATCCTGCCTGAAGAGAACATTGTCTTTTCCCTTGAAGAAAAAAGCACAAAAATTGTCAGGTTTTTTTTTTTTTTTTTTTTTGCATCCTGGGGCTTTCTTGGCTCTAAACTCTTCTCAAGAGTGTGCTTTATCTGCAACAATAAATGCAGGAGTGCTGGACTTAAAGCCATCAGGCTTTCCTTGCCAGGGTTCCTGTGCTGTGTGAACAGTCAGAGAAGTTGCTGCTGCCCTGATTACAAATACAAAAAATGGCAAACGAGCAAAGGATGCTCTCGGCCTCTGCCCAAAGTTTGTTAAAAGACACAACGCTACATGCACTCCGATGGCACCTAAACATCAGAGTTACTTATGAATAACAGGGTGGCAAGAATGCATCATCCTGAGAGGAGAGACAAGTGGGTGACAGGTGAGGGGACAGGGATTTTGTGTCTGTCTGCTGCTGGTTAAATGCAGGATGCAGCATCCTCCCCTCCACTCGCTCATCTTTCATAGCCATCCTTTCTAGCAAAGCTCTGCGTGTTATCTTTGGCTGCTCTGAGGCAGGGTATTATATCCCTGGCTGCATCTGATACTAACAAAATGTGGCTGAAACAGAATATGAAGTTCTCAAAGCAACCCTTGCTTTCATACTTTCACATCAGAAGCAGGGCATTTGTCCATCGGTGGCTCCGATACAATCGTGAGGAATAAAGACAGCCCACTTGCAGGCTCTCCATAAATAAGCCTTGCTGCTCCTCAACCTAGTTTTCCTGGCAAAATCTTTTGCTTTCTCATGTGTCAGAAGACCTTCCCAAAGCTGCTGCTGAAGCGCCAAATGCCTCTGGAAGGACTTTTGCAGAAGCTGAGGTTACACGGCCTCTCCTTAAATCAGAGCTGAACTGTTTGGAGTGAGTCTGCCTTCCACGTGATGCTGTTTCCAATAATCAGGCCCTTCCTGCCTGCTGAAGGTCCTCCTGCCAGGCCACCAGAGCACCCAAATGCTGAGTCACATACTAGACCTTAATGTCCCACTGTAGCCCTGGGGTTGGGCTGATTCCCAGCATGAGTGAACACTGCTCTGCCAGCCCCAGTCTGTGCCCGCCAGCCCCAGTCTGTGCCCACCAGCCCAAAAAAATGGGTCCTGGGAGTCTGAGAGTTGAGGGAGTTGTGAGGCACAAGAAGCTGGGACGAGAGGCAGCCAGGCCAGCTGACCCCAGCTGACCAAAGGGATGTGACATTAGGAAAAATTTCTTCACCAAACAGGTTGTCCAACACCGCTGTCCAGAGCAGTGGTGGAGTTCCCATCCCTGGAGGGATTTAAGAGAAATGTGACACTTGGGGACATGGTTTAGTGCTGGGTTAATGGTTGGACTCAGTGATCTTTTCCAGCCTAAGTGGTTCTCTGCTTCCTGCAGAGGAGGATGTGCCCTTTCACTTTTTTGCTCACTCACGGCTCCACAAAGTGTCATACACAGCTGGAGTTCTGGGAGCTCATGTGTTACTGAGTGGCAAAATAAAAACCTGGAAAGGGGCAATAATATGGCGGGGCATGACTGATCTCCACCAGTGGCTAAAGCTCTCCAGAGGAGGAAGAAGCAGCATGAAGGTTGCACCTTACCTGGCGGGCAGCAGCGTCTCCCACGGAAGCACATCCCTGTGTCCATCAGTGCTGGCTCTCCAGGAAACTCCACTGCTGGGAAACCTTGTGTGGTCAACTCAAACATGCCTTGACTCCAGCTGGCTGTGACTTGAGCTCTGGGAATTCCCAGGGGAGGTGATCCAAGGACAGTGGCATGTGGCTGGGAGGGAGTGCTCCTTGTGGAGACCAGGGTGGCTGCGACCTCCTACCAGGGGACAGCCCCATTCCTCGTGTGCCCCCATTGACGTGGGGCTGGAGGGACCCTCCCAGCACAGGAGCAACCCCCAGCACCACATCAGCTCCCTCTGAGTTGTACTGCCCTTCCCAGCTTTGATTTGGGATCAACAAGTCCTTCCACCACCGTTGCTACCTCTCGTAAAGGAGCTGTTGGGTAACGCTGGCGTGGAGTGACCTGCACTCACCACTTAGCAGGGAAGGAATAAAAATGCCTGGAGCATCCCAGTACCTGGCACAGGAAAGGTGGTTTTTCATTTATTGCTGAGGTATCAAGGACAGGGGAAGCACAGGAGCAGCTCTGGAGGAGCTGGGCAGAAGGGCTTGAAGCATAGGAAGCGTTGGCCAAATAAAAGTGGAGGATGTTTCTGGTGTGAAATCGGGAAGTGTCTTCAGGTAGCTGATAGGAGAGGGGGAAACAGGGATGCTGAGAGGGAGAAGAGGGGTACTCTGCCTTGTTCAGCTGCATTTATAGAAAACTGAACCATCCTCAGCTCTTGCTCAGTCCTGAGCTGCCCAGATTTCCCTGCCTGCCCTGTCCCTGCCATTCCCACTCAGAAGGTGGTGCTGGAGTGTGTCCAGGGTTCTCCTGGGGCTGGAGGTTATTTCAAGAAGCATCAGCAAGGCCAAGCTCGTCAGTGCTGTCACACATGCATTTTGAGGGGGTGAACTTGGCTCGTCAAATTAGCATATTTTGGCTGTCCAAAAGCAAAGAACAGTGGAAGAAAATGGGCTCTTCTTTTTGTTTAGGTTTCTTTTTTTCCCATTTTTTCTTTTTCCACAACTGCCGCTGAAGGTCTCACTGTGTTGCAAGAAGGCACCTCTGTTTTTATACAACTTAAATGAAAGATCCATTTTTCTCTTCTTTAAACACAGAATGAAACGGGCTTGTAAGACCTCCCGGAATGGTAACAGGTATCATTTAAACCTGAAGGAAGAGCACTGGACACACTCTCAGGCACAGGGTGTGGTTGCATGATCCTCGTGGGTCTCTTCCAACACAGGATACTCTGTGATTCACTGTCTTGATGTCTTGCATAGAAGTCTTGGCACTAAAATTCTCAGTTTTATTTCTCTAAGCTACCTCAAACTCCTGGTGTGGTGCAGAGTAGTGAACACGGTCTTGTTAAACAACAACAAATTCTTGGGATGTGATCCCAAGGCAGAGCTTAAAAGCTACAAATGATTAAATACGTGGGAGAAATTAAAGGTAATAATCTTTATAGTCCTTCACTTCCAATCCATCCAATCCATCATTAATTGTGCGCCCTGTGGTCACTCTAAAATTCACTGCTGCAGGAAATCATCCAAGCCAAATGTCCTGGCTGCTATAACTTTATTTTTTGAGGAATGTTTTAATTTCACACTCATCAATGGCATGTCTAGGTTAGCCAGGCAGCACAAGAAGTGTCTTTATTCACCTTTCAAGGTGTCGCATGGTTCATGGGGAGGAATTATTTTGCATTTGTGAGCAATAATGACCGAATGTGGCCTTTGCTGGAGAGGAAGGAATCACTTTCTTCTGCATTACACTTCATTCACAGTGAGGGCAAGAGGCTCCACAGGAGAGATGTAAGATCTGGTGGGAAGCAAGGCTGATATTACCATATATTTGATTTAAATTTTAATCAAATGGAATTGTTTTTCAAATGCAGATAACGCAGCAATGGCTCCAAAAATAAAACACAGACAAGCAATCTATCAGGCATGTCTGTCAGCAAAACAGACTCCATCTCATAAACCTGCCAAAACAGCCCTTTGCTTCAAACAATAAAAACTGGGAGGAATGGAAAACCTCAGCTTTAAAAAGCTTTGTATGTTAAAAAAAAAAAAAAAAAAGAAAAAGCAAAAAAACCCTTAGCTCTCAATCGGTGTGATTTGGACAAGGTTAATGTAAAAATGAAAGCCATTCAATAAATCTTTTAGTGGAGATCAAAGTCAATGAGTGCAGGAAACCAGAAAATTGATGATACGACATTTTCTGACACTCCATAACATTCGTATTATTCAGGGAACTGCCAACCACAATTGTTCGAATGCTCTTTTAACCAATGTTGTTACTTGAACTCATAAGCCAGCCACTGCACTCCCCAAGGAAAACCATATGGGAAGACAGTAGCTCAATTAAAAGTAATGTGGTGTGTGGCTCTTAATACTTGCTTGAGCCCTTGTGCCAGCAAGCTCTTAAGCGTGTGCTTAAATTTAAGCCTGTCCTCAATTTTTGCCTGTTTTATGTGCACTTCTTGAGCGAAATACCCAAAATAATATCAAATGACCTTTTGCAAAGGGTCTGCTCTGCCCGTGCTCAGAGGGGGCACCTATGTTCTCCTGGGTGCACTGGGCTCTGCGAGCATTTCGGGGTGGTTTCTGCCATGGATAAATACAGGTTTGCAATTGCAAAGTCTGATTTGAATCCTGTCTCCCTCTAGTGTTTTGAAAACACTCGGAAAAGAAGTTGGAGGGTGTGCCAGGGATCACAATGCCCAAGGTGCTCTCCCAGCTAAGTGAGCAGCAAACAGACGCCAGCAGGATCCATGGATGGCCAGAGAAAAGGGCTTGGAGGAGCCGTGGGTGGGGAGCACGGTGCTGTGAGCGGGGCTGCTGCAGGCAGGTTTGGCTGGTGAGCCAGGTCTGCTGTGGCCGGGCTGGGCTGGGCTGGGCTGGATCCCCTGCTCTGCTGCAGGGGTGGCTGCTCCCTTGCGTGCCGTCTGACTGCGAGTCTGGCATCCTCCCGGCCGCCCTGGAAATTAGTGACATCTGAGGAGAGGCAGTGATGAAAACAAGATTATGGGGAGCTCACTTGTGTGTGGAAAGGAAAAGTACGGGTGTTTGAGGCTTCCTGTGGGTCACAAAGGTCGGGTTGTGCCCCTCTCATCATGTGCCAGCCGGTGGCCACAGGGCACAAGACCTTCCCCGCAGAGAGGTGGTGTCACAGCATTGTCCCCCCCTGGTCAGGCTCCCATAGCTGATCCCAGCAGATGGGAACAGCGTGTGGAATGGAGCTGGGAACGTGCTTATTCTCCTTGCATCCCCCTCTGCCTCCCCTCTGATGGGGGCAGTGCTGCCTGCACCTTGGCTGTGCGCTCACAATGGACAATGTCCCATGGAGGATGTGCCAGCTTCACTTCTTTCCCTCATGGTATTTTACCACTCATTAATCCTTTTGATTTTTAGCCTCTTTGAAGCCCAGGGCTTGGATGTCTTTCAGCTCCCACTGAAAACGGACATGAAAACACTTCAACCAGTGCAAAAGTTTAAACCCCTTATTCATACACCCTGGAAAGGCTTCAGCTTGATATGCTGACAATGGCTGACTTTATTATGTTTATCTTTTGGCAATATCTCCTTCTGCAATTGATAGTACCTCGGCTTTTCCTGGTGCCAGGTTGAATTTCTACCCCCAGTGAATGAACCAGGTCATCTGTGTTCCTCTGCCAGGCTGAGCCATGTGCAGGGCAGGTCGTGATTTCGGTGGTAAATACACAGAGGAGTAAAATAAACATGTAACCCAACAGCACCCACAGACACACACATATGATAAAAAGTCTGGTCTTTCACCTAATTTAGACCAGAAAATTGGCATCCGATTTTATTGTTCAGGCTGACTCCAAGAACACAAACATATTTTTTCCTTCAAAACGAGAACTGCCAAAATATAAAGAATGATATCTGCTGGTTTGGGCTAATTGGGATTAACTGTTTCCTGGCTGCTTTTTGTGGAACAAGTGCTATTTTGCTCCGTTGATAACAGCAACGCTTCCAAGGCTGGCTTAAGGAAATGTACCCCAGCCATCAGATCCGTGCCAGAGGCACTTTCTGACCTGTGTCTTTGAAAGAGGAGCAGTCTCTGTTCCCGAAGCCTCAGCCCCAGGATGCTGCCAGCCCAGCTCCTGTTGCAGCGTGGAGAGGTGAATTTGGAACAGCCAAGCCAGACAGGAAAGCATGGCATGGAAAATGCTGAGCTTTCTGCAATTTGGTTCCATTTTAATTAGCATTTTCTGCACACTTTCTGATTTCCGATTTTCCTGCCCAGCTGTTGAGACTATTCATATTTCTGGAAATACTTCCAAAAAGCAAGGGGGAAAAAAGTGCAACCCTATCGCCAGCCCAAGTGCTTAATTAAAATAGTTGGAATTAAAATAACATTGCAATTAGAGTTGTGTCTATTGGCCTTCTGGGGTTTAGGGTCTGTGCTTTCAAGCCTTTTGCTGTAAACACGGATTTTGAAATTTATCTTGGGGTTTCCAAATAGCCAAATGTTGCAAAACCCACCAGAAGGAGTGAGAGAGAGCTGGGAACATTGGCCTTGCAGGAGGATAGGGGAGAACCCACCCGTTGCATGTGGCTCTGTTTGGGATGTTGAAATAGGTGCAGGGGGAAAAAAAAGTATCCCATGGCCTGTAAGGTCTGATTTGAAGAATCCCACTGAAAAGACAGCGTGGAAAGCATGGCATGTTCCACGGAGCAAACGTGCAGCACATTTTTAGCCCCATTTCCTGGCACCTTGAGTATTAACTGCTTCCAGACCCGGAGCATCGGACAGGGATGGCCCGAGCCTCTGGAATTGCCGTGCTGATCGTGCACAGCCCGAGTGTGACGGGCTGGCTGCCGCAACTGCGGAGCAGCGGGCGAGAAGGGAGAGGGGGAGTTTGGATGCGGCTCCCGGGGGATTTCCCGAGGCAGGGACGCCCGGGAGCTGCGGGAGAGCTGCCTCTCGCCCAGATGTTGGTGCCGTGCGGGGAGCACAGCACACCTGGGCACAAGCTGTTCCTGGCGGCAGGGACACGGGCAGGCACGCGAGGCTGTCCCCAGGGATGCCACGTGGGGCCACCAGCTCCAGCAGCCTCCTCTCCCCATCAGCTGGCACGCTGCCCTGTCTCCAGGGACACGGTGGGGACCAGGCTGGAAAGGTGCTTTGTGCCCAGGGGGCCACAGCCGTGGGTAATGTATGAATAATTTATCTCTTTGGCAAGAGGTCCCTGGGATGCCTCTCAGCCTAAATATATGCCAAAGATCTGAGCTGGCACCTGAGCAAATGGAATCACAAGGATCTGAGCTGACCCCCCCAGAAAACAGAATCCCGAAGATCTGAGCTGGCCCCCCAGAAAATAGAATCCCAAAGATCTGAGCTGGCCCCCCAGAAAATAGAATCCCAAAGATCTGAGCTGGCCCCCCAGAAAAGAGCTGAAACAGAAGCCATCAGAACTGGGGATCTGCTGGCTTTCCTTGCTCTCATGAAAGCTTTCAGTAATCCCACACAGGGATGATCCTCTTGCTCCTTCCCACTGCCCCTGGCTGGACTGGCATCCAGCACTCCCCCTGCCCCAAGTGGCAGAGGATGCACAAGGGCCTCAGATCATCATTTCCTTGTAAAATTCCTCCAGTTTTATTTATTCAATGTTATGCCAAGCTGTGTAAAGGTTGTGAGAGGAGACGTAAAGGCCTGGGGGAGGAAGAACTTTCTAGGAATGGTGTCTCCTTAGATGACCTTGAAGGATATACATGAGCAGTGGGGAGAAGGGCAAGGAAAAGTTTAGCCTGGGAAAAGGATGCTTTCCTGCAGCTGTGGGCATTTAAACTTCCCAACATACTTTGGTGGGTTCAACTGGGAGATCTCCCTACCCCGTCAGTCTGGTTTTGCTTCTTGGTCATCGAGGAAACCACTAAACCAGCTGAGGGAACATTGATTTTGAGTTTGCAGGATCATGGAATATTCTGATTTGGAAGGGACCCATAAGGATCATTGGGTCCAGCTCTTCAGTAATGGCCCAAACAGGGATCAAACCCACACCCTTGGAGTTATTAGCACCACCAGCACCATGCTGTAACCAACTGAGCTCATCTCACTGGTTTGTTTGTTTAGTGTTGGACTCTGATGTGAAAATCTGGGGCAAATTAAGAAAAAACAAAGGAAAGATCTTTCTTGGTAAGAAAGAAAATCAGCCTCAGAAACCCACAGTGTATTTCATAACTCTGTGGAGAGGAAGAAGAAAGCACGTGGACAGCTCTCCCCACCTCCTGCATGAGGCTAGAAAATAAGTGATCCCACACAAAGACCCCTGGCAAGGGTACAGGACCTCCCAGGCCCTGAAAAAAAGTTGTGGACCTTCCCTCCTCTTTGCTGCTTTTGCCTCCCAGAATGTGTCACTGGATTCACCTTCACTGATGCGATTCTCCCCTCCAGAGGAAGGGGGAGAGAAGCCCAGACCCCAATTCCTCGCACCTGGCTCTGATTCCCCACCCGAGCCCCACCACTGATGATGTGCCAAGTGACAAGGGGCTGGCTTTGGGTGTCAGACGGGGAGAGGTGGCCCGTGACAGACAGCTCTGGGGCAGGGCTCAGCTGTCAGCCCACAGCACTCACAGGGAGTAGGATGGGATGGACAGATGGACAGACACAGACTGTGGGTGAACAGAGGTGTTGGACTCATGGTGATGCTCAGGCTGAAGGGATGGAGGAAGATTCCTGAGAGCTGAGGAAGCCTCAGAGCACGGCTGCCGTGGCTTTTGTGGCTGTAGCACCTTACCTCCAAAGAGAAATATAAAGATTTGGGCGTCTTACATCGATCCTGGGAGCTGTGCACATGCTTCAGGAGCAGCAGCTTTCCTTCTCATTTCTATCCCTGCTTCTGATTTACTCTGTCACCTCAGGCAAATCATTTAACCCTGGCTTCAACCTATTTTACAGGGATGTTGCAAGGCTTAATTAGGGCTTGTAAAAGGTCTTGAGTTCCTGAGAGGTGCCTGCTGGATTAGGGTGATTAATCACATGTTGATGGGAGAGATATTGTGGGGGTAAATCCAAGCAGCCAACAATAGGGCAGATGATATTTTTCCCCGGGGGAATAAGATGGGGGGGTTTTGAAAGCGTGTGCGTATCAGGTTTATTAATTCTGGATATCAAGCTGCTGAAGCTGTAGGGAGGCTCTGTGGTCAAACCCACAGAAATCTGGCTGTATGGTTGAGATAAAGACATTCAGCATTTACACAGAAATCAATCAAAGGCACATAATTAGGGTGTTGCCTCCCCTAACCCCCCCAGACTTCTAAGTCACAAAAGCGAACAATTTGCAAAACTTCAGGTTTTGGAAATAAAAGTTTGGCACTTGCTCTGACCACCATCGGAAAGCGCATCGGAATCACCTTGTTAGTATTCATTGCTGTGGAGCAAAAGGGGGGATTATTCAGATGAGAAGGAGGAGGAGGGGAAGAAAAAAACCCCCACATTTCGCTAAACTTTATGCAGTTTTTCGCATGATTGCCCAATTGCCCTTCCATATAGGAGAGGAGGGGGAAGAAAATGCCAGGCTTTGTACAGTTATTTTCAGGATGACCCAGTTCTCCTTCTTTGCGGAAGAAACAGGGAGAGAACATTCTCCCGCTGAACTCGGATTTGGGGTTATTTTTTTGGCCCGGTTCTTTTCTGCTACAGCTTCATCTCCTTCAATAGGCTGGTCCCTAATTTGCACCAGCGCGATGAAAAGGAGCTGGGAAGCTTGGGAAGCAAAGCAGGCAAAGGCTGAGCAGCCTTTGATGGGCTTTAGAATCCGGCGGGCTTTGCCCCAGGAGCTGGGGGTGACAAAGGGAGGGACCCGGCGCTGGGCTGGGTGTGCAGAGATTTGCCTTTGAATAGCGAGGAGGGCTCTCCGGGGCCGGGGTGACCGGCAGGAATGCAGCGAGCCCTGGCTCCGGCCAAGCAGGGTGATTTCATCCGCTTTTCAGAGATACAGCATAAATCAATATTGTTTTGTAGATCGCTTGGCTTGACGCGTTTTTTTTTTTTTTTTT
>VXAC01001028.1:1082418-1130503 GCA_013399225.1 Rhipidura dahli
TTTCTTGTTTTTTTTTTTTTTTCTTTTCCTTGGGGAACATCCAGTATCCATGTGCGATGGGGAAGGACATTGCAGGGGAGAGAGGGGGTGGCTGTGCCCTCTCGATGTGCAGCTCAGTGAAAACTGGATTTTTATTCTTCCAGGGACCAAACAGAGCCAGCCAAAACCAGAGATTATCATCACTAAGGAATCCTGCCTGGGGAGCTCCCACCAACCAGGAGAGCAGTTAGTTTGGGAGTTTTTAAATAGTTTGTTGGGTTTTTTTAATGGCAAGGCAGTTTTAGTTGAGCTAAATGAAGCTTATTGCAGCAGGGAATTCAGCAGGCACATGCTTAAAAATCTTTAAAGATTGGATATTTAACTCCAGCAAATAATCAAGTCCCAGGAACAATTTAGATGAGTAATATATTAAAAACAGGCTTGCACAGATCCAAGAAAAACGTTGGAGGATCCATAGGGGTCATTGTTATGCACCACAGGCTTAAATATATTGACTTTTACAACTGCAAATGGATGGTTGCAGAGTGGTTTCCACCGAAGAGCAGTTTCAGTTGTGATAACTCATACAAAGTGAAATTCAGTCTTGTGCTCAGAGCCGGCATGAGGTCTAGGAACCGAGTGAACTTAATCTTTATCTCTCTCCAAACATTACATCTCTTTAATCCTTGAGGCATGCCATTCCTGGGAGGATCCTGCATAAAGGATGGAATAGAGCAGGGTAGGAATCAGATTTGTTATTTATGGAAAAAATCTGAAATTAGAGAAAACACGTTCTGAAATTACAGGAAAGAAAACATTTTTCCAGAGGGGAAGAAAATCTCAAACTCAAAAATAAACTGTTTTGTTTTGTTTTTTTTTTTTTTCACAAATGAGACTGTTTTTTCCTTCTCTAAGATTACATCATTGTATTGCAAATGAAAGAGGAAGATGAAATGTGCCAGCCAGTGTAATGCCAACCCTTCCCTTGCAAGAAAATCAGAATGCGTTTTGTGGAGGGGGCTTCTTTTTAATATAAATTTTGTAAAGCTTATAGATTTTTATTGAATATGATTCTTTTTTCTGTGGAGAAAAAAACCCCAAAACAACAAAATAACAGGCAAAGAGCTTTCTTTTGGAAAATGTGCCGACCACTCTGCTAAACCCAAAACATCCATGGAAGTTGAGATTTAAAAGTGCATAGATAAGAAATATTTGATGGATATGGGTATATCTCAGGCTTCTCTGTGGCTCTGTGATCTGTTCTTCTGGGCTACTAGAAAAGATGTAACAGTGAAATCAGCTGTCATGGGCAATGCCTTGGATCACTGGGGTTTTCTTGGCTGGGATTGCTGCCTGAACCAAGACACGCTGTTTGCATGCAACACGTGCACAAAACTGTCCCATCTACTGAGAAGTGTTGGTTTGCACTTTGCCAGAGCTATGCAGAACTCTCAGATGTTACTGAGGTGACTTGAATTAATTTTTAATCAAATTTATGCTCTCATGCCAGAAAAAAGAAACCAAAAAACTGTTGATGAAACCGGGTTTCCATTGGCACCAAGACCTAAACACTCAGCAAATAAACCAGCATGGGAGCTGTAATCAGCCTGGGAGGAACGGCCCCCGGCACAGCCAGATCCCCCAAGAGTGCTGAATGGCTGCATTTCTGTAATGCTTCCTCCTATGACGTGGTGTGACAGCAGATATTTCCTCCCTGAAGATGAATTTGTCACCAACAGAGCCGGGAGAGGTGGCGGTGGCAGAAGCAGGGCTTGTAATCACCGTCAGCAGCAAGGTATTTTGCAGGAACCCAAGCATCTGAAGGGAAATATTTTGCTTTATTCCAATAAGACAAATTTCTGGTCCATTGGAGGAGCTGTGCCATTTACTAATTAGGGAATTGGGAGCTGGGGGCCCACGGGTTGTAATCCTTGGCTGAGTGGAGCAGTGTGTTCATTACAGCCGTCACTCATCTCCCTCCTCTCTCATTTTCCTGATCTGTAAATTGAGGTTAATACCCTCTGTACACCGAGGGTGCAAGGAGGATTAATCAGAGGGCATCCAGAGCACTGCAGCCTTTTGCCTGGGTGATGGCTGGAGCTCCTGGAGGTACTGGAATGTCTCACTGGGAAATTTTGTTTTCCATTGAGGACCTGAATGTGGACGCTTCAGTTCTGAATTGCTGAGATGTTACTGCTTTCACCTCGAAATTACCAAAATAGGAAGCAATTGTTTCTGGCTCAAGGGGGGATGGGAGGAAAAACTGACCTTTGAGAAGTGTTTAATAGGTTTACCTGTGAAGGAGAGCAGGGGGATTTTTCTTGTTGGGAAAAAAAAAAAGTCCTAACTGAAACACCCCGAATACTTGGCAGCCACATAATCATGACTTTAATAGAGCCCTCGGTTTTCCTGTTTCAATAAATGAGGTCTGCTCTGCGTTAGGAACAAAGAAGAGGGGAAGCAAACAAACCAAAACCCCAGCCCTCATGGCAGCCCAGGGAAATGGGGTCACTCTTGGGCACATCTCAAACCCTGTCCAGGAACTGTGTGTTCTCCAGCCGATTGCTTTTACCCACCAGCCGCTTGTTGGGCTACATTAGCAAACAAAACAAGCTGGGCTGACAGCTTGTGCTGCACTGAAACTGCCACTCCCAATGGCTTTCCCAGTCCCAGGGATGGAGCAGGCAGCTTAACTACTTATCCACCCCAGCCTGCTCACCCAGAAAGAAGCCAACCTGATGGATGGCCCCTGACCTCCCCATTCTGCATGGCCACCAGCCAGACTGCCACTTGGGTGTCTCCAGCAAGCCTCCCATCTGGCAAGAGTCCAGCCTGTTTTTGCTGCCTACCAGGGTAAGAAATACTACACTTCCCCAAATGGGTGACCCCTGAGTCATGGGCGGGTTAAAGAGAAGCATAAGTTATCTGGACTTGCAGCCACGAAACCATTCTCTGGGAGGAAAGGGTAAACAAACAAATCATTTATTAGCAAGTAAAATTGTTTTTTCTTTGAAATGCAAAAATGTGCTCTCTGGTGAGTTATGTTTTTTAGCTTCACCCTTCGATCTCATCAGGCGAAGCCCAGGCATGTCAGGAGTGAAGCTGCTTTCAAGTCACCCGTCCAGCTGCTCCTCTGTAGGGTGGTGCAGGGGTGGTTAATCACTCAGGGCAGCACTGGATCAGGGGCAGCTCAGCCACTGACAGTGGGAGCAGCAGAATGTGACTTAGGCTATGGGGCAGGACCAGGGAAGACACCCCAGTGTCCTGCAGCTCGGGCTTTGGTGCAGGGAGGATGATCTTGGCTACCACCAAGGGGGCTGGAGAGGGTGCTCGTGTAGAGATAGTGAGGGAGCAAGAGAGCTGGTCTGTGGCATTGGTGGACATGAGATGTGGCTGGAGAACGTGCTGGTTTGCCCTGTGGAGCCCTGATCCCCTGGGAATGGGAGTCTGTCCACTGGCAGCAGCCTCTGCTCCCTGCTCTGTTGCAGATGGTGTGGGGCAGGCTCTGGAGAGGGAAAGGTGTCAGAGCTGTGGTGAGATGCCCCTCCTGCACAGGCCACACGTGAGGGACACATCTCCCAGCACTCAGCCTCATTCAGTCATTTCTATTGGTGCTTCTTCCTTTTCCCTGCTTGGGGAAAGGGGCAAGGCCAATAGTCCAGCCTGCAGAACCCTTGGGTTCACGGCCAGCACATCCCCTTCTCCAGGAAGGATTTGGGGCTCCCAGGATCACCTCCCTTCACATTGGCATGCCCAGAGGACAGGCAGGGTGTTATTTATCCCATCCATCCTCAGGAAGCTCCTGTATCACATCCCTGCTCTGTGTCACGGGCACACAATGAACAGAGCTTCTCATCCAGCAGCTCCTGGATCCACTCTGGATGTCTCTTTTCATGCCTTGCTGACATTGCTGACCCCTGGGCTGGGGCAGGTGGGGGTTGGTTCATGTGTTCAGGAGATGCCTTTACACCTCTGCCTCTCGGGGCTGCCGATTGGGAACTGGGCTGAGTTCCTGCAGTTTCTGTCCTCCCCTGGTTGGCAGAGATGCTGGGGAAGGTGGGACCCTGCTGGCTGCTGCCTCAGGGGCTGTGGCGATGAGCTGGGGAGGAGAAGCAGCGATTTTGTGTGCTGGGGAGGAAAATAGAGTGGGGAGATAAAATTAGATGGAAAGTTGGGGGAGAAATTATTGCTGGGTCACATCAGCTGAGCAGATGAGAGATTCTAATTCCTTCAGGAGGGTGCAGGTTGGGGGCAAACCTCCCACTTTCCTCACCTTCAGAAATGGCTTTCAAGCCCGTAAAGCATCTTAGAAATGCCAGTTCAGCACGGGATCAAACTGCTGCTGCCGAGGACCCTGGCAAGCCACAGATCACTTTGTGATTATCACCACGAGCAAGTCATTTGTGCTGGAAGTAAATATTTTTCATATTGGTGTAAATAAGTCAGAGTTGCTGCCACAAAAATGTTATTTTGCTCTTGTTTCTGGGGCACCAGCCAAATGAACCCACGGACATACGAGCTCAGCACAAACACCTTCCTCCTGCTGGTTGCAAGAGTTAAGATGCTCATAAAGCACTTGGGTTTTGAAATAAACTTTCCTGTGAGAGACACAGATCCAAAGTAACAGATAAGTGCACATCCCTTGCCATGGCTCTGGAGCTCCAAAGAAGCTGTTTACTGGGCTGGGTCAGCTGTGATTTATAGAACTGTTTTCAGGATTGTATCATCTAGTATGTCTCAAAAACTGCCTTCTCCCCAAAGACTGGTCTCTAGAAATCAGATTCCTGACATTCCTCTTATTGTCCAGCTGAGACCTGTGGTACAAACAGCATTTTTTGCAAGGCTGTTTTGAAAAGTGAGCTGTGGTTGTTATTGAACCCCCTCTCCATCTTATTTAGACTTTTCTTCTTTGTCTACTGTTATTATTTATGAGCATGAAACTGGGGCTTCTGTTTGGAGAGCGATTGTTTCTTGAGTAAAATTGTGGGTTTCAGTGGTCTGCAGCTTCTGAGAGAATACTTTGAGTCAATAAATGTGCTACCACAATTCCATAACTGTCCTCGTGAGGATTAAAATAAGCTGAGGGAAAAAACAAAACAAATCTGTTATTTTTGCTGCGACTACTCGAACCTGCAGGGTGAGAGAAAAAGCACATCTTGATTTAAACACCACTGATTTATTTTTAGCCCTGTGGCCAGTGTGGGAGCCTGTGGCTGAAGCAGAGAGAAGGATGCAATGGCTGGATGAGGTCTCCTGGGCTGCTAAATCTTTTCTCTGGCAGTTTAAATACCTGTGTCAGGCAGCAGCTCAGAGCTCCAGCATGGGGTAGTGGGGAAAAATGGGAAAAGTGGGATTGGCATCAACAGCCTCAGGTGCAAACCCTGAATCTGAGAGTCATGAAATGCATGCAACTGGAAGATTTTATAGCAGGCTTTGGGGAAAATGGGAAGAGAACCTTTCACTCAGTGCTGGCATCTTCCTGTACTTCCATGCTGACCCTGTTTCTCCTGGACCTGACCCATGTGAGGATACATTTCACCTTGCAGTGCTTGTCTTCCCTTTCCTGTGACCTGGCCAGGGCAAAAGCAGCTCCAGCAGACACAGCACTCGCTCCTAAGAAGAAATGTGTATGCTCAGGCCTGATACTGAGCAGGAGGGGTAATGGTCCTGTTTGGGAAACCTCGGTGCTTCCAGAGGAGGAGGGTGAAATAGCACTGATGCCACTGTAAGGCCATAGTGGCCTCCAGGTTTTCTGGAGGTTGCCAGGCTTAAAGACAAGTCCTGCCATGAGGTGTGAGGGGATCTGCCCTTGCCTCTGCATGGGCTCCTGTTTTGGAAAGGCACTGAGGCCCCAAAAGATGCAGAAGCTGCTGAAGACCTTGTAAAGGGGAGGCCTGATGCAAGCTGGAAATCCAGGGAAAATAAGGGATTGTTTCAGATGACCACTGGCATCTAATATCTTTTAAAGTCTCTGATGGCACCTAAGCCTTCCCCATGGGACTGAAAGGTGGAATGTGGGAAGGGAGGGAGACCTGCACTGCGCCCAGGGAGCAGCCCCTTGCCAGGTGTAGCTCACTTGCAAGCCAGGGTGGCCTTTTCCCTCCAACGTTTGTCTCCAGCCTCTGCTGCTTCTTGGAAATCGTGTTTTCTATCATCCAGAGATATGCCCCACAGAATGCTTGGTCCTGAGCCCTGAGCTTGCCTGGGGCTTGGCTGAAGGCTGCTCATGGCAGCATTTCTGCATCCCCAGCTGGAACGACGCAGAGGCCAAAATATCAGCGCTGGTGTTCCAAATGAACTGCTGAGGAAGTTTCTGGATTTCAGGCACTCTGATCCGTGGAGCTCTACTTGAACCTCAGAGCCACCCTTAGCATGAGACTCTGAACCTCTCCAAAAGAGCCAGCTCTGCAGCCAGAGCAATCTGGGCCGTGTCTTTTTACTCCATTTCTCGGCATCAACCAACGTGGAAAGGCCACGAAGACATTATCATTTATTAAAAGATGGAAAAAACACTTGCATTTGGGAAAGCAAATGTCACACCATTGATCTAGAGCTGAGTTGTTTACAATGAAGAGGGGTTGATATTTAATGGAAGGTTAACTCCTTTTCTTTCTTTCTTTCTTTCTTTTTTTTTTTTAAGGTGCCTAAAATTACCATACTTTGCATAAAATATGGTTCTGATTAAGAAACATCTGACTTAACAAAAGCAAAGTTAATACATGCACAGTTTTGTATTAGCCTGCCTTTAAGTTTGAAGTAAAACTCTAATGACTACAGTAAATTTGCTCATTTATGAAACTGATAGGAAATGCAATACACAGAAGAGATTAGGGACAAGAAAAACAACCCTTTCACTGCAACTGAGACGAGCTGTGCTGCAGCCCAATCCCCTGAGCTGCTTCCTCTAGGCTCTCTCAGAAGCAGGGACGTGGATTTTTTAAGGATATGTAAACTTCCACATCACAGGGGAAAAAAATTCAGGATACAAAGAGAGATTTGAGGGCTTTCCTGGGCAGAAGGATGTGTTGGTACACACTGAATGAGTGAAATTTGGCCTTGCTGCTGGTCTGCAGTTTCCAAAGGCAGGAGGCAAGGTGGGGGGGGGAAAGAAAAGAAACCTAAACTTTGCAGCTTTTTGGAGAAAGAATGAGCCACATCCAGCTCAGAGAGGGCAGGGTTGACTCTGTGAGTCCTTTCTTGGGCAGCCAAGGATGGAGCTCAGAGCAAGATCTCATCCTGCAGGAGCAAGAGCAGCAATCAAATGCAGGGTGGAGGATGGTGAGTGGGAAAAGTTTTGGTGGAGGAATGACTGGGATGAGAAAAGGGTGATGTGGTCACTGGGTCACAGTGCCAGCAAGCAGCAGGGTCCCTTTCCTGGTCCCTTTGGTGCCATCCTCCCCTGCATTGCTCAGTGGGGTGCAGCTCTGCCATGTGTGACCCCAGCACCTGCTGCTGCCCAAGCAGAGCCCACCCCAGGCTCACCAAAGTCATAATCTAAAGTAAAAAGGTTTTTTTTTTAAACATAAATTATGTAAATGTCACTTTTTTTTCTGACAGGACACAGACATCTTTCATTAACCATTCCATCCCTTCCAAACGAGCATCCCAGTGGGATTCTCCCGTGGTGGGGTGGCCAGAGGATGGGACCATTGCTGTGTGCCTGTTCTGGCTGTCCCTCAGGAGGCAGGGGGTGGCTGCTTTGTTTTCCAGCCAGGTTTTTATTTGCAGGCAGGAGGGGCCGTTTGATCTCAGGGATGGGAGAAGCTGCTGCCTTTGGACGCCTCTGGAAACAGCTGCTTTGGCGGGGGCCCTGATAAGGCCCTGATAAGGCTTTGAAGGTGACAGGGAGGGTCCGAGGGGACATTGCTGCTTGGGGGAAGGGGCACCCCTGGCAGACAACAGCCCGGGCAGGGAGCTGAGGTTATCTGAGCAGCACATCCATCGCTGCCACCCCCTCCGGCGGGGACCGGCGAGGGGTCAGTAACGCACAGGCAGCGGAGCTTCGTGGGACTGCAGGGAATTTTGTTATGACTTCCTCCCTAAAGCAATAAGCAATTCCATGGAGACAGGGACTGGCAGAGCCCCTTGTGTGTCTGGGACACCCCAGCAGCCCCAGGCCCTTCACCATCCGCTGCAAGCCATGAAAAGCAGAGCTTTGGTTTGGTTTGGTTTGGTTTTGTTCCCTTTGATGGGATGGAGCCTCTCATTCCCAATGGCTGACCTGAGGTTGCATCTCACACACCTGCTCTTTAAAAGTCCCATAAAGTGTCCAGTGGAGCCCAGCAACGGGGCCAAGAATAAACCCTCCTTGCAGGAGGGACGTGGAGAAAGGCTGAAGCTGCTTGTGTTTGGGGTTTGGAAGGCAATGAGAACCACTGCTGAAGCTCTCGCTGCCTTGTCCTGCTCTCTTGAGGATTTGCATGTTCTCCAAATATTTACAGAGAAACACGTGTTTGTGGATGCAGAATGCTGCCTTCTTTTCCTTGGTGTTGTGCTGTTCTGTTCAGTGTGTGGCAGCTGTAAGCCCAGAGCAGGAATGGGATAAATGCTCATGGGTCAGCAGCGTTGCTGCTTGGTTTTTCTTACCCTGGGGAGGTGATTCTGTACTGCTTTTTATCAGTTATTTTGTACTGCTTTTTACCAGTAATCAAGTGATTTATGTGCTGGTGGAAAGAGGGTGGGAATCCCTGCCCTGCTCCCCATTTTCTGGTGCTGGGCTGCACCGGTGACTTCATTTGCTGGGTGATTTAGAGTCTAAATCATAAAATCCTACAATGGTTTGGATTTAGAAGGGACCTTAAAGATCATCTTGTTCCAAGTCCCCTGCCATGGTCAGAGACACCTGAAGATGTCTGCCAAAAGGATTGGCCGAGCCATGGATGGGATGTATCATCAAGCTCTCTGCTTTGGTTTGTTGTTTGTTTCTTCTTCCCACATTATTTATAAACCATGATGGGTTTGTTTTCTAGGTTTTCATGCACCACACGAGGGATGGGAGCAAGGTGCAACTCATGAAACAGGAAAAGGCTGCTGCTGGGAAAAGCTGAGCCAGATTTGGTTTCTCTGTAGAAACCCAAGCCCAGAAATTTGGTTTTGCCAATGGAAAAGACACTTGTGTGTGTCGTGGGGGATGTTTTTGCTTTTGGGACAGCTGGTGGAAACCACAGGACAGAATTGAGATGAGTCAGATGGCCCAGAGGCTGCCGAGGTTTGGAGATGGCCCTGAGCAGGCATCCAGGACAGAGACAGCCCTTGCACCTCCACTTGAAGCTGTGTGATCCATGAGAATTTTTTCCCCCATTTTTTTTGGGCTGGCACAGTGCCACGGGGATGCAGTGCAGTAACCTGGGTTTCACAAGAAGGGAAAAGCCTCTGGAGGAGCAAAGCTTTGAACCATTCAGTCTGTAGCCCTGCAAGGCTGGCAGGGAAAGCTGTGAATGAAAACTTGTGGGACCCGGGGCGAGCCAGTTAATCTGGATGGGTTTCCTTGTTTTTCTTTCCTCGTAGGCACTGAGTGTAGGTTGAATTTTATCCCCACAGCCAAATGCTGGGCTGCCTGTGAGCAGCTCCTGCATGCCCACACTTCTGAGCTCTGGGAAATCTGAGCTGGGGATGAAAAAACTGCAGAGTAGCAAAGAGTTTTTGTTATTCCTAGAGCAAATCCAAGCGGTTCAGATGAGACACCCTGGCAAAGCAAGCAGCACCTTCACTTGGAGCCCAGTCCAAGGTGGCTGCAATGGGAACACATCTGCTGTAGGTGGTGCTTGGGTACCCCTGTCCTGAAGGAAGCCAGGTTTGAAGAGCAGTGAATGAAGCTCTGGCCCTGCTGTCACCCTGAGGATACCTGTGGACACACCAGCTGTGAGCTGGTGGCACTGTCCACTGTCACATTTATCAGCAAAAAGGGAGGATTTCAGCGTGTTGTGACTGATGTTTTCCAAACAGAGCTTCCAGAGAATCCTGCTTTATATTTTGTTTTTTTTTTTTTTTTCCGAGGCTGATGAAGTGTGAAAGAAATTTGGAATAAGAAAATCTTTCCATCCCAGCCTCAGAGATCTTATATATCAAAGGAACATGGGTGGGATAGCAAGAGAGGGGGGTGGGAGGATGGTGACACAGTCAGGAAAATGGCAGATAGATGTGCCAGGTGCACACCTTGGATAAGGGACTTGAAATAAAAAGTAGGGAAGAAGTAGGACTTATCTGGAGATGCAAATTTAGGGTAGAAGCCCCAGGTCTACAACAAGAAGAAAACATAGGGGAAGGTCATGGAATCGCAGAATGGTTTGGGTTGGAGAGGACCTTACAGATCACCTTGTTCCAACCCAAATGGAGTTATAGATACTCAGACTAAAAAAAATTGGCAAGAGGAATTTTTATCACAGTCCAAGACACAAATACATTTCAGGGAAAAGGTGGAACATTGCTGGGGTTTTTTTAAAGTAATAATTTCCCAGAAAATATGGGGAATTTTCAATAACGTTTCTAAATGCTTTTGTGAAAGCTTCAAAATTTTTGTGGGTTTTTTATCCTCCCATCCTAATCTTCACCCAGCTTAAGGACACCAGCGTTTTTGATGGAACTCCCACTCAAGTATGTTTGCAGGAAGTCAATCCATGAAGAACTATAACAAAAAAAAATTCCTTGGACAGTTTTATGCATGGAATTACTCAAAACCCCACCACAAAATATTGAAAAATCTGCTGAAATTTTGGGGAAAAAAACCAGTCTGAAGGATCATGAAGAAATGAAAGCATGAAGAAAAGACTGCAAGCCAAAAAGATTTGTATCATAATATATTCTGACACATAATAAAGAAAATAAATGAAAAGAGTCACTGGATCCATTTTCTGCACATCCACATGGAAATTCAGCTCTTCTTTCAGGATTTGTTTTTGTTCTCCTTGCTCTGCTGTGGGTCTCAGGGGCTTTGGTCACTGTGGTCAGGGGAAAATGTCTTCTCCAAGGACACGGCCCCTGGCATGTGCCACCTCCACTGCAGCTCCCACCTGGCCGTGGGGATGGGCAGGAAAAAATCAGGGTGTTTTCCAGGCAGGGATGGGGTTGGAAAGCCTCTGGGTGTGAGGAATGCATGACCTGCCCCCAACTCTTACCCAACACATCCCCCCCACATCAGGGTTTAAAATGAAACCTCTTCACCTTTTCTGTTATCGTGGGCTTTCTGCAGACACTCTTTTATATTGCACTGCACCACTTATATCAAAACCAGAGCAGAAAAAATTCTCCTTGGCCCATTCTTTTTTTTTTTTTTCTTCTCTTTTATGACTCTGCATGAATTTCAAAGCACTTCAGGATTAGGCAGGGGGAAAAGGAAAAGGTACTTGCAGCCTTCATCTAAAATGGATTCATTTCTGTCACCAAAGTGCACTAAAAATATAAATAAATAAAACACAAACTAGATCCAGGCAAGGCATATGGATGTGATGGTTGAACTCTGGATGGTGCTGGCCATGCTGAGCCCTTGTGATGCATCCTGAGTGTGTGAAATGCACATGATGCTGAATAAAATGTGGTTTTCACACAAATGCCATGTTTGTGTATTTACCCAGAACTTGTGAAACATTTAAGTGCATCTTTTAAGACAAAATGCTGGAGTTGTGTCTTCATCTAGGCCTGTATTTATTGGGCACACTGATTATCTGCTCTGCAAAGCTCCCTTGTGCAGGACAAACAGGGGAAGAAAAGAAATGGAAACCCTTGCAAGGGCTGCACATCTTTCTTTGGATTTGCATTCCTACCCGGAGCCATCAGAGTTTTGTGTGTCTTTAACTGACCCAGGGGCTTTAGAATCATAGAATATTTCAAGCTGGGTGAGACCCACAAGGATCATCAAGTCCAACTCCGTCAAGTCTCAGCAGGAGAAACCATTGTCCTTGAGCCACTGGAAAACAACCAGGAAAACTGCTTTTAGTCAGTGTCACAGCCTGTCTGAGTTGCAGCCATCAGTGTTCATGTCAGGAAAGTATGGAGAGCAATTTCCAGCACATATTTTACCATTGAAATGCCCAAAAGATTTGGAAAAATCAAAAGGGGGAAAAAAAAAGAATTTAACTTGAATTGTGTTTTGCCCAAATCTCTGAACTCTGAGTACCCCCAGGTAGTGCCAATCAGCAGTGAGCAGAGAGCAACCACGATAACAAACCATGCTAATGAGTTGTGTTAATTAACCATGCTAATTTATGTCTCTGCCAGCACAGCCACCTTTTTTGTTCACCAGTAACTCCAGCTCAGGAGCTCTCCCAGGAGGCCACCAAGGCTGGGTCTGCCTGGGACACAGCACAGAATTCCAGGTAAGGCCATTGCTCCTCCTCTTTTCTCACCCAGAGGCTGCTCATGTCTGCTCACAATATTCACCAGAACATTTTGCTGGGACATTCTGATGCTGTTTCTGTGCCTTTCCAAATTGTTGGGTGTTATCTGTCGTGATTATTTCTTTTTATTTTTGATGGTTCTTCAAGACGTTCTGGAGCACCGACTCCTTCCTTCAGCGCCTCTGGAGTGATGTCTGGAGATGATTCCTCAGTGAATGAGCACCGTGTGAGGCTCAGGTGTGAGGAGGGAGCCGTGGTTTTGGGAAGCCCTGGCACAGCCTGGCCTGTTTGGGCAGAGCCAGCGGTTTGGACACTCCGACGACATCCATATGCAATGGTTTTTCTTGATTCACAATGCTGAAACTGAAAACCACTTGGCTTTAAACTTTAAGCCTCTGCCTGCATTCCCCCGAGAATGAGCATTTCTGGCAAACTCTGAGTTCTTAAATATCTCTTCTCCAATTACATTCTCCCAGGTTAGTATTTATGCAGGCCTGGCTTTTCCAATCCACGGAGCTGGTACTGGGCTGAGGCTTAATGCATTACAGGTGGCTGGTGGTGCTTTGGGCTCTCTGGCCAAACTGGTTCCAGATGGCCACACAGTATGAGTAATAACATCAGCTCATTAAGTTGCAAGGTTTCAACTACAATCACAGAATTATCAATGAAATAAAAGCTAACGGCGTATCAGCTGCGCTCTAAGCCATAAATAGGATTTACAGCAAAACAAAAACCTTTTTTGAACCCAGATCTCTCATCGTTTCAATGCTGGGTGTCCACAGAATGGGTTTATTCACTAGCAAAAGAGGGAAAAAAAAAGAAAAATCTGTCCCACCCTCTCCAAAACACGCTCCTAAAGGCTACTGCACTGCTGTCCTGAGGGCTTCTGATTTTGGAAGAGCTTTGGGCTGGGGTCCCTGGGAATGCAATCTGTGATCCCTCAGAACACAAGTGGAACGAGCCTGATTCTCAGATGGGAGATAAGCATCAGGAAGCCTCATTACCTCGAGTTTAATCAGGGTTGCAAATGTTTTTCTTTGTGCAGATTGTTGTCTGTCTATGCTGTGTGCAGAGCGTGGCTCCTGCAGGGTGTACAGGTGGCTCCTGCTACTTCATAGCCTGTGGCAGAGGTGGGTTGTTGGTCTGGATGTCTTGCCTGTTCAGAATCAGGATGGAAAAACATTTCTTCAAGCTCCCAGGGCAGCTGGGGTGCTTGAGATCCCTGATCTTGGCTATCAAAGGGGGGATTTCACACTACAAAAAATGTAAAAATAATAGAAAAATATACATAAATTAAGTAATGCCTCTTTGAAATTTCATAGTCCTGGGGCCAAGCAGGAGGTGTCAGTACACAAACACAGCAGCTGAAGTGATCCTTTTGTAAATTCTTCTGGCTTCTCTTTCGGTTGATTTGATAAAACTCCTGCCACCCATCCCAGGCACTTCAGTGCAGCAAACAGGGAGCCTGGTCAGCCTCACTGAGGGGATTTACAGGGAGGGCTCACACTGCCTCTTGCCCTCTCTTCCATTCTGCTAAATCTGACCCCAGTGCCAGGAAATCAGGACTTCATTAGTAGTAAAAACCTAAATGACTTCAAGAAAAAAATCCCAAACAAATAGACCCATTAAATATGGTGTCACGTGGCTTGGAGAAAGGTATCTTGTTGAGGTATAAATGATGCCAAAAGTCTAAATAGGGAATTTTTTCCAGCAAAACCACAAGGTATTCTGTGCTCCTGCATAACAGGCATCCAGAAAAGTGGTGTGTTGGAAGCAGGAAGGTATCTTGCTGGGTATAGTAGAAAAGCCTTGAGAAGTCTGAGGGGAAAATGTGTTCCACAGGCTTGTGGGAAGCCTGAAGAAGCTTTGTATGATCCTGGTTTGCTCCTTGAGGTCCTGGTTGTGGTTGAAGCTGGAATCTATTCCCTTGAGTTAGCAGTGCAAGGATCTGCTTCCTTACTGCCCATGTGAATGAGAGAGTCAAAATCCCTCCCTCGATGAGTAGAGACGTTTTCTTTAGATTTATCCTACCTGCTCAGCCTCCCCAGCTGCACCTCTGTTGCAAGTGCAAGAAGAAGTCCATCTTCTCCTCCTCCAAGGGATGTTTGCAGCAGCATCAGCATCGTGTACGAGTCAGTTCAGGCATTACGGTGTTAGGGAAGGTGAGTACATCTAGAGCCCTCCTATTTAGGATTTAATTATCAACACAGCTGATCCTGTAGGTAGTTCTCTCTCCATCCTGCAATCCTGATGCAGATGTGCAGCATCCCTGCTCCCAGATGTTGGCGGCCTTTTCAGAGCACTGGGCACCAGCCCAAGCAGGGATTTGGTATTGGGGAATTTTGGCACCGGCTGCATTTCCAGAGATGTGCACACTGAGGAAATTATTGTGTGTGAGTGTGATGCAGAGGCACCACTGCAGGCTGAGCTTAAGTCCCTGGGCAGGCACAGCATTGATCAAAAGTCAGGACTGCGAGCAACACGGACAAAGTGACAGAGTGGGGTGGGTTTTCTCTGTCTCAGGCCACTCTTATCCTTTGTGTTTTTTGAATGATAGGCTTCCAACCCCACTTTCCCATAAGGAGCAGGTTTTCAGCAAGGTTCCTGGTGCTACTGTGAGTATTGAGGGCGCCACTTGCACCTTCTGCTTTAAGCACACGTAATTTGGGTGATGCAATGGTGATGTCTCAGCAGGGTCATCCTGCCTGGGTTAAGACCTGTGTTCCCTGTAAAAACAGGATTGATGGAAAGAGCTGAGCCACACAGGGGCCCTAATCTTGGGGGCTTCCATGGGGCTGGGTGATGGATGTGCTGAGCTGGGACTTGCACCAGTCAGCGTGAAACTGGGCACAATTCAGGCACGGCTTGGTAGCAAGAAACTCCATCCTGGTTTCTGGGTTGTTTTTGGGGGTGCCGAGGATGGGATGTGCCCCAAGAGAAGAATAACAAACTCTGAATGCCACTCACCTCCTGGCCCAAGGGTCTGCTGGCCACATCTCTGGGAGTGCAGGATCCTCCAGCATTTTGGGGGGGAGATTTCTACCCTCCCCACCTTCCCCCACCACTGCACACCACGGGGTCCTGCAGGGAATCCTTAGGTGATGTGGCTGCCTCTCCTGCGGGATCAGCATCCCAATTTGGGTCTCTGCTCTGCAGAACCAAGGGTTTGGCTCCAAGTGGGTGGTTTCCAGCCTGTTCCCCTGGTATCTTGCTGTATATGGAGGGCACAAGAGCTGGGTCTGGGCACTGGCTGTCAGTGGTGGGACCAGAGCTCACATGCCAAGCAGTGATCCTAAAGGGAGCCTTGTGTGCAACGTGAGGAATGCCAGACCCACCCGCTGTCTCCAGAGCCGTCTCCCTAGCCAGCCTCTGGATCCTATTTGGATGAGGAGAGATTTATAAGGCATTCTCTTAATTAGGGGCCCCTGTTTTGACTGAGAGAGGATGGGGAATGAGGAGACCTAGCAGGGGCAAGGGTAAACAGTGGCCTGAAAGGGAAGGCTGGCGAGACCGGTGGCGTGCGCTGTAAAGAAGCGGGGGCAATAAAACACACCAATAAAAATGATGTGCACGTCTGCAGCCTCATCTAGGAAGGGGGAACAGCAGCGTGTCCCTTCTCAGGGCAAACAAAAGAAACCCCTCCATATGCAAGCAATTATTGGAAACACATGGGAGAGGTGGACAGGGCAGGCAGACCCAAAAGCCGTGTGATATTGCACAGAAGAGCGAGGCTCATGTGAGGCCTGGGAGTTCATCTATTTCACAACTCACAGTGTACAGAGAGCTTGGCCTCCTCCAAAAGCTGCAACTGGGAAGCCTCCTCTCGTTTTGGCCTCGAGGCCTGTGCACAGGTGGCTAAAGCTTGGGAAGAAGTGTTTGGGAGAAGCAGTTGGCATGGTGCTGGGGAGGATTGGAGCTCCGCTTGGCTTTGCTGTGCCCTTTGTTGAGCTTGCAGCTGGGCAGTGGCACAGCTGGGGCACAGGGAGCAGCACAGCTGTGTGCTGCTGAGCCAACTGGGCTTTTGTTTCATTTGATGGGCAGACTTGTCATTATCACCTTTAAATTTTCCATCAGTGCAGTGGCAGGATAATTATCTCACTGCAGGGATGGGAGTCCCAGAATTTTGCAACTGGACTTCTATGCCTGCATGAAGAACAAACAGCCTCAGGGTTAGCAGTTGGACATGATGGTCTTGGAGATCTTTTGCAGTCTCAATGATTCTATGATCCCACAGGGACTGTGATGTGCTCTAGATGTCCCTGAGGTGCTTTTATGCTCCCTGGCCGTGCCCTGCTGCTCTGAAGGCCACAGCAGGCTGGAGCCCAAGGTGTTATCCAGCTCCTGTGCAGAGCTGGAATGCCTTTGGCTGTACAATGCTCTGAAGCAGAGAGAGATCCTCTTTGATGAGACCCAGCCCTGTGGAGTGCCAGATCAGCTCAGCTGAGAACATTTGATCTTGGCAACAGATCTGAACCACTTTTATGGGCTGCTTCATGTCCACTTGCAAAGAACATGCTGAGAACTCGGTGCATGTCATCAGGTCAGCGTCTCCATGGCTCCAACAGTCAGGTCAGCCACTTTTCCCATACGTGCCAACGCTCCAGTCTGCCTAACAGTGCCCCCAGTCAGGCTAAGTACACAAGTTACTGCTTCCAAATGCCTCATGTCACAAGTTCAGGGATGTTTCCCTCAGGTTATGTGGAGAACTGGCTTGTACAAGTCCAAATTATCCCACTTGGCTTTCCCATTTTCATCCAGGCTGCAATCCCTATGGATCATAGCGTTGACTTTATTTTCCCAGAAGTAATCAGATGACCTCCTGCTCTTTAGTGTTAATAGTAGGAGCAAATGGAGTTTTTAAATTGCAGATACCCTCCCTGTGCCAGTTTGTTGTCAAGTCTTGGACATCAATGCTCTGGGCTGCTATAGATGCTTTGCAACCACTCTAATATAAGTGCTTTGCTTGTCTGTAGCCTTACAGCCTGAGGCTGGGCTGGGAAAAAAAAGAGCTTCCAAACAGGGCTTAAAGCCTTGTGTGAAGGTTGCCTCATTTCTAATAGATAACTTCAGGTTTCTTCAGGTTGGACTGTGAAAGGAGCTGCTCTGACTGCAAAATGCATCACTCCTCTGTGTGCTGTCAGCAATAGAAAGTGATTCTGCCTTTTAAGAAATAACAGAGGGGAAAGGAAGTTCCCTTAACTCCTGAATATGCCAGGCTCATGAATGTTAACATGATTGTGGGGTTGTTTTTCCACTGAGCAAGCAGATGTTTTAGTGCTCTGAGGATCACCTTTGCTGCAAAGAGTGGTGCTTACATCTCTGAGGGCAATGGTATGTTCAGGCTCAGTAAACATGTTCTGCTCCATCTCACTGAGCACTGAAAGCAGAAACTGCTCTTGGGTTTCATCACAGAAGGGGCAGCTTTGCCAATATAAAGAAGAACTTGTTCAGGGGCTGCTTTCATCTCTATGCATTATCAGGGCTACCAAAATAAGGAAAGAGCCCTTTAAGCCTCATTGGACAGTGACACTAAAAATACCCCCACCAGCTCTCTCAATCCCAAGCCCCAAACAACTGAAAAACAAAAGCCAGCCCCAAACCCTAAGCCCTGGAAAACCCTGTGGTATCCATCACTGCCATGTGTAATCACAGTTAGAAACCCAAATGAAGTCTGCAGCCTGTCAGCTCCGCAGACAGATTTGGTGGTGATATGAGCAAAGTCAACATTTAAAATGACTGAATTCTCATTATAAAGATACATGATCCTCCTTCTCATTGAGAACAGTTGGGCTTTGCTTCCAGTGGAGAGCCAAACCATTTATTTTATAGCTCCATTGTACGCTGTGCTGGGAATTGTTCCCGCAGATAGAGGTTTCTAGCACGCTTTCCCCATGTACTTTGTTCCACATGCACGGTGCCCTTTGCTCATGCTGAGGGCTCTCACATGAATTACACTTTGCCTGATTTGGTTGGATGGGTTTCCTACATTTGTGTCCTATAAATTGGCATGGTGGTGTATTTATTTTGGTAATCAACCAGTTCTTTGTAAATCTGTAAGCTTAATTCTCCAAGAGAGGGAAATAAAAGGCTCAGCTTTTTTTTTTTTTTTTTTCCTAACAATGAAGATAAATACCTTTATTTTCATAACTTTTGGACATCTTTTTTTTTTTTTTTCATGGCTTCCAGCCAAATCATGAGGTCCTTGCTCAGGCAAGAACACGCAGATGTCATTAAGCTCCTCACCAGGCTTGTTAGGGCATGGAAAAACTCTTAAGAGGAAGAATGGTCTCATGGTTTTGCCATTGAGCAAGAATTCACTTCAACTGGGCTAAGCTCTTGCTTCTGCCATATATTTCCAGTGTGACCTTGTTCGACCCTCTCTCTCTACATCTGCTCGCCCAAAATCTCCTGCTGCTGAGCTTATAAATCTCCTTGGTTCAGAGGCCCTCTCGCTGTGGGTCGGTTCGTGCAGGAATTTCGGCCGTGAGGCGTTGCAGAGGCAGTGCAGGCACCAGAGCAGCAATTGGCTTTTGGCTCTGCCTTCGGATCCGGGGCTGGCTCCGCCCTGCTCCAAGGTGATGGGATGTGAGCCAGGAGTCACCAGAGCTTTTTAATGCTCAGCTATGCCCCAAAAAATAGACGTTGGCTCTCACCTCCTTAGCGCAGGCACTGTAGCAATGACATTAGGGCGCAGTGGTTGTGGTGCTCCTTGCGCTGAAGGTGACAGCCGAAGGAACAAGGATGGCTGCTGTGGGATCTGCCCTCCTTTTCTGGCAGCCCATCCCTTCCCAGGGAGTCCAGCATCATCCTTCATCTGCTGATCATTAGTGCTGCAGTCACCTCTTGGTCAGACCAGATGTGCAAGCATCCAGGTTTCATTGCTGTCTGGAGGTGCTGGAAAGATCTCCCTGCAGGATTTTAAGTAATGCTGGAAATACAACTATTGGGGCTGAATGAGCATGGAGGAGCAGGGTGGTGGGCTAAGGACTGCTCCCTGCACTGAGTGACACCTCGGGGAGGGGAGGGCTGGCAGAGGGAGCACAGGCTTGGCTCAGCTGCCTCATCTCAGGAGGGTGGTAAAACACATCAGGCACACTCCTGACCTGGTGCTGCTGACTGCAGCCTGATAAGGATCTCCACGTGCTTCCTCCTGCCCTCCATCTTCCCCCCAGCTGGAGGGAGAACTTCAGGGTCGTGGCCAGCAGCAGGGTTTTGGGGAGGACAGCACAGCCCCCACTGCTCTGCCAGCCAGGGCTGAAGCCTCCTGGAAAGGAAAATGTGCTGGATTGCTGCCTGGCAGAGCTCCCCCCGCCCGTGCACACCACCACGCTGGTTATTCCAGCTGGTTATTCCTGCAAACTCCTGCTTGGGGAGAGACTACTTGGGCCTGTCAGGGGTTTGTTTAACTGAAGGAAAAGGGTGTGTGCTCTGCAGAATGGGACCAGGAGGATGCAATCCAGAGTGTGGGTGCACAAGAGTCTTTCCCTGGCCTTGGTGGCTGTGCTGAGAGAGCTGTGGGATTAGGGCATGACACGGAGCCTATGGCCTTTTCCTTTCTTCTCCCTGACCTGGCTGAAGGTGTTTATCAGGTCCAAAGGCCTCCCTGACCTCCTAAGGTTTCATTGGATAAGTGGAAAAACCCAAATCCTTGAAGACTTGAACTATGGCCACTGTCCCTTTGGCTGTAGCACATGTGCTCATTTTTTGGGGGGAAGCAAAATTCACATCCCACTAAACCCCATCTGTATCTCTGTCCCTTCACAATATCTGCTTCTCTTAAAATACCCTTTTGTGTTTTTTTTTTTTTAAATCAGAATAAAACTGGGGAGAGACTGTTTATAGAAAGCAGAAATTCCCTAAGTTACTCTGTTTCCATAGTTTAAAAATCCCTTTACAATAAGTAATGATAACAGTCCACTTTGGTTTTTTTTCATCCCCAGCCTTCACAGCAATATGTTGACTATGAATCTTCAAGCTGGTTAATTCCTATGAAATTCTGCCAGCAGAATCAAATGATTTTACTACCCCGTGTCAAATTAATGGTTGGGTGTCAACCTGTGTCACTTCCTGCCTGAAAAATGACTATGACATTAAGAAGATTTTACTTATGTTTTCCTGCCTGATGATCAAAAATAGTAAAATGCAACTGTAAGGGTGGGGAGAAACCAATTTCGTAAATAGCATTACCACCACACCTCTTTGGAGGAAGCCCATGGTGGTGCCCACACAGTGGGACTCGGGTGTGCTCCCTGGATGTTTGGCTCTGTTTTCCATTTTATGACTGGCTGCTGTGGGAGGAGAATTAGGATGCAGGGCCCTAAAATCAGCTCTGGTCCTTCTTCAGTTGATTGCTTGTTGATGAGATGGCTGGGACATGTTCCTTTTGTAACAAGTTTTCTGAAATTCTTCTTTCTAACCTATATTTAGATATGGCAAAGGCCAGAAAGAAATGAACAGGTGGTCTTCTGGCTGCTGCCTGGATTAAATTCCCAAAGATTGAAGGAATAACCTCTGTAGTCTCATGCTACTGGTCTTGTAGGTGTCCACGTCTGTGAAAGTGTTTGGTTTTGGTGCCCAGGAGACTGGTGGCACATTGATGGGATGCCAGTTGTAATCTGTTATTTTAACTGGTTATTAGTTGCTAATAGTTTGGTTTTTAGAGGCTAATTGCTTCATGGTGACACCTGAAATGTGCAGAGACTGTGCAGGGGTGCATGGTCAGCTGCAGGCCAGCCTGGAAGCAGTTCACTGTCTTTGGTCCAAGCTTTTGAACAAAACATAAAGAAACTCCATATCACAGTTTGGGTGGAACAGAATAAGCCAATGAGTAGAGAAACTGCTCTGTCCTGTGATTTTTGGTGTTGTAATGTCCTTGTGGGAAATACTCCATCAAAAACTGGTGACCTTTCCTGCAAAGGGACAAAGAAGCAGGTAAGACTGTCCCACTGGGAGGTTTATTTGTTTAGAAGGCAGTGATCCTCGACAGGCCCACGGGCAGCTGGAGACAGTGGCCGGGATGGATTCTCACCTCCCTGCTTTCCCCCATCCAGCCCATGCAGGCAGATGGAAAGAGCAGCTGCCAAGCTCACCACACCTCTGCAATAACAATCAGGGATCAGCTCACCTCTGGCCCTCAGTCAGTGTCTGGAGAGACTCTTCTGGTGCCAACTGCCCCACGTTCAAGCCTATTCTTTGGCTGGAATCCCCAGGGATTTGGATTTCAGAGCGCTGGTGAGGTGTAGCCCCAAAGGCCAGGCGAGGACGCTGCGATTGGCAGCATGAAAGACAATCCTCCTTCTGAGTCAGCTCTCAGCTCCTCCAGCCCTGCCAGGACTGTTCCTCTTGCTGCCCTGGCTGTAGCTGCTCTCTCTGAGCCCAAATATTTCCACTGTATATTTTGGGAAGAACTGGAACGTTCCACTCAGCCTTCCAAAATGTGAGTATCTTTCCTTATGGCCCTCCCTAACACCTAAGAGGCAGTTCTGGACACGCTGCAGATTATTTTTATCCATCCTAAGTTGTCACAGCTGGCCCAGTTTTGCAGCGTCGTGTCCACCCCCAGTGAGACGTCCCAAGAGATGTAACGGGTATGGTCCTTACCCTTGTAGTCTCTCCTGTCCCAGGGTCAGCTGGGATCAAAAGGGAAACAGCCAAGGCACATCACATCATCCAGAATTTTGGGGCATAATAGGGTCTCTTGTAGCTTTTCTGTGATCACTTCTGAATCTTTTTACAAAAAGCCCCAAACTCTGTGGAGGAATGGCACAGAGTCAGCACGTGTACAGGGTTTTATCTGGGGAGCACAGCTGGGATGTGTTGCCTGCCCTCACAACCAGACCCATTTCGTCTCCTCCTTACTTGGGTAGGACAGCACAACCTTTCTGTTCTTTTCTCCACTCCATCTCTTGGTTCTCAGGTCAACATTGCAGTCCCAGAGAATTCAAGATGTGACTTCATCACAACTGTAGACTATGAGTCCTGAGAGGTAGCTGTGCTCTGCTTGCATAATCCCATCCATAGAGCCAGAGAGAAATAAATAGGAAGGATGTGGTGTCCTTATGGTTCAGAATGGTCTCAACCATACTCCAAACATCCTCTAAGGTCTTTTTGTAAAGCCCTAGGCTCATAACTGGAGAGATTTTTGGCGTGCAAGACCCTTGTGGTTTAACCCCAGCTGGAAACTAAACCCCACACAGCTCCTCACCCATTCCCCATGGTGGGATGGGGAAGAGAATCAGAAAGGTGAGAAAACTCATGGTTTAAAAAATAAAGATGGTTTAATAGGTAAAGCAAAAGTCATGTGTGCAAGCAAACTACACCAAGGAACTCATTCCTATGGGTGGGAAAGTGCTCAGGAATTCCCAGGAAAAAAGGGCTTCATTATGTGTGACTTGGGATGACAAACACCATCACTCCAAACATTCTCTCTTCTGTTTTCAGCACAAATCAAAACCACAGCCCCACACCAGCTACCATGAGTAAAATTAACTCTACGGCAGCCGAAACCAGCACAACACTTCTTGCAATCTGTGAATCAATCATTCAGCCAAGGAACCTTTACCATGCCTAGAACTTCCTGTGGCTTGTTTTGATTTACTTCACGGACCTCTTCAGCCCAGCTGGTCCAAGATGCAGAGGCCTTTGAGCCAAGGAATAACCAATTTCCAACAAGTGCCCATGAGGTGCTAATATCCCCTTGCCACTGGCATCAGGGACCAAGCTCACATGGGAGCCACAGCTGCTGGGTATGGACATCTGAAAGCACTGATAGAATATAGAAAAAAGAAAACAGTTAAGACACATGACCTCAGAGCAAACGTTTCATTAAAGAATATTTACATATTAATGCTGTTTCCTCTGATAAAGAACTTATGCTCTGCTTAAAAAGAAACTCCTCACCTATTGCTTTGAACTACTTTATCTTCCTACACAAGGCTTTGTTTCGTCACCAGGCTAAATAAAGTCCTGTAGTGAGAACCCTTTGGCACCTGCTTGGACGTTTGCATCTGGGAAGAAAATGTTTTTGACCACTCTCTTTCCCTGTGTGCCATCAATTTGCAGAGCCAAAGCTGCCCCTGGGGCTCACTTCTGCTGCTTGCTCTTGGAGCAATCTCTTTCCGAGCCAGCAAGTGTCAGGATGGTTGGAGAGAGTGGAGCCTGACCAACCATTCCTGGCGACATTCCCCAAAAATCAAAGTGCGACAAAGCGTTCGGGAGGACGCCTAATTATGTTACAAGGTGTGAGGAACTTGGAACCATAATATTGAGACTGCTATAGAGAAGATTATTGTGCCTCACATTTTCCAGTGTGGTGAGCTTATAAAAAGTAAGCCTCTTATTTTATAATGTTTTTATATTATAATTATATTTTAACTCTCACTTTTAAATACATAAAAAGCTGTAATGTTCTATAACCTTGCTGAACTGGAAAATCTGAGGCATGCACATTTGGTGATGATGACAGTTTGATGCATGGATTTTTTGGGGTTGGTCAAATGCCCTTGTCAAAATTTCATAATTGCATCTCACCCATGTGTAGGTTTTTACACTCAGTCCCATCAAAGTCTTATTCAAGCCCTTAAAATAGAGTTTAACTTATTCACAGAGGTTGTGTTGGTCTCACTGAGTTGATTCACCCAGGCTCACAGTAATAATAATAGTAATAAATGATTCTTAACAACATCATTGTGTTATTCCTGATTGCTCCCCCTGGGATTCATGCATATTACAGAGGAAGTCACTCTGTTTTAGAGATAAAACACACCCAGCTTACGAGGGGGGATGTTAATTAGACTTTGGGCATCCATGTTTTAATCTTCATACTTTTATCGTTTTCCTACACGTGAAACGCTTAAAAAAATGTGGAAGCAAATGAGATAAACATCTGCTCCACGCTGGAGTCATCCATCCAGCCCATAATTCAGCATGTGGCAGGGTTTCAGTGGTGAATGTGGCTATGAAAAGGGCAGACAAAAATAGCATCATCTTCCCAGGGAGTCAGGCCAGGCTGCTGGTGGGTGTTAAGCAGTGTGTCTCCTCTCCTGCTCTGCCTGCTCGAGGTGTGGTTCATCTTCACCAAACTGTACTGGCTTGCTTTGAGATGTTCCAAGCTGATTTTCCAGCTCATTTCTCCCATCCAAGTAGGTCTCACTGTGGGGTTTCTCCTGGAGGAGCCAAACAATTCATGGATTGATTCTTGTCTCTCTGATCTGAGCTCAGTGGTGCACCAAGTGGGCACACACAAGGCATCAAAATGGGATGCTGAGCTGCACTGTGCTCAGAGTGCACCCCTGCATGATGCCAGTGGAAGAGTTAACATTCCCTCACTGTCCCTCCTGGGTGGTGAACCCATTCTCAAGTGTTTTCTGTGCAGCCTTTTCCTAAAATTATCTTTAAAGGTATCCCTAAGCACAGGGCTTCCCAGGGATGCTCCAGTGTGCCCAATTCGTGGGACTGGTGAACAGGAGCAGTGCTGAGGTGACATTTAACCAAAAAATGGCACTGCCTGCCCTGTATAAGAAGCTCACAGTGGTCCCTTCTGGATTTGAAATCTGAGAGGTACCTGCATTTGGCAAGTGCTTGCAGGAATGGAAAAGCAGCCCCTCTGCCTGGACCAGACTTCTGAAGCTCCAGCACTGGCTGGAGAATCAGGCCAGGTGGGATTTACCCCTTGCTCTTGCCAATGTGTAACCTGGAAGGGCTGATCTTCTTGGACACAAATTCCTTCTCCTCCTCTCTCTGCTGAAAGCAGGGAGCCAGAGAGCAGCAGCTCTCCCAGCAGCTCTCAATGGCATCTGTTACCCCAGGGCGACTTGCTTTCCCTGCTGTGAAAAGCTGTAAATTACACACCAATAACTGCATGGAAATGGCTGGGCAAATATTTTGAAAGACGTGAGGAACTTTGTAGAAACCACTGCTTTGTGAGTCACTTATGGATGGAAAAAGGTGAACCCAAAAGATCTCCCTGGCAAAAGATTTGCTGGACATGGTCCATGCTCACAGCACCACTCCCTCTCTTCTCCCCCCCTTTCTTACTTATCTCCTTTCCTTTTTACACTTGCTGTTCAAAGCCTGATGAAACCATAGTTTCCAAATTGATTTTTTTCTTTCCCCTTCCAAATTTCTGCTGTCAATAAATACTTCAAAGGTAGAGAGAACTCGCATGCCAACTTCTAGCCTCGAGCTGACTTTTACAGCTCTGCAATAAACCCCTTTAAAAAAAATGTTTATAATGGCCATGGTACTTGACTATTGCAGTGCTTTCTGTCACCCCCATAATGTTAAGTGCCAATAAATCACCTGCACTGTCGTGGTGCCCTGTATTTATTTACAAAGCTGTTAGGGGAATATTTTTTGGTTTTATTGACCAAGTGGAACAAAAGCTGAGATTCTTCATACTGTGGATTTCTTGGGAACTTTAGGGGGGTTTCCTTTGCACAGGAGAGCAGACAAATGCCACCTAAACCTCAAGCTGGCCTCTTGTACCTGAGGTATGCAGTGCTGCTATTTTTGGAGGTGTTTCACAGGGGATAAAGCCCAGCTCAGAGGCGAGGGGGTGCAGGGGTTGCTTGGCAGACAAAGCCACGTGCATCGCCCAACCTGTGCTGGGGCTGAGCCTGCAGCCAAAAATTGGTTAGTGGGGAGGGACCATCCTGCACTGAGCTGTGGGCCGTGAAGAAAAGGGCTTTTTTCTGTTTGTAGGCACTGCTCAGAAGCCTCTCAGACCCTGCTTATGGCAAAAGGGGATTTCTGGGCTCTGATTTCCTGGCCCATGTTAGGCTGGACAAGGCACAAATCTCACTTATTTCTCTTACCACCCACTTCTGACCCTGCTTTGGTCTCTCAGGGTGTTGTACTGCAGCTTATAGACTCCATCATGCCCTTTTTCCAAAGAGCATTTCAACTTTTTGTTGAGTATTCCCCAAATTTCATGCACTGATAAATATTAAAACCATAAACCTATACAATAAAGCTTCTTCTTCATCCCTGTTCCCTGCATGTTTTCATGTCTGCAATAAAGGTTTCTGAAGACAGCTCCCTACTAATGATAGAGGATGAAGAAGAGAATTAGAGATTGCACTATGAGCGTGGACAAAGCCTTGGTTTGAAATGAATGCATTAAAAACGAACCTGTTTTCTCAAAAAGAGTAGACACAGTAAATTTCCCAACTGTGTCAATAACCCCAGGACAAAACGGATTTTGAGGCAGCAATGGATCATGCAGGAAAACAAGGTTTAACTGTTGGTAATTAAAAGTTAATATTAGAAGCAAAAGTGCAATCAGCCCCAAAAGCCACCTGCCTCCTCTTAGAGTGTGTTTTGAAGATCCTTCCCACATACTGCGTTAGGAGCTGCTGCCTCTGAGTGTATCACCTGGTTGGAATTTTTCACAGAGCTTGAATTTATTAGAAAACAACCCCAGTCAAGCAGAACTGTGCAAATTAAATTGGATTTACATGACAAGGTGGAGCCCAGGCACAGCAGCTAGGAAATGCCTGAGAAGCAAAAGACAAACCAGAGGGGATCAGGGAGGAAGGCTGCTCTGTGTAAACAGTGCTTGGAAAAAAAAAAAAAGAAAGAAAAGGAAAAAAATGTTTGACAAATCGCGCAATAAAATTAAAATTCCCACTTCGGCTGCCTGGGGGTTTCAAAAGGAGACACTGAGAGAGACTTGGACACTAGAGGAAATAAACAGATTTCAGCATCTAATAAGTGGGAGGCTGGAATATTATTGTAGGATAAAGTGTTCTGGGATGGGACGAGCTGACCCAGAACATGTTCCCATTGTGAGGAGGGTGAGGACTTGATCTTCAACCCCAGTGAAGCCTGGAGGACTCAGTCCACTGGCTTCAACAAGCTTTAAGAGAAGCCTGACTTCCTTGCAGGCATTAGCAGCTCCATATTTTCTTCCCTGTCGGCTCACACGGCTGCCTATTATCTTATCAAAACATGGTTTCTTCATCAGCAATACGTAGGTTTCACCTGAATCCGTACAACTGAATTGCTTCCATATGCCAGATATTTCACTGGAGAGACCATCCACTTTGGGAATGTCATTACTGCCCAAAATAATCTTCTGCGAGTCATAATGTAAACTCAAAGTTATTGCAATTTATTAGCAATCACAATTTGCCAGGAAAATAGAATCAAGAGAGTATCAGGGAAAGTAACTCGACTGCAAAATGAACATGCCCTCTACTGCAGTCTGAGCCCATTAATGTCGACTTTCCAAATCCAGAGAGTGATTTCCCCTCGTGCCTGTGCAATAAGGCAGTGCAGCGTGTTTTCTCCTGAAGGAAGCAACAGGATTTTGTCGAATATATGGAAGGGGAATTGGTTTTCTGGTTTGTTACTTAAAGCTGATCCTTACTGTCAACATTTGTGATGAGTAAACCTCATGAAATAACACGGCTAAAGGCTTAATCTGGTGCCACTGTGATTTGCAGGGCTGAGTTGGAGAGACGTGGCTGTGGCCGGGGACCAACCTGGCTGCTCCCAAAAATGAAGGGATCTGCTCCCAGAGAGGGTGTGCAGCCATGGACAGAGCCTGGGAGGGGGCATGGAGGAAATGTGGTGGAAAGAAAATCATGAAAGAAGTGCTAAATGTGCCATTTCCTGCCGGAGTCGTTCGGCTTCTGAGAAATCCTCCCTCTCGCATCCTACTGTTTGGAGTGTGTGTGGATTCGGGAGGGTGAGAAATGGCTCTTTATTAGCAACACTTTGATTCCCCTGATCCCGGTGGGCTCGTGGCTGGGATTTCCTCCAGCTGAAAGCTGATGTGAGTGGCTGCCAAGCCTGTTAGTGCAGAAATGTCGACGTGCAGCAGATCCAGCCACTGTCTGTGGTGTGGGGACAGCTGATCTCAGAGCCCTGGCCCCCGTGTCAGTCCTCACACGGAGGGCAGGGCTGTACCCCTTCAGATGGAGGTGGCCTTGGCAGCTGCTGAGGTCCTTCAGCACTGGCCAGAGGTGTCCCCAGGGCTGTCCCCATGCAATGGACAGGGTGGCTTGGCCTTGCTCTGGTGCATGGTCATGGTGGGCAACCTCATGGTCCTTGGATGTACTCAGTGCCAGATGAGAGCAAGGGAAAGTTTGGAGGGTCCAGAATGCAGGATCAGGGCAGATATCTGGTGATGCCTTGAGAGGCCTCCTAGAAACAGAGCCCAGACAGGAGTAAGGGAATAAAGGTGGGGATTTATTGGAAAGGCCTTCAAAGGTACCCCTGGGGAGCCAGAGGTGCTGCCCAGATGGGCCCCGAGATGGACCCTGAGAGGCCACGAGTTCTTCCCACTTTTATAGGTTTGGTTCATTTGCATCTCAGGGTTCATTCTCCAATTAAAGCTTCAGTTTAATGAAGTAATTTTCCCTCAGCTTGGCCCTCTCAGAGGCTCTTTGGTTTACACTTTTTGGGCCCAGGAGGGGCTGGGTGTCCTTGGAGAGCAGCCCCGGAGAGGCTTTGTTGTGTGTGCCCAGCACAGAGAGCAGCACTGAACAGGAAACAGGAAACTCCAGAGTTACACACTGGGCACTGCAGGGTTTGAAAAATATAAAAGTTAAAACCTGAGGCATCACTTGGGGTGGTTGTGTAGCCACATTGAGAGGTGCCAGCAGAGCTCCTAGGTTGGCTCTGTTTGTCTAAAATTCCCCTATCCACCCTGGTGCAAAGAGCAAGCTCTGGCTCATGTAAGCATCATAAAACAGCCATAAAATGTTTGTCCCTTCATGACAGTCATTTCCCTGTCAGGGACACCCCTTCTCATGTGGCACTGGCATTTCTGAGCCACTTGCCCAGTGTGAAGCTGCAGTTGTGGGTGACAGGAGCAGAGAGGGAGGACGGAGCCAGCGGGTCTCAAACAAGGAAAAACACAGGAGCTGTCATTCCCTGGGAGCCTGGGCTGTCCTCTGGGCTGGTGATAATGGATGCAAACTGGGTGTGGGACCCAGTGCCTTCCCTGGCCATCGTCACAGCAGATGGAAACAGAGCACAGCCTCGCCCTGTAAAGCCCACCCTGAGACGTCAGGGGCTGAACTATTTTGGTAGGAGAATAAAAGTCTGAAAGCTCCCCACCCCTTGGTGGATGTTGTGCCCACTCCCCCTGTGCTTGCTTTAGCATCAAAACCAGGCTCTGCCTGTGACCAGCACTGCATTTACACCTCTGCAGCAGCAGTGCAGGAAGAACAGACCAGCTTGGACACAGGAGGAGCCTTAGCCAAGAGCAGATTACATCCTTACAGCTCTCACACTGTGGTGGAGCAGCAGCTCACTTCTGTAGGATGTACATGTCCTCCACAGGGAACATGAGAGCTGTCAAGGTTTCCTTCAGTGTGGACTAAAGTTGGGTTTCAACAGATCTTTTCCTTCCTTTTTCGATTTCTTTCAATTTTTTTCCCCTTCCTGGAAAAAAAATACTGTGAATTTTTGTTCCACTCTCTTTGAATTTAACAGCAGGTTTTTTTCCATTAATTTCAGTGAGGTTGCAGGTATTTGTGTGTGTTTCCACCAGCCAGAGCCCAAGTGTAACAGCTGAGCTAGCCTAAAAAAAAAGGGTTTCTTACAGAGAAAAGGAAAATGGAGTTCTGCTGGAAAAGCTTTTGTTTGGCAGTGGCTGGAAAAGGTTGTTCTGGGACTGATTTAAGGAGCAGTGGGTAAACTTATGCACATGCCCTCAGGGCAGCCATAAGTTCAGTGATGAAAACGTCTGCATGTTTTACACAGCTCTGCTCAGGGACTGGGGGTGAGGCAGCAGCGCTGGAGCAACTCAACACAGACTGAGGTGTCCTTGCTGAGGGGACAGGATGCTCCAGGGGCAGCAAAGAGAAGCCCTGTGGGTGCTTGGGGTGTGCAGGATGAAGCATCAGTGCAAAGCACCCCAGAGAACTTCCTGATGGGAGGTGCAGTCCCTGCCCAGCCAGTGCCAAGGGAGAGCAACTTCCCCTCTGCACGTGCTTCTGGTTTGCATAATTTGTGTGCTAATTTACAGCACAGAAGGAAGGAGGGCTTGGAAGGGATGGTGGCTGCTTCTTTGTGATGTTGTGCTTGGTGTGGCTGCCTTCTTGTGCTGGAGTTTTGCGTGTGTGTGTGTGACATAAGTGGCCTTAAAAAATTCAAGGGATGGGGTGGGAGGAAAAGGAGAATGGAAACTGTCTTTTACTGAGCTAGACACCGTAATAATCCTGGCAGTGAACTAAGGGAGAGCTCCAGAGATGGATTTTTTTTCTGCCATACATTTGTTTTCAGTACAACTGAGGGAGGAGAGACTTTCCCCCTTGCTGAGCAGCAGCCATGCCCGAGGGGACTTGGCCATAACTGATTCCAGAACAGGGTGTCCCTTTTGGGGTCTCTGCATGATTTGCACATAAAACTTGCACCCCACCTCTAGGACTGACATTAAAAAGCAGAAAATGAACTCCAAAGGCTCGACTGGTGAATGGGGCTCTTTGTTCTGGGACACTGTCACCCAAGAGTGAGCCCTACAGGGAGATTTGTAGCAAGATTCCAAGCTGCTAATGAGGAAAGGCTTCTCTCAGTGGTCAGGTGGCAAAGCACTTCAGCACAGCAGCCCATGCTCAAGGAAGAGGAAGATGAGGTTGGCTGTACAAACAAGCACCTGAGTATGGGCATGGAAATTTGGGTATTGTTGTGCTGCTCATGCTGCTTTGAGAATTGCTGCAGCTGGGGAAAATGCTTTGCCAAAACTCTTTGGGCTTGGCCATGGGTTCCTGGGGTTTGGCCATTTCTGAAGCCATCCGTGGGTTTCTGGAGGTGGCTCAAGTCTGCACTGGTCTGTTGAGCTCTCTGAAGAGCCCTTTTGTCACTGAGGGCTGTTGGGCTGCAGCACTTTACAGCTCTGCTCTCCTTGCTGTCATGGTCACAGTCTGTGAAATCTCAGCTTCTTTCATCCCTAAACCTTCTGGATGTTTTACTCATGGCCAAAGCTGCCTGCATCAAAGAAGGAGCATCCCATGGTTCCAGCAGGGTGTTGGTGTGAAGAAGAACCAGTGACCCTGCAGAACACTCCTGGAAGGAGTCAAAGCAGGGAAGGACTCGAAGCAATAAAGGGCAGTGTTGGAGTGGAGATAAGGAGCCACCACAGGCAGATGAGATAAGGCCAAGGGCTTTGGTCAGAGACAACAGTGCAACAGATCTAGATACCCTTTGCAGGCAGGTCAGGCTGGGACCTCAGCTTGCTCTTCTGCTCCATCTGTAAATAGCTACACTGGAGTGAGGATGGTTGTTATCTCTGTTGGAACACTGGGATCAGCCTGGCTGACTTCTCAATGGAGAGAAAGCTTTGTCTTGCTAAAGATCAAGAAGGCTATAAAGCTGCTGGGATATGAGACTACATTCTTGCTTCAGTCTAGTTCCAAACAGGCTTCACCCTCTGGAGGAGTTTTCTTACATTTTGTTAATTCTCTAGCCTGGAGGAAGGCAGGTTTATGGCTTGTGCTCACTCTATAGTGCTTACAATGCTAATGAATTTGAGTAGTTAATCAATTTAGTGTGAGTCCTTCTAAGTGAAAAAAAAACCCTCAAAACACATACATATATATGTATAAAACCATCCAATTTCTGCTTACTCTGTGCAGAATGTTTTCTGTGCTGTCAGTCTAAACACTGGGAAGTATTTTAAACAGATGTAGGCCATCAGTTTCTATAAACATTGTAATTGCTTGGCACCACCGATGCTTACATTGAAAGATGCAGATTGCCAGGATCTGCACAGACACCAGGCACACGCTTACTGCTGCGCCCAGAAACAGAGTTTACATCCCGTCAGAGGCCTGTAACCTCCCTCCTGTAAAGCTCACTTTAGCTTGGAGCCTGGCACCAGCCAAGGGCTGCTATCCCTGCAGCTTTATATAGCTCTGAGCTGCAGGCTCAGCCATTCCAGCATCCTGGCTCGGCAGGGTTTGACAGGAGGATGTGGTTTGGATTCTCCCCCATGGATGCAATGGTAGCAGCACCTCGAGCTGCTCAGGTTGAAAACAATGCAGTTGGCATTCCAACTGTGCTCGGTTCAGTCATCTGCCAGCTTTCTGTGAACTCACCCTGTTTGATTTTTGGCCGATGGTGAAGCTGATGTGCATGCTGCTGTCCCTGGGAAGCAGAGGAGGTGTGGTCCTCAGCTCACCCTCCTGTAAAAATGATGAATTGAGCTGAAGGGGGGGAGGGGGTGGAAGGAAAGGATGGATAATATCCCTGCTAATAAATCTAGTGCGGCAATTAAGATCGCCTTTAAAAATGTGTATTATCAGCACAAATAGAAATACAGACAAGAGCAGCGGCCAAGGGCTGCTCTGTGTCTATAAAAAACAGGATGGACTCATCATTTAGCCAGGGACTGCTGGCCAAGCCCACGGCTCTCCTGCACCAGGGTGAACAGCTCTCCCCAGTCTGTCGTTCATCCTGAGGTCACATGCAGCTCAGTCAATTTTATTCCATATTTGCCTGCAACAGGGTGGTGGGTGATTGCCAGCACCTTGGGTCCTTGCAGTGTTTTTGTTGGTGGTGATTCTTCCTTTATTCCTGATGGTGTTGGGTCAGAACTGGACACCTCAGCACTGCAGACCAGTGGCAGTGAGTGGCCTGAAGGTGATTGCCCTGCATCACTCCTGCCTGAAGACAGCACCACGTGCATTCTCCTCCTGTTAAGAAATGCTAAGTGGCAACAACAAAAAAAAGAGATTTTGCTGATAGCATATGTTCAAAACACAGGCTCATTTCTTAATATGCTTTGGCTCCAGCCTCTAGCTGAGAAGCCAGATTGCTGAAGCACCAGAAGCGTGGATAAATGTACAGTTGGGGCATTGCGTAATTTTTGCCTCAGTGTGACACACAGAGAAAGCTGTGAATATCTCCACAGACCAGAGAAAGCAACTGCTGCTCTCCTGGAACAAACATTTCGGGTCACTCTTCTATCCACTGTTAATTCTTGACCAGTCTGGTGTTGGGAAAGTTGTTGTCCAGATTTTGAAGCACAAATGAAGCATTTCCCACTCGATGGAGGCACAGAGGGTGGAATACCAGAAAAGCATTCATCTCCAGAAGGTGATGAGCCCTCCAGGTGTCTGCTTAAGCTAGCTGTCTAATTGTTAAAGTCTCTAAGTCAGTTTAGCTGCCTGGCTAAACTGCTCAACAGATCCTCTGCACAGGGAAGAGACAAAGGTTACTCTGTAAGGCTCTTCCCTGCACGTGAGCTTAATTCCTGCTCTGTACTCACTTGAATAAATATCTCTGCAGAGATTACAAAGAGATCAAAGGCAGATCAGCCTCCTAATTCAGTTGCCTATATGATTAAAGTTGTCTGGGGCAAATGCTCTTTTTCCTTTGCTACCAGTGGCAAAGGTTTCTAGGGCATCTGGTGAGCAACTCCATGGTGCAAGGAGCAGGTTTCTGCAGCAATAAAAAAGGGGCCCTTTTCCCCCAAGAGCACTAAACTTTGCCCAGAAAGCTTCCAAGCCTCTGCAAAGAAACCTAAAGCTGGAGAAAAGGTTGGAGTTTATGGAAGTGGTTTGTGGTTGTGGTTAAAAGAGTTTGCTCTTCCATCTGTGCACAAGGGTCTTTTTCTAGGAATTTTTGCTCATGTCACTAGGAATTCAGCCCAAAATAGACTCATTGGGACAGAGAAGAAGTGAGAGCATGGCTCAGGAGTCAGAAATGCACAAAATTTGGCTTGAGACAGAGTTGTGTACTCTCTTAGAAGGGCATAATCTGATGTCAAGCTTTCCCCAAGAGTCATACTCCTAAATGGGAAGAGGCCCAAAATGATCACATGCTGAGTGCCTGTCCAGAGACAAGTGGCTCTTACTGCCAAACAAACTGGAGGGGAGGGCTGCTCTTGGAAAATTCCCTGCTGCCCACGTGCTGATCCTCCTCTGGAGAATGGGCATTTCTCCATCACAGCCAGGCCAATTGCTCTCCTCAACACCAGCGTTCCAGGAGTCACCATCCCTGGCCTTATCTCCATCTGCACTGGGGTCAGGAGCTTAGCAGTGCTCTGCCACTCGACTGTCCCTTCCCTTTCAGCCAAGGTGGGTGTCAGTGAATCTTTCTGGAGGAGTGGGAATTTTCTCAGGTGGCTTCTGGCAGGAGATCAACAGAGAAAAAGAAATCTGCCTTGAGTATGTCTTTGCTTTGACTTTGGCCTGAGCATGCCAAAGTCTGGGTCTGGGGTAACATAACAGGCAGGAACATGGGAAAAATGGTACTCTCCTGTTATTTTATTGCATTTGATGGGTTTTAAAATATACAGAATGTCCTCTCTCCAAATGAAGCATACCTGGAATTTCTTACTCCAGAAGTTAAACTGAATTCTTGGTTGAAAAAGTCCTCTGAAGAAAATGCTGTAATGTTTGAGGCCTTTCCATTATTTCATTAGTTATTTTTTCCATCCGATCATTAAGTTTTCCTTAATTTTATTAGGGTCCTTGCCTCAGTTGCTCAAGTGACACCTTTCTAAAGAAATGCAGGTTTTGTCCTTTAGGTAGCAGGCAAGAGTAGATTCTGTAAGCTGCAATTATTCGGTTCAGCAAACACATCAACAAGCAGTGACCCCTCCAGAGCAGACCTGAATTTCTCAGATTAGTCATATTTGGCTGTGAAACTCTTCCATGGTCCAGCACAAGTCAGAGATCAGATCTTCTACTGGGATGTGAGAACCGTCCGACCCAGTATCTCAGCAGTTACATAGCATTTGAAAATTGGGAAAACAAGATAATTAATCCCTTCCTGCCTCTTTTGAAGGAAGGATTAATGGGTTTATGAGGATGTGACCTGAGTATCTTCTAAACTGATTTGCCTGTTTCTCCCAGTGAGAGCAGCCCACCAGCCAGAGCAGCAGGGATCCCTCATTCCAGCATCACCGTGAGACACGAGACAGTCCCGAATGACGCCTTAGGATCCACTTGATGCCTTAATTTTGTCTAGCCTCTGTTTTTTGGTAGCCCTTCAAGGCATCACCATCAAGATCTGAATCTCAAGACTGGCCTCTGCCAAACTGCAGGCTGGGGTCCAAGCATCAGCAGCAGTTATTTAGGAAAAGCTTATTCCAAGACACAGTTTAGAAATGCCTGCAGTGTTTCCACCCTGGGAGACAGGGACCAGAGCACATTCCCAGCTGCCTTTCTTCAGCACATTCCCAGATCCTTGGGAGCCATCTGCTGAGCCCTTTGCAGCCTACCTGGGAGCTGGCTGGGTTGGGTTTGAAGCCTTTCTCAAATAATCTGCAGGTCCCACTTGCCATCCTTGTACAGCAAAATGACACCTCTTCGCCGCTGCTGGAAATTGCTCCAATGGCAATGCAGAAATCAGGCTCTGGCACCAATTCCCTCTTCATATTTCCACCTGAAAAAAAAAAAGAAAAAGGAAAACAAAATGAAGCAGCAGAAGTTGCTGTCTGTGGGGCTTTTGGAGCTGCTGCAGGGCCCACACCTTGGGAAGAATGGCCTCTTTGAGGCACTGGCGTTTTGTTGGAAGTGGATGGAGTGGTGGCAAAGCCCTTCTGTTCAGTGAGGGCTCTGGATCCATGACTCTTTCCCCATTACCACTAGCCCAAGGTCCAACAAGGGCTCCTTTGACATCATTTGGAACCGAGCTGGAGCAGGGCTGGGCAAAGTCTTTCCCTTCAAATGGGACGAGGAAAGGTGTTTATGGGAATGCCTGGGTGCTCGTGGGCATCTCCAGTCTGCTGGGAAGTCACTGAGCAGTCAAGTCAATTATTTTTAATGAACTGGGCCAAAGCTGATTGTGTTATTTTGTAACATATTAGTTTGGAAAGCACTGAAATTATTTGGCATCTTTCCCTGGCCATCACAGGGACCCCTTTGTGCTTCCCTTTTCCCCACTTTTCTCTCGTGTGTATAGCTGGCTCCCACATGTCCACTTGCTGACGCTGATTGATTGCATTAATATCACTGTAAATATTACATAATCTCCACTTACAATGCTAGAAGGAACTGATGAGTTTTACTCTGCCAAGAGTTTTCAGGCTGGAAAATAATAATGAAAAAATAATCTCAAAAAAATAAAATCTCTCTTACTCTTTCCCCCCCTTTTTTTTTTTTTTTTTTTTTTTTGCCATGTGCGTTTGCCATTGGCTCCATTGGGTGCAGACCAAGGCAAGGCTGTATGGACTCTTTGTGGCCATTGCTTCTGGGGACAGTGAAAAAGAAGTCACAGCATGACAGCAAATTGTCAGTAAACCTCTCACAAGAGAAGTGATGGGGACAGGGAATACTAGAAGATGATTTATGGAGAAAAGGAATTTCAGGAAAACAGGGTTCAGCTGAGCTGAGAAGGATGAGGATGCACAGGGAGGTCTATACCTCATCCTGGTTCTATGGGCCCGTGGAAATCCAGATTGCAGGCGTGTGGTACCCTCTCCTCTCCATTAGTGGGTGATTTAAGCTAGCACACTGAGTGTTTCAGCTCACCCCCTTTAGGATTTGAAGGTTCTGAGACATGGGCTGGGGAGGCTGCACTGATTCTGGGAGGGATGGAGAGGCTGCACTGGTGCTGGGAGGGATGGAGGCTGCACTGCTGCTGGGAGGGATGGAGGCACTGGTGCTGGGAGGGATGGAGGCTGCACTGCTGCTGGGAAGGATGGAGGCTGCACTGCTGCTGGGAGGGATGGAGGGGCAGCTCCCCTGTCTCCCAAGGAGCCCTGTGGGATGGTCCTTCACACCCCACTCAGGGAAGGTGGGAGGGGAGATGTGACTCCTCCCTCTCCAGCACCAGCCCAGGGCTGTTTGACCTGGTACATGTAACGCAGCCTCCATCCCGACCCTCGTCCGGGCCAACTCTGTTTCTTTTCTCTGTCTCCCTGCCGGAGACAACTCCATATCAGGTTGCGTTCCAAAGCAGGCGCGCTCTTCTCAGACTCCGCAGAAAATCCATTTATCATATCGGCCTTACATTAGCCAAAGTATCAGAGATAAAATTTATCTTGGAAATCTAAACGCAGATTCTAATCTAAGGTACAGCAGCATCTGTTTCCCATTAGTTTTTATTGCTCGCAAGGTTCGAGCGGCATCCCTCCCGCGGTGAGATATTTGGGAAAGCAGAGGTCTGCGCTTCCCAGAACTCCGGGTCCCACTGCTGGTTGCTGCTTATCTCCCAGGGCTCATCTGCATGGGAATAGCTGATTACTCAGCGTGCAGCGCTGGGAAGCGTGTCCAGAGCACAAGCAGGCTCCCTGGGCAGCGCTCCTGCCTGAGCTCAGGGTTATGCTGACTTCAGCAGCACCAGCACTGGGCTTGGACTCCTTTCAGAAGGCAGCTCGGGGATGTTTTTCAGAGGTATTTGCAATGCCAGCCTGCCAGACTCCACTGGTCCAAACTGGCTGGGGAGAGGTGGTGATGTGGATACATGGACACAAAGCCACGATTTCAGACTCCTTTTCTAGCAGAGCTTTTTCTGAGCTGTGCTTTGGGGGTGATGAGCCCCACGTGTGTTGCTGCCAGAAGTGACTCAAACCTGCCACTACTTCTCACCTCACAAGGCCAAATTCTGTATTGTTGGGTGCGTGGGGCAGCTTTTGGCTTAGCCACGGGCAGGCCACTTGATCCAGTGTAATGCAGCCACCTGTTTGAATTGCAACTTCCCTTGGACCCCAGAGAATTGTTCCAGGGCAGCCACATCGCAGGGACGCCCATGACCCAGCTGGGCACCCTGAGGGCACTAGCAGACCTTGATCTTACCCCTGTCTATCAGGATCTGAAGGGAGGGTGCCAGGAGGATGAACCAGGCTCTGCTCCGTGGTGCTGAGCAAAAGGACAAGAGACAATGAGCAGACATGGATGCTCAGGAAGCTCCTCCTGAACATGAGGAAAAGCTTCTTTGTTGTGCAGTGACCGAGCTCTGGAACAGATTTCCCAGAGAGGGTGGGGAGTCCCCTTCAGAGGAGATTCCAGAACAGTCTGGACACAATCCTTTGCCATGTGCTCTAGGATGACCCTCCTTGAGCAAGGAGATGACCAGATGACCCCTTATGGTCCCTTCCAACCTGACCCATCCTGTGAATTCCCTGACCGCCTCATCTTGGACTTTTGATGGTCCCCACTTGAGCTCAGCCCAGCCTGAGCTGCTCCACAGGCTTGCCTGCCCTTTGTCCCATTCCTGTGCTGCTGCTTGGTTTTCCTGGCTTTTCCTTTAGGGAGCAGCCCTGCTCTTGTGCTTCTCCCTGACGCCAGCACGCTTGCCGTGGTGTGCAGTGCCTTGGGCATGTGCTGTGAACCCAGCCTTGCCCCGCCACGCAGAGACAAGTATGCAGCTCTGCAAACTACTGTTTGCCTCTGGAGACAAATTATGGCATGCTGCAATAGCTGAGGAATAGCATAAGAGGAGTATGCAATGAATCATGATGCATATGCACACGAGGGGAAAAGTTCAACCTTCTGTTTGCCATTATCTGGCTCTTGAAAGCTGAACTGCTCAGTTCTTGCATTTTCTTAGTGGAGTTTATTTCTGAGCCATTTCCTAGGTCTCTCTGTCTGTCTCGAGGCAGGGGAAAGAGAGTGTGTCCCTCTGTGGAACACTGCATTTTTGCTGGCTTGCAAATAAAAATGAAATCAAAAGGAAAATGGGATAGGAAGCATGCAGTGTGTAACTTTAGAACTCTGTATTTGTGGAGTTGAACCCTTTTCCTCAGCTTGCCCAGCTGTGGTGTGCCTGAAGCCTCACGTGCTGCTGCACATTCTGGCTGGGGTGGAAGTGCCTACAGGCACAGGGACTTGAAAAATGTCTTGGCTGCAGGAGGACATGTACCCTGACATGCCAATGGTGTTAAAAAAAAATCATGTGTTTTGATTAGAGTCAGAGATATCAGGCCATGTTTTCTTACTGCATCAGTGGAAATGAGTTTTCTCTGATAGGGACAGAGAAAGTGAAGAGAGGAAATATTTCCTCTCCACCAACTAACTCGAAGCTGACTTCACATCTCAAGGTACCTGTTTTTCCCTAATAATGATAGCAAGAGGTCCCCACTTGAGCTCAGCCCAGCCTGAGCTGCATGGCAGCATTGCCTGCCTTTTGCCCTGTTCCTGGGATGCTGCTTGGTTTTCCTGGCTTTTCCATTAGGGAGCAGCCCTGCTCTCCCTGACTGATCTCCTAAACCAGCTCCCTTGGGGTGACTCTGGGCTTTTCAGGGCAGCCTGAAATCCCCAAAATTACTATGGCAATAAAGTAAAATTAGTGTTTAATTCATTTCATGATTGCTATGCATAAGTAGTCCCAAAGAACTGTGGTACCCAGGATGAGATACAAATCAGGGAATTGTTGGTCTTTGCTCAATACATCGGATTTTGTCAAACTTCCAAACTGCATAGTGGATATTTGTCCTTCCTTGGGCAAATGTTTAATGCAAAGAGCAGGCCAAGAGGTTTCCAATCATCTCTTAATTATCTATGAACATCCACATGGGAGAGGGGCTTTTTGGGGGGGGGGGGGGGGTGTGAAACAAAAGCATCTCCTTAATCTAGCGGAAAAACGAGATCCCAAAACAATGAGGAAACAGAAGCTAAACACATTTAGAGTGGTGACAAGACGTGGGTTTTCAAGAATGACACTAATTACGCATTGAAACCCATTAACTTGGTGACTGGAAGAGTCTACATTCCTTCCTTCCTCCCCTTGGCTGCCAGAACTCCTCTGGAAGCGCAGGCTGAGCCGTGCAGGAGGTCAGTGCCGGCAGTGCTGCCACTCCTGCTGTCCCTGGGCTGGGAGGAGGAAGTGTGGGAATGCCTTACAGTGGCTGTAAACTCACCCTGCTCCATGACCTGGAGCCTCAACCCTGACGCCTAAGGGTACCCATTTCTGCTTGAGAAGTAATTTGGTCCAATTCCTTGGGCAGCAACACGTGCTTTTGCTGGGATTAGGAGCAGGAGGAATAAAGTCACCTCATTCCATCCCAGATCCCATTCCTGAGCAACCTTGCTCTGCTCCACACAGCTTGTGTGGGTTGGTTTTGTCACAGCTCTGTGCATGTCCTGGAGAAGCACGTGTGGCTCACGTATCTAAAACTTGTGTTATGTAGCAATGAGAGTAATTAAATGAACAATTGCACTGGAACCTGACCTGCCAAATGAATCTGACCAAAATACACTCGTGACGTTTACACCAATCTGATTTTTCTAGATAATCTCTCAGGGAAAAAAACCCCAACAAAACAACACCCTCTCCCTCAGTGACATTAATTAATCACAGTGATATTTGCTTTCTTATTGTGTGCTCGAGCTGGCAGTGCAGTTACTAAACTTAGAAAACTGTGCCATGTCTTATCTTTTCATTTAAAAAAAAAAAAAAAAACAGCTGTGACTTTCTGAACTGGCTGCACACAGCAGGGAAAGGTCATTCTGGAGAACGGGCTCTGGGACCAAGCAGTGTTTGGAGGTTAACAGAGCACAAACAGTTTGGGATCAGAGATACTGGATAGGATTTTGCACAGTATCTGATACAGCAGAGCCTAGCCTGTTCCCAAAACACAGGGATGAGGATTGTCTCTGTGGGTTAATCCTGCCTGTCCATGCACTGGAGGAAATACTGCAGCATTCCCCCTGTGCCCACCCCCTCAGGAGCTGGAGGAGAATTTAGGTCAAAGTACAGAGGACTGTATTACAGTATTAGCACTTATTATCCAGTTTGATTCTATTAAGGGAAACCTGCAGCGAGGAATGAGAATGGAGCTGGCCCTTTCCACAAGTGCTTTAACAGCTGGTGGCCCAAGAGCTGTTTTGATGAAATAAATCACCCTGGTGGAAAAATCTCAAAAGCCGCAGACTGTGGAAAGTTGACCAGATCTTTACTGGCAATATTTAGGGATGCTCTAAACAATGACACAGTTGTTTTCCTATTACTTTCAGTACTGTGCCTGGAAAAACATGATATCCCTGAAGCTCGCCGTCCCTGAAAGGTTTGGGATGTGTGGCACTGCGAAACCTGACTGCAGGATTCCTGGAGGGGCTCCTGTGCTTGTGAAGACTTTTAGTGTATCCAATAATTAGCAGGATTGCCTTGACCTCAGTCAGAGACAGAAGGACAGGCAGGGTTGGAGGGTTTCTTCCCTGAAGCCTGGCTTTTTCCTGCAAGTGTCTTCCACAATCCTGCACCTGCTGTGAACTCCTGGGGGGAAGAAAGAAAAAAGTGTTGTTGTAATGCACAGCCTCTGCCATAAAACCTGTGAAAAATAAATACAGAGGCAGGGCTGAATGAGCCCTCAGATCCCAGTGGAGAGGCTGTAAGGCACCAGTTCCCTTTGAGCCTGGGCAGGATCCCCCCTTGGAGCTGTGTGGCCTCTGGATGGCATTGCAAGGAGGCCAACTCCGAGTTTCCATCTGCTAGAATTATTTTGGGTTATAACTTGAAGGAGAAGTGCTGGAAAAAGAATCTTCTGGGGCAGAGAGAGGCTTTGCCTGCTCAGGCTGGAGAGAGGAGCTAGGCAGAGGCTTCACACATACGCAGGGTAGGTAAACTCATCAAAAAGAAATCTAATGTTCATTTACTGCTCTTGGGAAGGTCTTCAGTCCAGCCTGCAGGACTGGGTGTCCTGTCAGAGGCTGGGACTAAGGACAGGCAAAAAAACTAAGCTGATCTAAACTGCTGAGTTTAGAAACCGTCCTGCAGCAGCAAAAGGAGGTTAAGGTGAATAAGAAAGGAGACCTTTCCTGTGTGATGGTTTTTGGAGGCTGTTTCTGACTAGGCTTGGACTTTTCACAAATGCCTGGGTGCTGCAGAGGAGCTGAAGTGGTGAGGAAGCAGAATAGAAGCGACCTGCCAAACGTGACCTGCCAAATTCTGCCTAACGAGGACTTGCTCTTTAACCAGGGGTTTCCGGGAGTGGAGATGGAAGTTTAAGTACGAGGTGCACGGGTTGGGGGTTGGACTTCTCCAGACAAGGTCTCAGAGAGCTTTTTGGGTCACCCCGGATGAAGGGCCCTCCGCGGCACCTTCCTGCTGCTGCTGGTGCTGCTCTCAGTGCTTTTCGTGCAGCTCTGATGGGTGAGAGCCACCAGTCCCCCTGCTCATCCTCCCCAAAGGAAAAGCCTGATGACCTCCCAAGGCAGCAGCACCGGTGCCTTTCCATAATCAGCAGAACGCCCGAACTTTGCATGTTTTCTTTCCCTGTTGTCTCTCCCGTTTACACTGCTGTCCCATTTACACCTTTTAATGGCACAAAGGATCAATCTCCTGTGTTTATACAACAGCTTTTGGCCGTGGTCCCTTTGTTGTGGGTAAAGCAGAGAGCCTTTGCTGAGCTTCTTTCCGTTCTTATGAAGCAGAAGCATGAAAATAAGTTATTACAGTCAGAAAGTCCTGTTTACAGGGGGAAAAAATAGATCCAGCCCAGCATGTAATGCAGTAACTGTGGGCTGTGGGAGAAAAGATGTAATTGTTGTCTGTGCTAAACACAAATCTAAACAGGATCACAAGTAATTAGCTATTTAATAGGTGACTAAAGTAAATACTGCAATTAAAAAACCTATTAAAAATAATATTAAAAAAAGAAACCTCGCAAGAAATGCAGCTTTGTCCCGGACTGCCAGTCAACAAAATCAACAAACCATTATGAAAAAAAAGGTCCGTGCATGCCCGAATCAGTAAAACACATAGTAATTACTTGGTACATTTTATCTTCAAAGTCCTCTGCGTGAGCTAAGTAATTAATCCTCCCAACACCTCGGTGCAGTATGTGCAGCAGGCACCGGTAAAAGCAAGTTTGTCTTGCAGCCAGGTACAAATACCTTGTTGTGGGGCTCTTTCTTGATAGAGGAAATGCCTCTCTAAAGTCAATAACGGGGAGTGGAGGTGGTTATCTCTTCAGTGGCACGCATTGTAAGCCGCTGCCGCTTTTGTTTGGGGGGAAGACTGAAGCACAAGGAGTTAAGAGGCTGCACTTGGATTCCCCATCACATTCCAGGATGAGCAGAGCTGCTTTGGAGAGGCCCCGGGAGCCCACGCAGCTCTTGCCTTCGTACCTGTGTCTGAACCTCGGGTGCATCCCGGGGTCAGGGTGATGTGCCAGCCCTGAAAACGCTTCCCGACACAAGCTTTGGGTCTGTTGGGTTGAAGCTAATGGCTTTCAGTTTAATTAGTTGTTTCAGGGCAGAGGGAGAAGGGAGCTTCCCCCTTCCCCGCTGTGATGCTCCAGCAGGAGGGCAGGTAAGACACAGATGATAACTTTGTGTGCCTGTGGTGCTTTGAGCCCATTTTTGTGCTCTCCCCCGAGCAGAAGACAGCTTTCTGCTCTGATCCTTCTGCCTGTTGCTCTGTGTGAAGACTTTTTGCCATAAAGCCAAAAGGTGGGGAGAAGATAAAGGCAAGTAGTAGATCAGAGTGGAGGAACACGTGGGGGAAGGAGAGGTGAGAATGCACTGGTAAAGCATGGAAAACTCACATTTAAATCAGTGTCATAAACACATCCAAGCCTGAGCTCTGGGAGTGCCAGCAGAAATAAAATAACTTCCATGGAGAAATCAAAGATGGTACCATCAGCTCCATCCATCTCCTGCGAAGTTCAGCAACAGGCTGTGTGGAGCTTGGCAGGTGCCACGTGGAGCAAACCTTCCCACCTGGGAATGACTAATCCTACCCTGGCTGCCATTAAGAGACCATTTGAAGCAGTGGGTAATTGGGCTGAGAAAAATAAACTTTCCCACAAAGAAGGCTGAGCTACAAATGGAAAAAATACCTGTGCGGAGATTAATTCTGGTGTGGGAAGGAAGGTGCTTCTGCCAAATGAAAGGCTGTATTGAAAAAAGGAGCTGCTTTCCCTTTGATCAGAGGGGCACCTGGGGAGCAAGGAGGAAAATGGAGGTTTATGGATGGGGGAAAACACAGGTTTATGGATATGCAGCTGGCAGAGAAGAGCGTTTTCACCAAAACTGAGATTTTTGTAGCTGTAGTTGCAGGTGTGCTGGTGTGTGCGTGGAAGGGAAGCGTTGCTGTACATCAGGTACAGGTCAGGATGTGAACAACACCAAAATGTGGCTCCTCCTCCCTTCAAGGAAGGTCCTTTTTTCTTTTTCATTTTTCTTCTTTCTTCCTTGTTTTTTTTCCCTTTTGTTTTTTTCCTTTTCTCCAGGCTCCTATGCTTCTCAGCTTCCAGAGGAGCCCCATACCTGTCTTTATTCTCCAGCCTGCTGTTGATCAGGGAAAAAGATGTTCTCTAGGATGAATCCCCTATCCCATGAGTATCAAGAACAGATACTCAGGAGCATTTTTAGCCTGGTCACCTCCCTGCAGATTTTCCATTTTTGTAGGAATTAAAATGAAAACAAAGGAGGCAGAGCTCAGAAACTTGAATGGGTTTAGTAACATGTGAGGCATTTCCCAAACCCTCACGTCGTGCAGGCATCAGTCATGCAGTGTTTTCCATGTGCACACAAGTCCTGTCCTAAATCCAGAGTAAACTGCCAAGTTATTTCCCTGTAGGATTCACTCTGTGACGTGCATCAGCTGGGTCATCAGCAGAGCCCAGCCCTGCAAAACAGCTTCTAAACTCATGCTGGGGCTTAAACAAGGAACTCAAGCACATGCTTTAGGATTTCATGCTCTCCTGATGTGTAAATAATTCCCACAACTCTGGTTGGAAGCATGGGATGAGATATATGGACTTGTCTATTCGCAGGTTTCCAGGGAATGTCACCTTCTCAGCTCTCTCCTTTGAGCCATCAGGATGTCAGGCTTGGCTGTGTAAGTGGCTCCTCTTTGAAGCTTGATCTGACAGCACGGTGTGGAAAAACTCCTTTTAACAAAACCCAAACTGTTACTCCAGCAAACATTTAACTGGCATCAAATCCCTGCTTATTTCTGCTCTTCCCAAATGGTTTTATTTCTGCTCTCCCCAAATAATTCACCGTTTAGAGGGCGTTTCATGATGTTATTTCTTCAGCATCTCTTTCTCAAGAGAAAATCTGCTTTGCCACACCAGTTGCTTCTGAAAGGACACGGAGGATGATGATGCCTTGAGAGGCCTCATAGAAACAGAGGCTAGACAGGAGTAAGGGAATAAAGGTGGGGATTTATTGGAAAGGCCTTCAAAGGTACCCCTGGGGAGCCAGAGGCTGCTGCCCTGATGGGCCCCGACATGAACCCTGAGAGACCATGAGTTCCTCACCCTTTTATAGGTTTAGTTCATTTGCATCTCAGGGTTAATTCTCCAATTAAAGCCTCAGTTTAATGATTTAATTCCCCTCTGCTTGGCCCTCTCAGAGGCTCTTTGGTTTGAAGTTTTTGGGCCCAGGACGGGCTGGGTGTCCTTGGAGAGCAGCCCCAGAGAGGCTTTGTTGTGTGTACCCAGCACAGAGAGCAGCACTGAACAGGGAACAGGAAACTCCAGAGTTACACACTGGGCACTGCAGGGTTTGGAAAATAGAAAAGTTAAAACCTAAGGCATCAATGAAGAATGTGAAGAGTGGGGAAGTTTGGGATCAGTCCTTTCCAGAAGGTGCTGGATTACCCATGGCTCATCCAGGAGCTGCTGGATGCCCCACTGGCAGCCCAGACCCCTTTTCTCCAGGGCATCCAGAATGGATCACAGACATCAGCAAACAACCTCCTGCTTCTCAGTGTTTTTCAGAGCAAATGTCCCAAGCACATGACTTTCCTTTCTGCCTTCCAGGGGGCGGGAAGCAGCGTTCCCAGACTGCACGCATGGCTTTGCCCTGTTTATCCCACAGTGTCTCTCGGATTAGACCCTCTGCCATCCATCATCCGTTCAGAGACACAGATTTCACTAATGGCCACAGTGTAAATATTTACAGTAAACAGTTGTAGCAGCTGACTCTTAGTAGCCACTGTGCATATGGGGCTGCATAAACAGGAAGGACGATTATAGGGATGGAAAAATTGGCACAGGAAGGAAGGAAAAGTAAGAAACTAAAATGCTCAAGTCCTACAGTATTAATTAATATAATAATTTATTAGAAATTACCCTTCTCTTCTGAAGACCCACAATACAGGCAAAACCACATAGAGTTATTTGGCCCTACAAAATTATATGTAGCACTGAAATTCATCTGATATCACCTTTTTGACCCAAATGATTAGCCAGGATGTGGGGTCCTAGGGCTTGTTTTCGCTAGAAAGTAGATATTAATGATGGTCTCAAGTATTTCTTTAACACAATCATGTTTATTTCAAAGCCTGGGCAAAATCCTTGTTCCCAGAACTCATTAGGAATTAAATAGCAGGAGGCAGTTTCCTTGGGCAGTGGTCCAAGCCCCCTTTTCCAGCCAGCACTCAACCCAAAAAGCTCACTTCATCAGTCTCATTTCAAGGTCACGCTTCATGTGCTTCTTCAGTTACCCTTGACTTTTTGAGCTGCCTTCTCTCCTCGCTACTGTGATATTTCTCATGATGTTTTTACTACCTATTTCTCCCCTTTTCCCCTGTTTCCTTTCCTTTCCCACCCTCCCCTCCCCCCAAAAAAAGACCCAAGAAACTGCATGAAATCNTTAATTTAGTTTAGTTTCTTTCTTTTTCCTTTTTGATTTCTTTTTTTCCTTATCTCCACAAGGATCTTCCTGAGGCAAGGACAGAATTTGTTCTGGCCTTTTAGCCAGGCTTTGCCCCTGAAGGGGATTTTGTTTTCACTTTCCCCTCGAGCTGGTAAATTCCTGTCCCCGTGCAACACACAAAACAGTGACAAATTCCTGTGCACACTTTGCCTGTGGGTTCACAGGCACACACTTTGGACCTCAGCAAGAAGAAATATTGGCTCCCATTCCCCCCCGCCTCTGCCAGAATAACTCTTCCTTTCCGTGTGTTTGTTTAACTAATCTGTGCTCAGGCCACCTGCTCTTCGAAAGGCAGCAGCAGCAGCATGAGAAAATAACAAAATGCTTCACTATTTCAGTGGGGTTCAAGGTTCCGTGGCTTTTTTTGGGCACGGCAGCAGGGTATTTACAGGGCTAATTTCAGCTGCTCAAAGCATTTCAGCAGGTTTTTAAAGGGGCGACCTGCGAACCTGAACTGAGCCAGGCTTAAACTCGGGTTTATCCATCCCAGGTGCCAGGAGTGCTCAGATCCATGCTCTGTGTTCCCTGGCTTGGATCTGTTGTATCCTGCAGAAGGCAGAAGGAGGGAGGTTATTTGACTTGGAGCCGGGCAGATGTCTGACAAAATAATGTGACCAAATTAAGACAGATGAAAAGTGGGGACACAGAGGGGGAGAAAAGTGAATTTCTTTTCCTCTTGTGGAAAATCCAAGCAGTCCAATACCTGCTGCAGTCCAGATGGCATTCATTTCCCTCGTTTACCTAATTGGGGAGACTGGGATTTTTATTTTATTTTATTTCATTTATTTTCTTTTTTACGATTTTCTTGAAACTTTTAATTTTTCATCTGTATTTTGATTTTCTTTAGAAGCACATGTCTTCCTGCTACATGGAAAAGAATCAGTAAGCCATCACCTCCACTTCCTAAAACACTTCTACTGCTGATTTTTTCTTTCTTTATTAAATGCATTTTTGAAAACCTGCTGTCGCCTCAAAAAAAAAAAAAATNCCCAAGAAACTGCATGAAATCCTTTGCTCCTTTCAAAGAAATTCAGATCCTTAGCCCTTAGCACTTGCTAACTCATGCTGTGTGCTTTAGGCAGTGGATCCTCCTGTTTTGGACGCTGATTCTCCCCTCGCCCCCCCCAAAATAGCTGTTTCTTCCATTTATTCTCATCAAAAAGTGTCTATTTGGCATCTCCCTCCCACCTGGCAGTGACTTTATGTCTTCAGCCATTGTGGTTTGCCAGATGCCTGTGATTTTTATTTTATTTTATTTTATTT
>VXAC01001028.1:1132479-1176590 GCA_013399225.1 Rhipidura dahli
AAAAAAAAAAAGAAAAGGCAGGACAACTCCTGCCTTTGCTCAGGAGCTCCTGGAGTCCCATCACTGCTGCTCTGTTGCTGCAAAAAGCATCTCCCACCTCAAGTGGCAACTTCAAGGTCTCTGGAGGGTAACCAGATCATACCACACTGTCTGGCTGGAAACCCTCTGGCCATTTAATAAATGCTTTGGTTTCTTATAATCTTATCAATAATTTTGTTCACAAGGACTGACAGAAAAATACTTTTGTGGGTCTGATCCAAAGTTCAGGTAAAGTCAATGAAAATATTCCTCAGGCATCTCTCTGTGTGGAACCATATTTTGACCTGTCTTTCTAAAGCTTTCAGGAAAAGAAAACTGCTCAATTTGTCTAGCTGCCCTTTAACAAATGGTTTTAGTGTTTTAAAAATTCTGCCTTTGGGATGTTCATGCATCACTGAGCACCGTTAAAATAGAATTTGACATTGGTATTCACAGCAATGCTAAGAAAACTGCCTTTCTTTATAGGAAGGAAAAAACCTAACCCTAAAAGGAACATTAAACACATAAATAACACGAAACATGCCCGTTTCCACAATCATTTCAATGATACATTTATTTGTTTTTAGTCCAGGGCTTTTAAGATAAAGATTAATCATATGAATTATTTTTTTAGGTAATGCACACTATAAACATTTTATTTCCCCCCTCCCTGAAGATCTGGTCCCTTCCCTTTTTATTTCTTGCGGAAAGCAAGATTTTTCCAAACTTTTCGTGAATAAGTGATGACGACGGGAAGTTCTCTAATCTCTTGCCATTTACAAGTGAGTCCACGTGGAGCTTTTGGATGGAAAGTTGCAGCAGAAGGTTCCAAGAGCTGCAGGGCTCTCTAGCTCCAAGCTGGGCTGAGTGTATGGAGATGTATCCCAGGCAGCAAAATCCAGCTTTTCCAGAGCAAGCTCATTTTAAAGACGTGTGGATGTGGCACTTGGGGACATGGGTTAGTGGTGGACTTGGCGGTGCTGGGCTAACAGTTGGACTCGATGATCTCTAAGGTCTTTTCCAAACTAAATGATGCTCTGATTCTATTTTTTCACTCTCGTCCTCTCCCTCTAATGAGCCGTGACAGCCTTTTCTTGCCTGCACATTCCTTAGTACCTATGTAGCCAGAACCCTCTGGGATAGGTAGGGAAGGATTTGGCTGCTCTAGGGCTGTCACAGGATCAGGGTGGCTCATTCTGGTCTGGCCCTGGGGACCGTGCTCTGATTTTCCCACATCCAGAGGTGTTCGTTTGGAGGGAGTGTGAAATTTGCATTTCAGCAGCCTAGACTTTAGTCCCTGGATTAACTCCTCCTGCTCCTCCCTTACAGAGAAGTTGTGTCATCTGGACAGGGGCTTAGGGGTGAGGAATGAGTCTGTCCATGACTTCTGGTGATCTAACAGGGTGGTTTATTCCATTAATACATTATGTTTTCAGGCATGGCCCTTGGTAGTCAACGGGAATCTTTCCAGTTGGTTTCCATTTACTAAATATAAAATGGAGCTGCAGCTTCAGGGGCATTTAACTATGGAAAAACTCCAGTAATCACAAACCCCAGGACTCAAGACCCTACAGATCATAGCCTTGAGTGGTGGGTGACTATGACCTGTAGAACAGTCTTCTCTCTCAGGATTAAGGCCAAGCCTTGGAAGGAGCAATTCAGTCCCTGTTTAGAGAATACAGATTCAAGAACAAACCCCCTCACCCTTGCTAAAATTCCCCCACCAAACACGCCAAGAAACAAAACATGGCGTTTCTTCCAAGGTTAAAACATGGCTTTCAAACATATATATATATATATATATATATAAATATAATAGGAGATATATTAGGACTATTAGGCTTGTGCTTGTGATGGTCTTCTCCAAATTCCACGTGCTTTCTGCAAGGGGACATTGTTTTGGGTCTTGTGCTCCAAGTTTCCAGCTCTGTGGTGGTCACAGCTCTCCCTTACCGCTTCTCCTGGTTTTTTCATATTGTAAACTTTTCAGGAGTGCAGCTCCTTTATCCATAAGGGAAATGTGGGGTTTTTTTATAGTCCTTAAACCGTTGAGGAGATACAAAAAACATCAGCTGGGTTCAGGTCTCAGATTTGCTATAATAAAAATGATACAGGAGCAAAAGTAAGTAATGAATATTGAATATCAAATGTGGACTCAGTTCTAGAACATTTTGATCATTTTTGCTTTGGAGCAAATACTCTGCTTGGGCTAAAATGTGAAAGGCTCACAGGATTTTTTTTATTTTCCAGAGAGAGGGTTGCTGCTATGTGGAAATACTGTCTCTTATGCCACATAGTAAAGTACATTTTTTTCCTCTTTTGCAAAGAAGTGGTGAGAAGCCAGCTTTCTTATTTATCCAACTTGTCATTCCACAGGGAAAAGGACTGGAGATTTAGTAATATCTTAAAAAAAAGTATTGCAAATACAGATGCAATTGTTTCTTGCAGAGGCACATTAAGGAGACAACATTTGGAAGTGCTTCCAAAAACGCAAAACAAAGCTGGATGTAAAATAATTTTGAGAGGAATTTGTGGTATGTAACAAGGGATGAGTGTGTGCCTGCTGAAAGGACAGATCATTTACGTTCAGGGAGACTTATTTCTCTACAAGTCAGATATTCCATGTAACATAACTCAGGAATCCCCATGGGAGCTGCTGTAGGTGGGGAATGGACTCTTGGGTGATGTGTTTATTCACAGGCTCAACGGGAATCAAAGCTTTTCCAAGTGGAGAGCTGTTTGCATGCTTAAGACATCCTCTAAAGTTGCCCAGCTGGGCTGGTGGGACACTCTATGTACAGCCAAGAAAACATGGATTGAATACTGGGACATTAACCCGTAAACAAAACAGGGATCCAGGAGTCCTGTGCATAGGACTTGGCAACTCCATCTCTTTGATGATAGAAGGAGAGGCACAACTCAGATCCGAGTTCAGCTACAAAATGTAACCACACCTCCACGTTCCCAACCCTGTAAAGTTCTGGCCAAATTGCATTAATTTTAGTGTAAACAGGACATGTTTCATATTTATGCAGAGCTCTGGCTGGGGTTGCTGTCCTGAGCCTGAGCCATGGCAGATGAACATCTCTGCTTTAGCCTTGTTTTTGTTTTGCTGGTTCTGCTTACAGCAAACAACCATGTCTGAGAAGCCTGGGGTCCGTGGGATCAACTGTTTAATCAGCTGTAGCAAGAATGTGATTGTCTTTGTTGTTAACCACTCAGCTATGAAAAGCGTGAACAGTATATGTACATTTGGAAGCACCACACCAGTGGCTTTGTCCCTGCTTTGCTCCCTCCTACTGGTCAAATGCTCTAAATAAGTTAAATATTTTGGAAGTCAAGCATTTCACTGTTTTCTCTCCAAAGTCTGTGTTTTCAGTTCAAACAGATAATTGCATCTGTAATGGAGAGATGTTTTCCTCACTTGGCTCTGTTAACATCATAAAACACCTGCTAGGGCTGAGCTGCTTTTACCTCTGAAATGTTTGTTTTTCACCACTTTTTCTGCAGTATAAATGTACTGCTGTAACTAAAAAAGTTTTGCCTTAAATTTTTTTTAAAACCCCCTCTCCTTGGCACTGAAAAAATACTCTACTTTTGCTAGGTTTTGTTGGATTTAATTTTTTAATCTTTTCCTTAGACCATAAATATTTTTCAGGCTTGCAAGAGAAAGCAAAAACCCAGCCAAATTTAATGTAACTGTTGAAGTGTCAGAAATGCAAATCTCCTGTTGCTGCTGTTTTGGTGTACAAGGGATGGAGGATGAGGAACTGATTCTTCCTCTCAGGGCAGCAGTTTTGCATCCCTGCAAAGGGAAGGTTGCACCGCCTCGCTGCCCACACAGCAACAAGAGAGGGCTCTTCACACATTTTAGGGGTGCCCAGCACACAGCCCACTGCCCACACTGAGCAGGTGGACTGGGAAAGGTCACTGATATCCATCCAGCACCACATTACCCTGGGTGTGGGGATTCCATAAGCCATGGAGGAGCAAACTCTGGTCCTGGCTACTCCTGGGCACTGCAGTGTGGCTTAAGTGAGCTGATGAGCAGCTCATGTAAGCAATTGCTTCACTCTGTTGAGTGGCTGGGTGTTGCAAGACCACTCAAGGTTTCAGCTGTTTTCCTGGACGCTGGAATGTGTCTCTGCTCCGAGTGTTGACTCATTTCTCCCAGGAACAAGTGGCTGCTGGCTCTGGACGTCCCGAGCAGCTCCTGTGCACCCAGGGGAGCAGGGTGCAGGGGCAGCCCGTGGGTACACGCCCTCTCTGGCACCCAGAAATCGGATGTTGCAACGCTCACATGCAGATTGCCAGGTTTTTAATGGAAAATTAATGGATGGCTGACCTCAAAATGCTGGGAGCTACCTAAAGGGTTACATCACTCTACCACCCACAAGCGTTTCTTGTGAACTTTTCCCGACTTTCCTTCTCCAACCTCTCGGCTGTCATCTCCTCTGGATTTGGACTGGCAGCAGCATTTGGGTTTGGTTTTAAACTCCAAGGAAAGGCATTTCTGAGGTGCTGCTGAGTGTGGAGACAGGAGAGGTTTCCAATGACTCCAAGCACAGATTCTGTTCCTGAACCAAGCCCTGACTCTGTTAGTGTTGGTATCAAGGAGCTGTTGATATCAAGGAGTTGTTGTGTGGGAGAGGGCCTATCCCCTTTTCCCTCATCTCTGTGTCACCTGAATCTTCCTTGAAAATAGTCAGAGAGAAGCAAACCAGAGGATCTTTTAAAACTGTCCCCAGTGTCATCATCACCATGTCACGCTTTTCAGGTGTTGGCTGAAGAACTGAAGTGTCCCTGTTTCCTCTCTCACCCCCAGCAGCCCGTTTTCTAACTCTCATCTTAAATTTCAGGGGAAAAAAAAGGTGAAAAAACCCCAGAACAGATAAACATCTTGCCACATTGCATAACTCCTGCCTTCAGCGCATTTTCCATGCTCCCGGGCCAGACAGGTTTTCCATTTTGACTTAATAGTTATGTCTCACTCTTTGGAGCGACAGCTCTATCACAGAAATCTCTATCTCTTGTTTTCTAGATCTGCAGCTGTTGATGTTTTTCTAGCTTCCAAATCACTCTTGGTCCCCGGCCATGCCGGGGTGTCCCAAAGACACCAGTGGCAGAACAAGCTCTGGCTGTGCGGAGGTGATGGGTGGTCTGCAGGGGAGCTGTGCCTTAGCCCTCCACCTATGCTCGGGCAAAAAAAAATGTCCTGCAAGACCCAGAAATGTGTTTTCCTTTCGTGTGCAATCCCCAGGTAAGCTTGGAGCTCCCAGAATGGAGGCTTTGCCAAGAGCGGGCAGGCTGCTCCTTGCCCTGCCTGTGCTGCTGTGCCCGTCACAAACGCTCCGTTGTTTCCAGCAGCCCAGGATTGACAGGCAAAACTCAGATGTTCTGGCGCTTTTCTTCCCTTCATTTTAGCATACAGCAAACCTGGAAGGATCCATCTGCCTGCCTTTCCCGTGTGGCGGAGGGTGGCCCAGAGGCAGCGAGGACAGAACCGTGTCCGTGCTGCCTTGGAGCTGCCGCTCATGTGCCGGAGTTTGCCTCTCCCTGCCCGCAAAATGTAACCCGAGCCTCCTCCACGAAACTTGCTCAATTTAAAGTTTACACAAATCGCCTCCTCGCTTCCAGTTTTCCTTGGCTGTCGCAGGGTTTTATTTGTTTTTTAGCCCTTTTCTCAGAGGTGGTTTCTCCGCAGCCGGCTGCCCCCTAATTCCAGGGTAGAGGGAGCCCCCAGGGTTCAGGTTTCCCACCTGGATTGTGCTCAGCAGCCCGCAGAGCCCCAGGGAAGGGAAGGGCCAAGCGATGTGAAAGAACTGGGAGATGCTGGCTTGGTTATCCAAGCAAAAGGGAGGTGGTGAGGATATTACAGTCCTGCAGCGTCCTAAGGACAGTGTCAGGAGGTCACTTGATGTCCAGGTGTGGCTTTACAATAAGGACATTCAGGAGAAAAAGGATGGATTTCTGACAACCAGGACTATGTGATTCTGAGCACTTAAGGAGGCATAAAAATCCTTCAGTTTTATAGGGATATTAGGTGGATTTCTGGGAAGTGCTATGTGATGAGGATAAGATTTGAGGATGAAGTTCCAATCCTAAATGTCCCTCTGTCTGGGGACCAGGCAGATTCACCTTTTCTGGGTTCTTTGCACTGCCAGGACTCCTTTGAGCCCTAATCCTCCCTCAGGGTGCCTGACTATATAGATGCACACCACAACATAATCCTTGTTATGCTTTTGTGGAGTTACTTTTCCTGCTACTCCACTCACACACTGTAAATTAAACCAATTTCTATTGGCTCAATATATACTGAAGATGACTTAATTTCATTTCTTGTTTTTTTCTCAACTTCCCCCCCCCCCCACTAACTCTTCCCCCCAGTTTTCATCTGCCAGGGCTGTAGCTGGAGCAGTTTTTGTCATGATTATCACTCATCATAATTGATCCAGCCTAACTCATGATGTCATAATAAGAAATCAACTCTCTTAAGCTATTTTGTAGACAGCTCATCTCAATAATTCCCCTGCCTTTACCCTGACAATAACCTTATATCTTTTCGGCCTGTTTTTTTTTTTAACTAGCATAATCAGTTTTGTCATGATGGTAGCAGTGCTTTGAGTGCCAAAAACATATTCCCAGAGCAGCTGTGATGAAAAACATAGTAGTGAATTTTGCAAGTCATTATTAGTTATTTGGCAAAAATGAATGGCAGCTCAGGCTCGAAGAGTGTTACCCAGAGGATGCCCAGGAAAGAAATCTCTGTGTGCCAGGGGCTTTCTTCTTTCCACCCATACAGGACAGGCTTTCACTGAGGGTGGTCAGAATGACTCATGTCCTGCCAGAAAAAAAACTGGGACTAAATTCTTGGAAGAAACAGGAATGGAGGGAAAGCCTGATTCACAATGTCTTATTTTTTCTTGAAAAAGTGCTTTTGAAGCTTGCTGTCAATTCAGATTCAGTGACCTGACAGTGCCTGAGCTGTCCTCTTCTCTTTCCTCCGTTCCCTAAATGCAGTTACTGCACATTCAGGAGTTACAAATTCACACTCCTGACTTGCAGATTCTCAAATGCTTTTCCAACCCCAGGAGGGAGATTCCCCCATCCCTCTAGACTCCCCCATGCGATGCTCTGGCTGTGACTGCCTCTCAGCTCCATCCTTTCCACATCCTCTCCTCATTTTCCACCCCAGGCTCTGCAGCAGCCCTTTGCTGAGCACCAGGGAGAGGTGATAGGCTTGGAGCAACCCTCACTTCTCTGGTTTCTGCTCCATTTTTGCTGCACCACAACACTTTTCCCCTCTCCATGTTTGTGGCTGGAAAACATCTGAGACTGTTTTCCTCATTGAAACTTCCAGCTGGGTTAATTTTGACAGTTCTTATTTTACTTCTTGCACTCCTTTTTGCACACTTGGTAAGACTCCCCTGATGAAGTCACATTAAGATACCCATGTGGGACAGGGAGGAGACCTTCTTCCCCAGCAGGGAGGTAGATTTGACAGCATTTTTTTGTGTTTCCTAATAGAAATTCCATTGCCCTTGATCACAGCAGTCACTGAGCCCTTCAAACTCTGACTCCTCCAGCTCTACATCCTTTTTGATCTTGGAAGCCATGGTGTTACTTAGAATGACTCAGTGGTGATCACTCAGTTTAAAGCTCTTTGCCATGAGTTAGGAAGCACTTTTGCAGTGCTCAACCAAAAGCAGGGCAGAAACAGCAACTCCTGAGGGAGCCCATACAGGAATAACTGGGCTCCACCACGACAGTAGAATGATTTCTCCAATTTCCCCCCAGGAAATCTCCATCAAGAGCACAATTCCCGGCAGCTCCCCTCTCTCCAGAGGTCATTCCTGAGGTCCAGTCTCAGTCAGACAGTCCCAGCATCTCATCAGTCGCAACACAAATCTGTCCTGGACAGATTCTGACTGGTCCCTGATGGATCTCTTTTCTTTGCACCAGCAGCACAGCAGTGGCTTGTGATTTATCAGATCTCCACACCAAGGCTCCTGCTGCTCTGCAGAAATCCTGCCAGAGAGTCTGAACCAACTCCTGTGATAATTTTTAAGGGCTTTTGTGACCTTGATTGGGGAATTTGTCTCTTCAGGCAATATTTCTTCCATCCCTGAAGGCCCTGTGTGAATTTCATGGACTTACTTGGCTCTTTGAGTCCTCCCTTGCTGGGGTGAAAGTTCCTGTGAACTCATGGATGGCTGTGCTCTATCTGCCCTTCCACAGGAGCCTTCTCATTCAGGCCTCTCTGAAATACACCTTTTATCCTCTGCCACTTTTGATTTGTTGGTGTTTCTTCTTCCACCAGCACTTTTTTCAAGCCTGCTTTTAAGTACAAGGGAGATTTACATATATAACCACGTTTATAGACATTTATAGAATATCGACATTTCTCCTCCAGTTTAGCTGGAAATGCTGCATCAGGGGTGGTCCTTGCCTCACTTCAAATCACCTTTAATCTCCCACCAGCCACGAATCGCTGCCACTTTCCACTGAGTGCTGTGGAGCAGTTTGAGCCTGGCTTTGCCTGATGGCCAAGGGCCCAGGTAGCCTGTCCTTCTGCAAATTCTCCTTCTAAAGAAATAAAAGTCTCAATTTCCAGCTTGGGGGAAAAAACCACAACATGCCCAAACCACCCCCCTGCCTCAAAAAAACCAACCCCAAGGAAAAAAACTCCATGATCTCAGCAAGTCTGAGAAATTCCTCTGGGAGGGATATTTGGCAATCTCCTGTCATCTGAATCCATGGACAGCCTACTTTGATGAGCTGCAGTGAGACCTTGGATTTGGGCAATCTCCAGCAGATGACGAGCTGCTCACCAGAGCCCTTTCAAAGCAGCTCAGCTCCCAAGAATTGCTTCCCTTCCATCAGACACATCCTTATTCCTGCCCCTCCTGTGTGGGATTTCTTCCTGCTGATGTTCTTTCTGCAGTGGATAGGGAACTTAGAATAAAGGAGGAAAAAGATTGTCTTCCTGTGATGCTGTCATTAAATGTATACTCTGGGAACTGCCTTCTTGGCAGAAATGTGGACGAACCATATATTTCCTTTACTTTTTCCTTGGAAATACATAAAAAAAAAATACAGCAGTCACAAAGCTGTATTGTTAGCAGTGAATGCTGTTTGGGGAAACCTTGTTTTGCTGTTTCTTTTCCATACATTTATCTGGGAGGTTTTTTTGGCTGCTTTTCTCTCGCACAGGCAATAAAGTTCAAATCATTGTAGGATTTGGAGCTTCACTGACAAAAAAAAAGTCAGAACTTGACAGAATGCCCACTAATGGAAGTGGAAAGTCTCCCACTGACTTTTGAGAAAGATTTGCTCGTGTCAGAGGACATCCAAGAAATGTTTTATTTTATGATGCTTTCAGAGTTCAGGAAATGGTGACTCTTTAAGTCAGAAGAGTAGATGAATGCTGGCTCACACATTTGCACAATTTTTATCCTGCTCCAGCATCACTATTTGACTTTGGAATGGACGCTGCTGAGGACAGCATGGAAATATGGAAATGTCCATTTTTTTGCCACCTTTGTCATCATAGACTGCCCAATAGTTTTAAATTTTACAATATTTGGACAATCAGGTTGAAATTTGACAAAAACTGATTTAGGAATGGGATTGTCCTTTGCATATCAAGAGGAGCTATAACAAGATACAACACCCAGACAAATCTGGGCTGGAAACACAGTTAAAAATTTTAATTGTGGAAGTAGATAACTGTAAGATACCTCATGAAGATTTGAGTTATGGGTGGGACCAAAACTGGGTTGTTTTATTCTGTTCTGTTTTCTTCTTTCAGCATGACTCAGAGGTACCACTGGGTAGGGAAAAAATTCAAGACAAGGGTCATCCTGGGCTGTGCAGGAGGTGACAAAAGACCATCATTACAGTGCACCTCATCCTTATAATCACAAAACTGCATGAAGTAGGTAATTACTGACAACATTCACTTCAAATCTCAATCCTCATGCAGGTGACAGAAGGTTTCATCTGCAGAGAAATGCTCTGGAAACCAGGGAAATTCTTCTGCAGCCTCTGGAAAGCAGTGTGGTGTGGGAGGTGGAAAGGGGTTATAGAAAGTGGGAATATAAATGAGGTGTTTGGTGCAGGTAAAAACAAGGCTCTGCTTGTCTGGTGCTGCTCTGGTGGCAGCCAAGCTTGTCAGGATGCTTGGTGCCTCCAGTCCCTGAACAAGGGGCATCCCAACATGCTGATGAGGACATCTTTGGGTCTTAGGCTCTGTTAAACACCAAGTTATTTTGAAGTACCAAAACCCGTGAAGCTGACACCAAGAAAAAGGAAAAAGAAGAAAGAAAAGGGGGCCGTGTTTTGTGGTTAACAATAAACGAGCGTCACGTCTCTTTCCAAAGCAGAAACCTCTCGATTTTTGCTTCTGTCTCATTCAATTATGCTCAAAGGGCCACACTTAAGAACTGCAGGAAAAAGGAGTCAGACCTTTACAGTAAAAGACATGGAGCTGTGTTCCACAGTGCCAGCCTTTGCTCGCTGCAGTTCCCATTCTGGGGAGCAGTCAGGATGCGATGCCAGGGCTGGGCTGGTGCTGGGGCTGGCAGGTAACCCCTGACACCTGGGCATGTCCTGGGTTGGCAGCTGTGTACCCACCCTTGCTCACTGCCAAGCTCTTTCAGAAATCTTAATAAAGACATTTTTGATGGCTGATTAATTAAGTTTCTCATTTCCTTGTCTCAGATAGAAAATTTGGGAGAAACACTCCAAAAGAATGGACATTTTTCTTGACCAAGACACAAACTCACAGAGAATCTACATCTGAGGTGTTTAAATCTCTGAGGCTGGACATGATGGACCCACATGTCCTGTCCTGGATCAGTGTAAATCTCACTTCTCAAAGGTTTAAGACCCCCACATAACCCATGCATGGGTTTCCCTGTTAAGCACCCAATGCTTTTCTCTCTCTCAAGGTTATTAGTTAATGTCCAGATTTTTTATTATTTCCACACTGTAGCTTGAGTTTGTTGTTGTGGGCTGGAGCTGTTGGAGCTGCTGTTGGGAATCTTAGGGCAGCAAGGCACAGGCTCAGTGCTGCCCAGGCTTTCACAAACATTCCTCTGCCTCCTGCATGGCAGCCATGTCTCTAAGTCTACTCTCATTCTCTGTTTTTTTTTCACCAGGATGGAAGCAAATCACACAGATGCCTCTGTTCCCACTTTTATTCCAGCTACATAAAATGCTGAGAGCCTCTTCTGCTTTTGCTGATTAGTTTCAAAGTTTATTGGAAGCTAAGGAGAGGCAAATGGGATATAACTGGGATGGTGCTGAGCCCAGTCCGGGATACTGAACTGAAAAAGCTCTTGGATAGGCAGATAGGTAAGGAAGCATGCTAGAGCATTAATACAAAATAAATCTTCCTCTATTGTTGTTCTTTTCCAAGCAAAATTCTAGCAGATACTCATTTACAGTTTGGATGTCCTGCCGTGAAATGTTGGACATATTTTTAACTTCATGCTGTTAATTACTGGAGGCTTTCTGGAAGTCTCCTGAGGGATTTGGTTGATGCCTTGAGAGGCCTCCAAGAAACAGAGACTAGACAGGAGTAAGGGAATAAAGTAGTATTTATTTGAAAGGCCCTGGGGAGCCAGAGGCTGCTGCCAAGGTGAACCCCAAGATGGACCCCAGGTCACGAGTTCTTCACACTTTTATAGGTTTGGTTCATTTGCATCTCAGGGTTAATTCTCCAGTTAAAGCCTCAGTTTAATGATGTAATTTCCCCTCAGCTTGCCCCCCTTTAAGAGGCTTTTGGTTGATACTTTTTGGGCCCAGGAGGGGCTGGGTGTCCTTGGAGAGCAGCCCCGGAGAGGCTTTGTTGTGTGTGCCCAGCACAGAGAGCAGCACTGAACAGGCTCCAGGGAACTCCAGAGTTACACACTGGGCACTGCAGGGCTTGGAAAAATATAGAAGTTAAAACCTAAGGCATCATGGTGCAGAGCTGTGTGGCTCAGCAGTTCCTGTGCAGGAGAGGTGTCATCTTCTCCTGCCATCTCTTTGCTGTGGTGGCTGCTGCTGTGGTGGCAGCTCACCAGCTGGGATGTCAGCACCTGCTTGGAAAATTCATTCCCATTCATCATTTAGCCCTGTGCAGTGGGCACAGGAGGTGCATCTTTGGGAACAGGGATTGCATCAGGGAGAAGGGTGAGTGGAAGGCACAGAGATGCAGAGATCCATGGCTGGTTTAGCTCAGAGCCTGTGACAACTGGAGTGAAGCAGGGCTGGAGACCCTCCTCTGCTCAGCACGCAAGCCTCGCGATTTCTGCCATCCAGGAGGTTCAGTGTTGAGTGCCAGCATGGTCCAGCGCTCTGGAGAACCTTTCTTTCACCAGGTTCAAGCCTGGAGCAAGGCTGGTTTCTGTGTACACAAGAGCTGGGACAACCAGGGAACCACAGCCAGTGGGAGCAGCAGAGCTGAAAACTTCAAGCTCTGCTTTGTTCCCCACGAAGCCAGGGAACATTAGATTCTCCTGCTTACTGGGGAGGCAGGAAAGACAGGAATTTCAAAACTTCATTCCTTCAATTCGCCTTTCCCTCAAAAATGCTGCTCTTCCTTCAATTTCTTCTCTGGTCTCCAGAATAAGCCAAGTTTTCATAACTCCTTTTTCCCCCACCCTCTGGTTTGAATTACTGCAGTGTCTATCAGTTTTAGCTGACGTTGTGAATAAACTCTCATAATGCAGAGAACATCTTGCTTTCTAAATCACTTAAGTGATAATCAAATTTAGCAGGATGATTTAGAGCCCAGGAAGTTTGGAGGGTGTGTTTATTTTACTAGAATTTTTTTGTACACAGAAGTGACCGTGCTGCTAACTGCCCATATGAGGATCTTTAATTCAGAACTTTTCCTTCACTACCCCATTTTACTGCAATCCCACGTTTTGGAGGATGCTAAAATCACAGCTTTTGTTGCTGCAGATGGATTAATGCTGAAAACTCCCCAGAGAGAAACGAGCTTTCATCCAAGTGTGGGCCAGACAGCCAATTATTTTTCCTTAATAAGAACAACTGCTTGATGCTGCATCATATTGAAGCTAATAGTAAGTTAAATAATAACAACAACAGCTGGTGGAAAGTGAAAGAATAGCAGGAAATAGCTCCTTAGGCATCCTATAGTTAGCTTGTGGCCTTCACTGGCACAGGAGATGGTGGTGATGACTGCTATTGTACAAACGCCATGGCTCCTGCTCAAGAAAAACGAACCCTTATCTGCCTGAAAACTCTCTGTGGGAGGTTCCTGGAAAAGCACGTTGCAGTGGTAAGGTGGGAATGACGGACAATGACTTGCTGTGCAGGCAAGGTGACTGCTCACCACGGCTAGGAAACTCTGTCAGGGTTCCTCGGAGGCTTTCTGGGAAATGTAGCCAGCCTAAAATAAATAACATGGGAATTACTGTTCCTGGAATCATAGTGCTTAATCTGTCATAGAATCACAGAGCACAGAACAGTTTGGGTTTGAGGGGGCCTTAGAGATCATCTTGTTCCTGATGCCTTCCACTGCCCCAGGCTGCTCCAAACCCTGTCCAGCCTGGCCTTGGACACTTCCAGGGATGGGGCAACCACAGCTTCTCTGGACAACCTGTGCCAGGGCCTCCCCACCCTCACAGGAGACATTTTCTTCCTAATATCCCATCTAAATCTACCCTCTTTCAGTTTAAATCCACGCTTCATTTCTCCCTCCATTCCCTGAAATCGGCGGTCAGCTGAATAGAAGGGGGTTTTGTGTACAGCAGTTGTCAGGTTTCCATCGCAAAATCACTCCTTGGCTCCACCTGCCTCCAACCTGACTGTGCAGAAAAACTTCCCCAGCCTTATTTTGGATCCTAATGCCTGTGAACTAAATGCTGGAGGGCCATGGCAAAGCAGTCTGAGCTCCCAAGCAGTGTGAGGACCAGCAGCCTGTCCCCAGTCTGACATTTCCATCCCTGCACTGACAGATTCTGCCTCAGGCAGCTCTAATTGGAGGTAAGGCTGTGTGAGGATCTGAGCAGATTTATTCAGTTGTTCTGCATATCTTGCCACCAGCGAGGTTTTCTCCAGAGTCTGCACATTAATTTTGACATTAGATTTCCTTTATAGGTTCCTAAGTTCATACTTGTAATAAACTTGGCCTGCACTTTTTCCAGCGATGCCCACAATATGCTTCGTTTTAAGACCGATGGAACAGGCTGAGACTTTCTAGTTGTTTTATTTTAATGCAGGCTGGAAGTCACACAAGGAGCTAAAACAGGCTCGAGCCTCTTATCAGCATCATCAGATATCTATCACAGTGTTACATAGGAAGGGCTGTCTGCACAAAAACTGGGGAAAGGTGTGAGTCATCTCTTCGTACTCCATCTCGGTGAGGGGAGCATCACACCACAGCTCATAAGATGTGATTGCACGTGAAAGGGAAGATTTCAGCTATCAGGGGTTATCGCTGAGGTTTTGCAATAGAAATGACCCGTGATTCACTTCTAATTTCAGAAGGTTTGGCAGTTGTTGGGGTGGGTTTTTTGTTTTTTTTTTTTTTTTTTTTGAGTGAATGAAAAGCAGCAAGGAATGCACCCTGTAAGATCCAGAGCTCTCTGCTGCACAAAGACATCAACGCTGTTTGGACACATAAAGGGCAAAGGACTTGCCAAACAATTGTGTCCTGACACTTCACTATTGGCTGAAAATTGACATCCACACAGGACTCCCTATCAGCTCAGCTGTCTCTTGTACTGGTTGGGTTGGCTCAGGAGCTGCTTTTTCTGCAGCTGAATATGTGTATACCTCACGAGTGCCACTTCAGCTGCCTTGCTGCAGATCTGCCATCAGCCACGGGGATCACGTGCATCTGATGCCAGAGGGACAAATGAGGCTGAAAAAATCAATAAAAACCCCACAGAGCAGCCCAGGAATCCTTCCAAATGGTGGGGATCTGCTGCAGACCCGACCTTTCCAAGCATTTGGTGATATTTCAGAAAGCTAGGCCCCAGTGAGAACAACTTCTTTGCTAAGTAAATTGAAAGTTTTTGTAACTAGTGCCTCTGTTTCTTTCTGACTGGACAAAATTTCATCCCAGTACCTCTGTGCAGTCTCTTTTCCAAGAAATGAACAGCTAAGCTGTGGCAAATGTGTGCATCATGGGAACATGAGCAGGAAGAGACACTTAGAAGCAAGGACTACCCAAAACCTCAATAGCCAACTTGATTGGAGTGATTAATATTAGCTACACATAACAAAATACAAAGTTTTGGGAGGTTTGGGGTAGAAACAAACAGTGCTCTTTCCCATGAACTCCTCTGCTGCCTGGCTGAGTTTTGCTCTTACCCCAAATGCTCACATTGTTTACTCCTTTCAAGACCTGGATAGTAACGTTGACCAAATATTGGGTTTAGAGTTATGATTAATCTTTAGTTCTTCTTGCCAAGGACAAACAAAACGTAATGATGGGGGGGAAGAAGTTCAGCTGAAGTCTTCAGGCACTTTGAATGAAGGACAGATGTTGGTCTAGAGGACAGATGTTTGTCTAGAGGACACTGTGACTCAGCCACGCACACCTGTATTACCTTTGGAAAAATCACAGGCTTTTTGCAGAAGGGCAGCTGGGTTGTTGTAACAGCTCTTTCTGGCTTTCAGATCCATGATTTTACACATCCTCTCATTAAAATAAGGCCTTTTCCTGAGGATTTTAAGAAGCTGAGCATAAACTGCTGATTCCTGGATGGAGTAACTTCCTCCAGCCATCGTGAGGTGTGAAATGCCTCTTTTACCAACATCATTACAGCTCTTTATTCAAAGTCCACTGAACTCTGCAGCTCTTCACTGACCCTTGCTGGCCTTAGGCTGATGCACTTAAACACAGAAAAAGCCATCTTGAAAAATTTTTGAGGTTGGGTTTTGCTGCCACTCTACATATTGAACATGACTGAGGTTTGGGTAATTGTTGCAATGGTGAAAAGCAGCAGAAATTGAGCTCCCCCAAACAATCGCTCTTGTCTGATGATCTGGGATTGATTAGGGCCCTTTGTAGATGTCTGAAAAATCAGCTCATATCCTCTGCTTCGTGGGCAAGCCGTATAAAATGCGTTGGGTGTCCCACTGAGTGCTGCTCCCATTGAATCCCGTGTTTATTTTCGGTCAGGGGCTCGGCGGGGAGCTGCGCAAACAGAGCCGCCGGCAGCGAAGGCGCGCGCACGGAGGCTGCCAGGCACACGGTGCCCGTCTGGGTAAGCCTCGTGTAAACACCGGGTCTAGACAAAATGATCTGGAGACAGAAGCCAGCTCTGATGTCAAAGGAGATCAAGTGTTGATAAAATTGCCTGAGCCGGGGAGCCAGAGGGGTTTTGTGTTAAACTTGGATGGTGCTCAGCGGTGAAGTTTTCATTCAGGTTGAGTTAATGGAGTTTTTGACTTAATGTATTACTTCAGACTTCCTAACTGTGCATCCAGGATCTGAGTTAACAGGTCCAAAAGGCCTTTGCTTTGCTCAGTCCTTAGGTGTCTTTCTGGACTGCAGAGTGCTGAGCCCATCCCTGGGTGAGGCCTCAGTGCTTGTCCCTCCTGATGCCTCCAGGATGCTGCCTGCTGGGGACAGGTGTGTGATCCCAGGGACACACCAACTCACCTGGATCCCAAATCCCCTCTCCATGCCTGCTGTCTCCCATAAACACAGTGGATTTCTGCACTGCAGCTGCTATTCCCAAAGTGCCATCACCTTCAGTTCTATGGATACTCCCGAGTGTGTGATGTGGGCAGTGGCTTAGAAACTTCTGCACATTTATTTGCAGTTCCAAGAAGGCCTTGAGATAAGGAATAGCTGAAGCCCAGCAGCTAAGCAACACTTACAGTCTGGAAATGCACTCCCAGCAAACCTGCAGTGATGAAATAAAGCACAAGCTCCCTGTGATCTGTGCCACACTTTTGCCATTAGAGCTGTGGGATGGCTTTGAGAGGCTCTGGTAACTCTGCTTATCATGTAAATAAATCACAAAGAACCTGCTGCCCCTGCTCAGAGCACTCCAAAATGCCTAACCAGCCCTTTTCCATGCTCCACTGCTCCACTGCTCCTCTTAGGCCTTGAATGCTTTATCTGAGCTCTGTATATCCTGCTCGTGCATTGTATTGATTGTTCTGGTTGCAGGAGTGGTCGATCAGATCCCAGTTTGTCCTGAGGTTGTCCTGCCAACATCTGCACACACTCTGTTCTCGAAGGCAAACTTTTAGCCTGATTTCTGGAACACAGCGGCAAAGTTTCCCCAAACCAGAGTAACAAACAAACTAACAAACAGAATTATTCGTGGGAAGCGATTTAGAGCACGGAACAATCTGTCCCTCGCTAATCAGGTTAGGGTCATAATAAGCACCATGAAAGGGAAAGCCTGATGTGTGGTTCCTGTGGTGGAACAGATGTCCCACAGTCTGTGTCCTCGGCTGTCTCTGTTCCCAAGGCACTATCCTGCCCTGGTCTGCTTCAGGACTAGCTCCAACCTCTCACAAAAGATGATCTTCTTTGCTTCCAGCTGGGCAGATATTTCATCTGCTGGATGCTTCTCCTGTGGCCCCTTGGCCAGTGACATGAGGGTGAACACTGGGACTGGACCATGGCATGGGTGCTCTGCCCTGGGGAGCCCATGGGGACATCACAGTCCTGACATTACCAGAGCAAGGGCCACCATCAGCAGGGGCCCCTCTGATGCCCCTGTCCCTCCCAGGCAGGAGATGTGCCAACAAGAGCTGTGCCCATGGAGGCTGTGCCCCCTCCCCTCAGCAGGGAAAACTCTAGGGAAGATGCTCTTTCATATTTCCTCCAGCTGCCCCCAGAGGCGCAGAAAAGCCCTGAAATGAGGGAAGTCATATAATCTGTGTTTTGGATTTGGCATTAAAGCATGCTAACCCCCCTCCCTTTTTTCTTTCGGTGGGATTTCCTTTGCTTTACTGAACAGCTGCAGGCTGCAAGGTCCCAGAATTGTAATTCTGGCCACCATATACTGTCACAGTGTGCATTACACATCCAATAAAGCCTGACTATTGCGTCCTCTGGGCACACTTTAAAATAATTGCTTGTAAAAGCACATACTTATCTCAGCTGCACTCATCTGAGGTACCAGTGACAAAAAAGGTTCCCTGACTTCCCAAAATGCAAGTTCTCCTTATTCTCCTTATACGTCTCACTGTCCCCAACCTCAAACCCGGGATTTTTCCAAGGGAATCACAATATTTTTCCCTTGCACTTAAGCCTCACTCAAGGTTGCATGGAGGTGACCCAACATGCAGCAGAAGAAGCATTTTGGGGATGAGGGGGTGGAAGAGGAAGGAAAGAGGGATTGTCCTGTCTATCCCGTAGGAGATGAAGGACCAGACAATAGCCAAAGCTGTTGGCTTGTCTGCAAGGACATGATGTCACCCTGATGGCTGCCATCGCTCTGGTGTTGTTCAAACATCAAAACTCCTGCGTAACACCAAGGAAAAACAACTTCTCCAGCCAACACGGCCTACAAACCCCAGAGACTTCTCATTTCCTCCATCTCTCGAATCCTCTGTGCAAGAAAGGAGCCTGTAGCCCTTTCTTGGCTCTTCCACCTGGTCTCAGAGTGACTATTAGAAATTAGTGACGAGTGAATACCCAGTGCTTTGCAGTTTGGGGTCACTTGACTTTAAATAAGCATCCAAACATTTGCAGCGGAACCAGCCAAAGCTCATTTGTCTTGAAATTTTCTCACGCGATTTCAGGCACAGTTTCTTCTGGCCACAGCTGGGAGTATCAGGAGAATAGCCTTCTTTGCTGTGTTTTGGCATGGTTGGCTCTAGTGCTAGCCAGAACTGGAAGTTGCAAGAATAATTATCTATCTATCTATCTATCTATCTATCTATCTATCTATCTATCTATCTATCTACCTATTTAATGTACTTTATGTCTGTATGTGTGTCCAAAAACTTGAAACCCTCAGAACCTTAATGAAGCTTTATTCAAAAATTGTCTGAGTTGGACACAACAATTTGGGAAGTGGTTCTTCATTTCTAACCTAGCATAGACAAACTTGTTAGGAATCAGAATTTCAGTCCATTTGAAAGAAAAGAAGTCAAGAGATCTGGCTCTGTGTGTGTGTTCTCAACTTTATCCATTTACAGAAAGTTACGGGCGAAAGTTTATCTGCTGACAGCTCATTGTGAGAATTCCAGGTAGGAGCTTGCAGTATTTACACAAGGTGTTTCATTGTGAGCTCTCAGAATGGGAAAGCACTAAAACTCCAGAAATACACAGAGCGGGTTGCATAAAATTAATTCTCTTGCTTTCATTTCAGTACTTGCAAGGAATCTTTGCCAGTCCTCTTTCCATTCCAGAGCACAGCAACGCCCGTAAAAGAGCAGAAGAGTGTCTGTTCTGTGCAACATTTCTGCTTGTTTATAACAGGAGGCTGGGGGAGAAGAAGGGTTGGATTTATTGCAGCTGGTGGGGGAATCTGGTTTTGTCCATTTTACCTGATTGTCGCTGAAACCATATGCACAATATAGGCACAAAGGAACGTACCTGCAAAGAATTTCTGCTGTGGAGCTTTCTGCAGGGTTTTCCTGAAGCCCTGACCTTCAGCAATCATGGTTTTGCCTTGTTTTACAGAGCTCTAATTGTTCCTAATTTCCTGTCGATAAATGGTACAAGGTGTGGAGTTGCACTTTTAATGTTAAATTTCAATCATTTGTCCGACTTAATAGACGTGAATGACTCTTTTAAGCCTAAGTGCTTTCGGTTCATGTAGGACATATTTATACTGAAAATCTATTTTGAGTGGGTAAAGCCATTATTCAGGAGGTAGGAAAATATTTCCAACCTGTAGCTGCTGAGCTCTGGGGGAGCTGTGGGTACAGGGCTGGGATCTTCTGATCTCCAGAAATCGACTCCGTAGGATGAATTTTTTTTTTTTTTTTTCCCCTCCGGGTGCAAATCATCACAGATTCCCACTTGCCACAGGCAGGTCACAATCACATGTAGCTCAGCTTTGGGGTAATCCTGGTGGCACAAGCATAACGATTCCTCTTGGAACACTGTTGGTCCTTTGATATCTTTCTCTTTCTCATCTAAATCCTCTGTGATTTCTGGTAGAGACAACTGTTTTTAATGGCTGGGTTTCTGTGGAAATCACAAAAGTTTCTTGCAGCAATCTGCTTTTTGCCACCAGTTTCTCTTGCTGTCGCTGATAAGGTCTTCCTTAGCCGGGGGTAGGCTGGAAGGAAATTGGCACATCCAATTTAGGGATTAAACTTCCAGGGATTAGCTCTTCTACCTCCTCCTCTTGTCTGAAGAGGCAGGTAAGGAAGCTCCATACATTCCTGCTGTGCTCAGGGGGCAAAGGAGCTGCAGCCTGGTGTCCCTGAGCCACAGAGGGAGCAGCCAAGAACTCTTCTGACTCTGGGAAAGGAGTGCATGGCTTGAAGCCTCTCTGAGAGCCCCATCTGAGTGTTTTCATCCCAAATACACAGCAATTTCTGCTGGACCTTGTCCTTGCTAGGTGTGTTGCAAGGAGTAGTGTTCCCACCACTTAATGCTTCAAAGAGGCAATAAAATCCCATAGAAAATTGCTTTTGAGCTGCAATTATGCAATTAAGGATTGGCAAAACTGTTTGAACCGGATGGAGGAGAAATTATCAGGGAGTTATTAATGATTTCTGATAAACCAGCTCAGGCAAAGCAGTCTGTGTACAGGCAGTGAGTACTCGACTTTGTTGTAGACATGAGTAACATTTCAGTAAATTGCAATTTACTGAAGTTTTTAAGTCAGTAGTCATTATCCTGTAATGATTAATCCACTGATGAATTTAGCCCTATGTTGCTAAATACTATTTAAGAACAGATTAAAAAAATAAAATGACTCGCCACATAATTTCCCAGCCAGTACGGATCCAGAGTAATCATTCCAGTTACAATGTCCTTGTGTTTGGTATTTTTCATTCAGTATAACACATTGTTGTAAAAGGAAGTTAAATTTTGTCTGAGTATTTTCTCCCTTTCTAAAGCACTCAGTTGCACCCAAAAATCTCTTTGTTGCTAAATATATGGAGCAATTCTTTTATTTGATGTGTGTGATATTGCTTTTTCAGTACTGAATCTCTGAGGAGTCACTGCTTTTGCTATGAAAAAAGATGTGTATCAGAACTTTTCCTTAGCATAGAGTGTGCTTTAGCATAATTCAACTCATAGCTAATCCCCTCCCGCACAGATAACATTTCATACTCAAATTTTGCTCTTTGAGCTTTCCAGCCTTTCAATTCCAGCTCTGGATCCAGATCAGGTTTCCTCACTTAAATAGCTCCCCTGTCTGTTTTGTATAACTCCCAATGGTTTACAGGGTATCTTTGTTTCAAAATCTGTTTCTCTGCTCTGCTGGGACCACATATCTCTCTGTTGTGTTTAACTATCCTCTGCAACCTGTTAATACAGCATAATGGGTTTGCAAAGATAAAAACCTCACCAACAAAATAAGGCTTCTTTCATTACAAAATGGAGGCTGGGAAAAAAAAGAAAAAAGGAGAAGAGGAAAAAGTAGAGTCTTGAAATGAAAAATATTTGAAGAGAAGAAATATCTAGGTCACAGCTTTTCTCAATTTTTGTAATTTAATGCAGCCTGGAATAATTGCTGCATGCATTCTTTTGAAATCAACTCCTATAATGCCCTTATTGCTCAATCTCTATTTTCAGATGTTGCTGGTAACATACAACATTCTGTTTTCCAAATAACTACATTGTAAAAATGCTAAAAAAGTAAGTTGAATGAGAGTTTATCCAAATATTGAAAAGAAATACAGACATCCACATTGGCCTGATAGTTGGTGGGTTCTTCATGGGAAATTGACTCCACTTCTGAAGATGCCACAGCCACAAAGTCCCAAACTCTGGAGATATAAATACTTTACTGAGGGAGAAGTAAAAAGGGGGAAGGGAAAGCCTCCAGTCTCAGGTAATCTTAGGGAAATCTGAGGAAATCAACTAGTGCATTCAGAGAAAACAGTGGAATCATGCATGAGGTCTTCTTCCAGACTGTGCCCTTCTCCTCTTATATTTTAAGGTCACTCTAAAGCAAGTTAAAAGCATCAGGAGGAGGTAAAAATGTTAAAGGCTTTGTGTACAGTCCCTGGGCGTTACCTGGCAGTCCCAGCTTTGCATCACAAAAAATTACTGGAAAACCAGATTTGTGAGGTTTGCATTGCTCAGGAATGCAGGGAGGGGGAGATTCTGGACAGACAACAGCAGAAAAACAACCACACCTTCACTTGTCAGTCTCAGAAAATAAAAGGTGGGCACGTAATATTTTTGGGTTGACACAAAATAGGTTTTAATTTCCCTCTAGCCTCACATTTTTCTATGCAACACTTCACGTGCCACCAGGTCAGGGGAAAGATGGAAGATAAAGACTGAACAAAAGTATCTCCTTATCTGCTGAGAGAGAAAATGCTGGCATGTTTTCAGATCAGGCCTGAGTGTTTGAAAAGCCAGCCTATTACACTGATTGTTTTCCACTCTACAGCAAAAAATGAAGCACTTGAAAAATCTCAGCATGTTTCATGAAAAATTGTTGACTGTAAGTGGAAGTGCAGCTGACAAGGTGGTGTTAGGCATTCACTGGAATTCCTGGCCACATGCCCTCTGAAATTAGTAGACTTGACCTCTCTTCGCTTTTGTTGTGTCTGAGGAGAAGCAGTTTTTGAATAGGAAAAGGGAGAAAGCTTCAGTTGCTCTCATGAATAGTTCCTTATCCTTCCTCTCCACCACTGCACTCCCTCACCAGCTCTTCAGAACAGCCAAGACCTGTGCTGGGTTTTAGGTGGGGTTTGGAATTTAGCTCTGGACCATCTCTGTTCCATCAGGAACATCCATCCCCCTGTTACTCATTGCCAGATTTCTTGTATTAACAATGGTGACCAGACAGTTTTTCCTATGGATAATTCCCACCTGCCCAGCTAAGTTGCTATGGCATTTTTAACAGCAGAAAGTATTGGCCTTTTTATTTTTTTCCCCTTTTCCTACCACTGATTTAACGCAAATATCTGACCTGCCCTGCAAAAGAAAACTTAAATCAGAAAAACTTTAATTGAGATTTTTTCCTGTCAATTCAAGTCTCTTTTTACTCTTGCAGGATGAGGAGTTAACCAGTTGAGCTCAATAATTACTGATAAAAAACCAAGCTGATTTGAGTGGCTTTTTGGCCAGATTTTTAATTACATTGAATAGATGGTGCAGATTTTAAAATACTTTTGCCCTGTTCAAATTTAATTATAGAGTTTGGGTTTGTTTTGGGTCGTGTTTTGTTTGAGAAGTCATCACTGTGTCCATATTAACAAAATTGTCTGGATTGCCCTTTCCAGGTTAAGTCTTAATTTTTATCCTTTATGCTGATGGTGGTAATTGGATTGCACCACTGGCTTTTTTTAGGTTGGTTTAGTGGGATCTTTTTTTCCCCTATTCACATGATTAGTCATAATGACCATAAACAGCCCTATTTCCATCTCAATCAGTGGAGACACTCTGACTAATGCAGGAGCCCTTATACAGCAGAAGCTGAAATTTCTTTGTGTTTTCTGATGTTGAATGTTCATCTTTGAATTCACCATAACTACTGTGGTAGTGTTCCAGATATGCACAATACACTCTACTCCTACCCCCCAAAAAAGTCTCATCATCAGATACAAACAGCACCAATCAAATCATTCATCCACCGAATAATCCTTTTTTTCTTTCTTCTCTTGTCTAGAATAATCAAAGAACATCATCTCACTTCTCAGTCGGTACAAAACTTTCTTCACAAATAGGTGTTCACCTGCTAATTTTTCTTATCAATGCTCAAACACCATCTGAGGTTTCAGTTTTGTTTTTATTAGCCACCAGATTTACAGGGGAGCATAACACAACTTCATTCCATGATCAAAGGAACACACCGCTTTGTGCCAAGTTTCCAATATAAATAACTTGCATTATAAAATAGCTTTCCATTAATTTGTTGCTTCTATAATTGTTCTTGTCAGCAAATGTGTTCATTACTGGAAAGGGAAACTTAAAAAGAACATAAGACCAGTTTCAGTGCATTCAATAAGGCATTAAAATAAGTATTCCTGAGAACCTTTTTTGCAGTATTTTCCCAGCAGTACATCTTCCAATGGACAGCTTAGGGAGAGAAGGAACCTGGGTCATTTTCCATGGAAATCCTTGTTCATTTAGCCCAGAGACTGCAAGACTGGACACTGTTTGGCAAGACATAATTCAATAACAATATCTTCCCTTCCTGGGAATATAACTCAGTTGCTTGGTTTATCTGAAAAACCTTGTCTGAGTTTGTAAGCACAGAAATCAGCAGCTGGTTAAGAGGAGGATTTGAAGCAATTTTGTTTGAAAATGTGGCCCTTTTCAAACAGCAAAGCTCAACTATCTGTATTCTTCGGGTAACATGAGATGAGTGATTATTTAAAGAGCCTAAATGTACCTCCACTCTTGGTGGCAAGCCTTGTATTTTCATATCCATTCCTCAGATGAAAAAGAAACGTGAGACAAATTGCAGAGAAGGGCCCTGTGCCTCTGTGTTTTCAGAGGAAAGTCAACAGGGCGAAGAGAGCTCAGGCATTTTATTGGAGGGATCACATCTTAGCTGCTGGACCATGGTATCCCTTCACCTTCCCAGGACAGAAGAGTCCCTTCTCTCCTGTCATCATCACCTGATGTCCACCAGTCACCTCCAGCAACTGTTCTGATAGGAAATGCAATTTAACTTTGTTCCATGCTGAAACAAAGACATTGGAATCAAGAAATCACCACCAGTTGAGCCTCCAAGAAGCAATTTAATAGAACCTTACAATTGGACTAGAAAGCAAATAATCCACCTTAAATTTATGTGGTTTAGACCCATTTGGAGTGAAAGGCATTGAAGAACTGCAGGAGTAGAACAAAGGAACTAACTTGCAGCAGGTAAAATGACATCTGAGACAACAGAGAAGCTTCATCCTACTTTGGTGTCATAAATTGAAGGTTTTGGTAAAGAGTCACGCATTACATCAGTTTAGCAGTCAGGGACCAATACATCTTCTGCCACCTGTGTAATCACACACACAAGTTATAGCTGCACATGAAAAAGAGCAGGACTTACTGCTTCATCATATTTTATTCCGATTAAATCTCAGGCTTTGTTCTTTTTACTGTGTTTTATGCTATCACCTCAGTCATCAGGAAGAGATGCCACTCTGCCCTTGCGTCATTTTTCTGTGGTTTAAAAAAGGGGAACAATTTCTTCCAGCAAAATCTGGAGTGATCAGGCAGAAAGCTTTTCCCAGCACACAGCCTTCCCCTTGACCTCAGTGTGTCTCACCTGAGCCAGTGTGTGCCGATGTCAAAATGTGAGCTGACAATCCTTGAAGTGAGTAAAGGGATACAGGAACCTAAAGGACCTCAACCACTTCCTCTGCAGTAGCCATCACACCTTAAATTCATCTGTTTCTCCCCACTGATTCAAGAGGGACACCATGAACCTCTCACCATGTGCAATTCTTCCTTGTGCATTGTTAAGGAGCAGGGAAGTGGATCCATTGACAAAGATCTCATTCATCACACCTGCCAGTTTTACCTGTGTTTCCTTTACCTATTTATTTTTCTGGCTGATAGTGGGTTAAAGGGAAAGCTGCACACTGCTGGAGCTGCAGGTTAGTGCTCTGAGGTTTGGAAGGATTTTACTGTCTTGTTGGGTCGTTCTGGAGCAATAACATCATTGTTTGCTGGAAAACAAAGCAAAGCATCTGCTTTCCTCCTCACATCAGTAACTCCATTTGTCAAACCCTGTTAAGGCTACTGAAGCAGGAGACCATCAAAACACTAGAACCTCTGTAATGTCCGAGGGGAATTCACAACTTTGCTGTACCTGGGAAGAACATGAGTCACAGAGAATTTGGCAAGCACAGAGATGCCGGGGAATGCGTCTTGCAAAAGGCAGCACAGGGATGTCAAAGGGAGCAGATGGATTGCGTTGAGCTTTGCAGGCTGGAGGATGTTCTGCTGTCTCCCAGAGCAAAGCGGTTGCTCTGGAATATCTCTCACATCACACTTTCTGCTGATGGAGTGGTCACTGTGCAGGAAGCAGCTGAACCCTTTCAGGCTCTTCCCAGCAGCCAAGGATGCGCCTCCTGACGGCATCATCCTCAGAGATGGCGTGTCTGAGGACAGGCAGTGACAAGGGAAGGTGTTTCACAAGCCCACGAGGAAGTGTCAGATGAACAGTAGCAATGAGGGGGCAACTCAAGGACAGAGATCCCATGGAAGTGTAGGAGAACCGTCAGTATTTTTTTTTTTTCAGTGAGGGAATTACTATTTTTTTTTGCACATTTTTGAGAGAGAGGGAACTGCGTGGGACCTGTTGCAAAGGAGACGCCAACTGCTCCGTGGGGAGTAGCAAAGCAGCCTGGAGATGTTTTAGTTCAAACTTGGATGCAGGGCATTGACTCTAGAATTTTTTTGCCATTAATCCCAAGGTAGATGGGCTCAGGCCCCTCCCAGCATGGTGCTTCTGGGTTCACTGGTCTATCATTCTGCTGCACACACAAAGGTGTTTGGATATTCAGGACCTGACAGAAAAATATCCCCTCATCCTCTTGCTTAAGAGAGAAATGTTGTGCCCCCAAAATCACGTGGCAAGATTGCAACCAGATTTTCAAGTCTCAACGTATTCTGTTTGCAAACTGTGACCAAAATCTGCAGCCAGATCACAGCCCCTGATTAGAGGGGAAGGGCTGGGAGGATGAAGTGCCATGTGCTGTGTGGATGAGCTGGAACCACTGTGCTGTGCCTCAGCTAATTGGCACAGGCCTCACTAACGTGGGTCGTTTCATACATAAAAGCTGGTAATTGTGTGTGTGAGTCTTTCCACTCACTCCCAGTTCAGCTGATGAAAACGCACAGATGTGAGGGTGAAAGGTTGTGTGAGACTCAGGATGTGGCCAGCTCCTCTAAATAGCCTCCCTGAGCTACTCAAACGTCACTTTAATAACAGCAGTAGCTGCATTAATTTATTGTAAATTGAAAAGGAGAGGTAAAGAGAAGGAAAGCCGTGCCAGGATCCTCCAGGAAGACACAAAATAAAAGTCAAGGGGAGCTTCTTCTTTTCCAAACTGAAAAGCCCTTCTGGGGAAGGTGAGGCTTGTGCTTTTCTGCCATCCCACCCTGCCCTCTCCATAACAATTTGCACAGGGAGCATTTCTTCGAGCAGCTGGGCTTGCTCTTCCCACACACCATCCCCCTTGGATGCATTGCATGGGCATTTGAACAACTACCCAACCATAAAATAAGCATAAATGTTTTCTCAGGGAGAAGATGAGGACTGTGTTTTCAATCCATTCCAAGATTTCCCTAAAATAAAGGCTCCGTGTCCACGGACAATAATTGCATTAGCACACCAGGAAGTTAAAATAAAAAAAGGAGCTAAAAAGGGACTGTGTTGGTCACATGCTGCTGGGTTTGTCCCTTTCTGGGCACACTTGACTGGACTTTTTACTGGTTTGTGGACAACCTGAATCTAACAGAGAAGGACTGAAGTACATATGGTTAAGACAGTAAAACATCCAAAAGCCTTTCCAAGCATTAGCTGAATGTAATCCAAAATTCCATAAAAATACTCACTTGAAATAATGTGGAAAAAGAGGAGGGATTTTAAAAATTATTTTAGCCATTTATGTGGGGTTTTGTGTGTCTTAGTGTCTTCGTGACTCTTGGTTCAAATTCCTCAAGTTCACACACCTCACACAAAGTGCTGCGTTTGATTTGGTGCCACAACTGAGGTCCACTTAGGGGAGTTTAATCTCACGGACCCTAAAATCTAACACCTCCAAATTAACACCAATTGTGGTTAGCTTCTTCTCGTGCACTCTCTAGATATTCATTTCTGGCTGTGTGTAACTGCTGACAGGAAGAACGTGTTGGAAAGATTTAACTCGAACCTCACGCGAGCAGACGATGTTCCAGAATATTGGTGCTTTGACAGGGGTCTGGGTGCTGGAACGGAGACAACTTGGAGAAGTGTTTCTGGTGGTTTTATTCCTCAAATGCAGTCCCCTGATGATGGGGGTTGCTTCATCAAAAGCCTGCCCTGCTTCCCCAAATCCTGTTCTAACAGCTTGAAAATGTCCAGAGGGCTCATTCTTTCTCCCAAGCACCTTGGTGGGGAGGGTACAGAATGTTCCAGCCTGGGCTGTGGTGTCTTGACAGAAAAGTAAGAGGCATCTGGGACACAGCTTGGGTCAGGGACTTCCAAGAAATCCTTCTTTGGCAAGCTGGTGTTCCATACACACCGTTCTTTTATTTCGATAAGCTCCTATACCATTTTCCCCTTGTTTTTCCAAAATGCACTGCTTGGACAACAGCAGGAGGAACAACAAGAGAAGCAGGTGATCTTGCTGAGCCCTAAGTGCTGGATTTCTTTGCAGTCAAGGTGGGCTATGAATGTCCACTGCTGTCACACACAGCTCCACACCTGAAAGATGAGGAGATGTGGCTGCATCTGTGACTGATTTGTGAGTGCCCCAAAAAGGAAATTGAAATGCAGAAAGGTTTTGCACTCTGGCTGTGTTTTTGTTTCAAGATGGTGAGATTTTGCTGGAGGTTCACTACCCAGCCCTGAATGTGTGGTTTCAATATTTTGACATCACTAGTTAAGGAAACACTGAAAAATTGTTTTGTGTTATCCTATTAATCCTAAAATGGGACATTTATCTGGAAAGCAACACCACATCTATCTTCTCATTATTGGAAATTTACTGGAGTTTTGTCTGAGAGGAAAATTTGCCAAAATATTCTTTTGAGATGATAAATTAGTCAGGCAACTTCCAGATAGTTTCACCTGCAAACCAAGGAGGAAATGGAATAACTTTCATATATTACGTTTGCCTTGTTTAAATAGATTTTTTTTTTCTCTGCTCTTTTTAGAGATTTTTTTCTCCCCCCCTGAACAAACAACCCCAACTCTTTTCCAAATGCTAAGAAAATAACAATCCAAATGCAAAAATGAAGGAGAATCACTAATTTGCAGTCATACAAAGCAGATTAGTCAATCTGAAATGAACTTTTTTTTTCTTATTTGTCTGGTTTGGCAGCCAAATTAAAAAAAAAAAAAGTCCATTCTTTGCACAGCTCTAAATATTGTGTTTCAAAAATAGTCCAAAGGGATACATTCACACAGAAACTAATTCTCTTTCATTTTTTAAGTCATCCAGTGGAGCGGGGGGAAAAAGGGAACAGAAGCTCCTCCAAGTCTCCTTCTGCTGCTCCTCTTAAAACAAGGAAAACACATTTCTGACCACATTACATGTTTTAGTTGGACACCACGAAATACAAGGCTCCTGCTGAAATGCAAAACGCCACCCGACCCAAGTTAAAAGTTGGGCATCCAGCCATGGTTATTTGCAAAATAAAATTAATCTGAAAGTTGTCATAAACAAAAATGCAGTGGTAAATGGGAGCATCCTCCTGGCTGTAAACACCCTCCCACGGTGGTCCCTGACTCGTTTGTCCTAAGATTTACTCTCCCTTTGTGGCACAGACAGAATTTAGGTGCATGAGGACTTCGGCTCGGGATGCAGGGTTGTCCTGCCTTCCCTTCCTTCATCTTCCCTGCTGTGTTTTGGTTTGGGCAGCACTTGAAGGCAACATCTTGGTTTTCATGGAGTGCACCGGGATCTGTGTCTGGGTGGAAGGAGAACAAATAAAGGCCCCGCTATTGGAAAGGAACAACGATTTCTCTGAGGGCTTTCCTGGAGCTCCTTCATTTTCCCCTCATTGGGAGGGTCTTGGTCCTTCTCATCTTTGATGATCTTTCCCAGTGTGGCCTTCCATGTCAGCAAAGCTGGCCTCCTTCCCCCACACATACACTTAAAAATAAAGCTGTGGGGGAGAATGCATCCTTGATGTCTCTTAATGCTTTTTTTTTTTTAGACTTTTTGCTAAATGTTGTGTTTTAATTCTTCAGTTTCTACTTTCTGGGGTTGTGTTCCAGTTCATTTGGATGTGTGAATTCAGGATTTTATGCATATCTCACTCTTTTGCCTCATGGGGGCCTTCCTGCCAAGCCAGCGGTGGATTCTGAGCTCTGTGAAGTAACTAATTGCCTTCACAGTCTCTGGTTAAAGCACGTGGCAGTGGCTTAACTTGCCAGATTCCCATATCTACCAACAATTTGACCAGCAGAAGACCTGGGAGTGCAACAGGAGTGCAGGAACAGAGATTTTTCTGCTTCTCCCATCCCAAATCTCCATCCGCTATGAGATCTGTGGAACATGTCCCTGTGTCTGGGAAAAATCCAGATTCAAAATAAAGCAGCAAAGATTTGTGTTTCTTTCCATGCCCAAGAGCTGGGCATTCCTGAGCCCTACCCCTAGGAATGATTTTGACAACAGCAAGGTCTTTGGGCTACCAACATTCCCTGAGTTATGAGCTTCTTTTAAATCAGCTTCTAAGATTGAGAGGATCTAAGAGAGTAAAGCAGCACCATACAAGATTCCCTGGATGTCTCCATACCAGCCAGCTTGACTAAAACTGGCCCAGCTCCTTCCCAGGCACTGGTCCCTGAGGTGTGTGAACTGCACCACCCTGAACCCCCTCAAAACTGGTCTTGCAAAACCTTCCCGGGTTTGAACTCGCCCACGGTTCCAGCAGTGGTTTTTGCTGTAACCAGAGAGGCTTTCAAACTTTTTTTTGGCTGAAACAGCTCGCCAGAATTCTGGGCTTAGCACTTCATGTTTTCCCTCCCCACTCCTTTCTTTCCCTCTTTGGCTGGTGGGAAGAGGAATGCCTCTCTGGAATGGGAGCTGGGGGTGGTGTGGGCCGTTCCTTCCATGTGAAGTCCCGCTTCCCTCCACACACCAGGAATCAAAGAGCCGGAAAGGCTCCTCTGGTTCGAAGAGCCAAGTGCCTTCCCCAACCAGTTCTTGGCCCCAGAAACTTCCCTTTGGAGCTTCTCAGTTCCTGTGCTTATTCTGGCCTCATCCTCTGCTGCTGTTTCCAAGCTGTGGGCACGCTCCAGGCGCTCTTCCCAGCGACACGTCCACCAGGAACTCATCCCCCTGTCCGTGATGGGAGGGATTTCAGGGTCCTGCCAAAGAAGGTCAGCTCAGACCAACCCTTCCTTGGTGCTGAGGTAACCATTTCCTTCCACAGGGAGATTTACCCCTCGGCAATGGATGTCAGCAAGGAAAACCATCCCTGCAGGATTTCGGGGTGAGCGGGTCCTGGTGTGCTCCACCTCCTGGTACCAGCTCCTGGATTGGCAGCCAGGATGGAGGATTGGTATTGAAGGGACAGCCATGGCACATAATGCACCAAAGCAGTCACAGCACTGAGATTCAAGTAGGACCTGTTTTTGTTATGATGGGTGAACCATGTGAGTTTCACTTGGAGCTTCCTCTCTGAAGAAAACAGATCCAACATAATTGTATGTATATATGGCTGCTTTAATAAATAGACTTATGAGTGCTGTAAAAATAGAATATTTTCCTGGCCCTCAGGGTATGGGTTTGTCTGCAAGCATTGCTGCAACACGAAATTTCAGAATCCTTTGCTTCCGTGGAAAATAAAACATTTTAAGTGTTTGATTTAAAAGAAAAAAAGAAAAACAGTCACTGGAGTTGTCTGCAGTACAAAACTTTGCAACTGTTATTATTCACATCATCAACAAACAGTCAAGAAGAAGTGGTGTGCAGGGGTGTGGGAAAAGAGCTTTGTGGTTTTCTGTTTCAGCTCTGCCTGTGAATCACTTTGCAGTCTTGGGCAAGTGGCTTAACCTTGTGGGGGCTCGATGTGTGCAGCTCTGCAGTGGCTGAACAGCATTCAGGGGACCTCATTTAAGGGGATGTTTGAAATAGCCATGAGACATGAGAAGATGCAGGGTCCCTGAAGAAAGATGGCATGCAAATATAATACAGTATTATCATGGCTTCATCCCCCCAGAAATCCAGATGTCTCCAGATGAAAAGGGTGGTTTTGGTATGGATGGATGGATTTTAGTTCCTTAGAGACAAACAAAGCAGCATCTTCCAGACAGGGACCAAGTTCCTGACATCCTCATCAGGCAGACTCCCACCTAAGACAAGGATGGTTTTGCCTGAGCTAGAAACTGGCTCTTTGTGAATTATCCAACACAATCCATTAACTCTTTAACCCATAAATTGTCAAACTCAATTATTTCCAGCTAAGCAGATAGCTGAAAATAAATAATCTGTAAGATAAGGTACTCTGGCATTAGTTTTAAGTCAAATTCAAGTTTGCTCAACATGAATGTTATAGTTACATAAATAACAAGAGAAAAAATCACCCCCAAATCCAAAAATCGTTTTTCTGCAAAAACAGAGAGGATCAATTTCTCTAGTTTAGAATTACCAAACTTGGCAGTATTTCACATTTGAAATATAATGATGTCATCTGGTTGGCCTCTTCCCATCGCAAACAGTAAATCTTAAAATCTGGAGAGATCTTTTATTTGGTTATTCATATTGTACTGCATCAAGGGGTTACACCATATGTGCCTGGGCTTATTAAAATCATCTGGTAGAGAAGAAGTTATTATTTAAAGGCACAGTGCTTGAGCCCATGCTGCTTTTCTTGGAGGCTGCTCTGTTCTGATGTCACCTGCACGTCCAGTTGTGTGCTCAGTGCCATGTGTGTGACACCCAGAAGTCCAGCAGCTTGGAGTGTCTTTCTTTGGTGTCTGGAAACAGACATTCTATGCCATGGCCTTGCATCCATCACCCAAGGATCTGGGCGTGCACGGTGCCTTGTTTCTTCAGAGAGTGCTTCCACCGTCATGGTCGATCTCCCTGTCTGCTCTCGAATGGAAAGTTCCTCCTGTTGGGTGATGAAGTCCACACGAAGCCTCCCATTTTGGCAAAAAGGAACACTGTGCCAGCCAAATATCTTGCTCCTGGGGACGGTTTCATGGCATTTTCTCCTTTGCAATGAACAAACAGCAGGCTGGACTTCTTGAAGTCCCGTGGTGCCTTCCACTGGGCTGCTCCTTTCCCTGCTTTCCCCAAATTTCCGAGGGCTTCTTTCTCCTGCTTGTTTTTATTTATGTTTCTGAGGTCTACGTTTTTTTGGCGTTGGGTTTGGGCTGCTGGCTGCTTTTCTTGGAAAAAAATGTGGTGGAGCCAGCGCAGGATGTCCTCACAACGCTGTTTCGTGGAAATTTCCCTTGCTGGAGATCGCTCTGTGTTTCTCCAAGGCTTGGAGCCAGCCCAGCAGTACCAAACAACCTGGATTTTTACAGTCAGTGGATCCCTGGCCATAGATCCATGCAGGACCTAATTATGCCTCTGCATAGCTTTTTCCCTGTTTACTTAATATCCCTGCATGCCTGTTTGTGCCAGCAAATTCTGTCCTGGTTCCCCCTTAAATCCCTCTTTGCTGGCTTCTTCCTCCAACCTGTGTGGTTAAAGGTTTCACTGGTTTATTAAATTCTCCTCATAGTACAGGGGAAAGGTCCTTTTTGTGACTTGGACAGGCAGGAAAGTTTCCTGCTGGAGTGAAACTTTGCTGGACGCTTTTCTTGAGAGAGCAAAGAAAAGAAACCACCACATTTTTATTTTCTTATATTTGGAGAAGAAAACAATGTCCAACACCTAAAAAATTAAGATAAATTTGTTTGAGAACTCCCTTTTACTTTTTCCCTGCCAGTATTTAGCAAGATGTGGCAACAGGAAAAACCCAGCTGCAGCTTTGAAATTAGCAGATGACTTCCCACATGGAATGCCACCACAAAAGCCACATTTCTGTGACAGGGATGGGTAATTTCAATGGACACAAACAGCTTGGAGATGCCTATCAATCAAGGATGTGATTTTAAGATCTGCCAGCAGAAGCCTTATTCTGCCCATTTCCTCTCCTTCATCATAGCAACCTGGTTTTCAGTGCAGCTGTCGCTGCCTGCAGTAATGTTTATCAAGTAGTTCTCTGAATCCATTCTCACCATGGAAAAGCTTCCTACATCCTCCACACTCATGTATATAATTTTTTTCCATTTATCTATATAAATACAGGGTGATAAAAGGCAGATCCCTCTGCTTTCTTTAAAAATCTGGATTCTCCAGGCTTTAAAACTTCAAGGGCTGAGTATCCTTTTAGCACAATGCTGTCACAATTTTCTGCACTTACTGGGCTATCTCAAGGGCTGTCCTGGTGTGTCACTTTTCTGGCCATGAGTGTTAATTGTTTTTCTGGATAATGACTATGACCACAGACTTGCTTTAGATACTATTAAATCCTGTCCCAAGAGACAGAATAGGCTCCTCATGTGTTGCTGTTTGTAGCCTCAGTCTCCTTTGTGTGATTGTGCAGGATAATGTAATGCAAATGATGATGATGGTGATGATGATGATGATGGTGATGATGATGATGAAAAACAGCATTTTCAGGCTTTCAGCTGCTCTGGCTTTGTAGCAGTAGCTGCCAGAACTTGGTTGTGTCTCCATTTCTGCATCTCAGTTCTTATTGTGCACAAGTTAATGGGGATGCAACATGATTGCTAGAGAACCCAGAGAGAACATGTATAAGAAATAGTCACAAATTTCCAACCAGGCTTATAATGTAAATCGTCCTTTTCTCTTTCATGTATTTTTTTTTCCCAAAAGTAAGACCTGCTTTTTGTGGGGGAAAGAACCTGACATTTCCTGAAATCACTAGAAGTTTTCATCTGGCAATGAAAAATTTACTAGTCCCAGTTGAAAGCTTTTTGCTTTTTTTATGAAAACATAACAGAAAAGAAAAATCTCCCTTGCTGGTCCTGGCTGATTGTTGCTTTACCCTGTGTCATACCTGATCACTTTTGCATTGACTTTTTCTTAGCTTAGAAAAAGTGCTTTGATTAATACCGTTGCAGAAGCCTGTGAAATGGCAGTGAATATTTCAGAGTTCTTGTACCTGCTTAGTCAAACAGAACGTGCTTCCAATTAGCATCAGCCTGCGCTGTTTCAGAATAAATGTGTAACTCATTATCAGCTGGTATCACAGGTTTGGAACCAAAATACATCCCAAAGGAAATGTATAACAAATATTTCGTATCAGTTGCATAAATCATGAGAAAATGTGCTTTGGGTTTTTTTTCCTCTCTCCTTCTGGAGATGCTGCACCCCTTGAACATGAGCAGCCTTGCGTGCATGTCCCTGTCTAAATACAGGATTTGTCACCTCCTCTCCTTTCCCTGGAGTCCTGGAGAAGGCAATGGGCAAGTTCATAAAATCATGGAATCATTAAGGTTGGAAAAGACCTCCAAGACCATCAAGTCTAACCTTTGACCGAACACAAGTTACAACTTCATAGTGAATTAGGGTCAGATGGTATCAGCTGCAAATAACCCCGGATAATCCCTGCCTGCACTGGGGGCTCCAGGAGGCTGCAGGGCTGGGAGGTGCTGGATCTTGCACGGGAGAAGAGTGGTGGAGGAGGTGAGGGCTGTAAAAAACGGATACGAGGGGAAGGAGAGGCTTTCAAACAAAAAGGAATGCAGTGTTTACATATTTGATGAGGCTGCACACGAGCTGTTGGGAGCGATGCTGCGCAGACACGTTGTCCAAATTGGAGGGTGTTAAATGCTTGGATGGTATTCAAACATGCACATCCACCATGTCACCCGCTGGCTTCTAGCAGCAGCCCAAATCCCAGAGGAGCCCTGTGATTAATTTATCCTTGATTCTTAGATAGGCACAGACTATTTTGATAAAGGGAGGAGAGCTATTGTGACTTCCCTTCCTCTATTGCTCCACCCAAGATAAAGCAGACAGGATGCTTTATGGCGTTGTACGGACAGTCAATCTGTCGTCTAGTGAGCTGTGCTGGACCTCAGAGACCAGGCTCCCTTCTGTTCTAGGCTCTTTACTTCATATAGAAAACTGGAAAATCTGATTTTTCTGAATTTTCTCCTTGCTTCTAAATTGCTCAGCCCAAGTTTTTTTGTTTCAGATCATACTGTAGGACAGATGAAAACACGTTTGGTGTTTACTTATCTTTAAATATAACTCAAAGGATAAATCCTCTATTTGGATGATCATTATACCAATTTTTCTGGGTTTTTTTTGTTGTTTGTTTGTTTGGTTTTTTTTGAGCTTTCTACTGTGCAGTTTGCACTGCTTTAAGTCCTGCTGTTTTGCAGCAAGAAGCTTCTGGCCAAACCTTGATGCTGGGGATGTAGCAGAGAATTACTCCATGGAAACCTTCTGTCAAAATCCAGTCAAAATTCAGCCAGAATTCAGCCAAAATACAGCCTTGTCCTTTCAAAGGCTGTGCTCCAGAAGTGAGTGCAAATGTTGATGTGGGCTCATTATGACCCACACCTTTGGTAACCCAGGCTGTCGGGCACCCTTGGTTCTGTTTTATCACTGTTGTGTCTCTGCTCAGACCTCTCAGCTGGCTTTGCAAAACACCCCAGGAGCAGTGCAGAGCTTTTGCTGCCCACCACATCTCTCAGTCCCCTGTTTGGGAGGGCTGCACCAGGTAGGAAGAATAGAGTTCCACTGGTGAGGATTGCTGCTGGGGAGTGTCACGATGACCCTAAGAAATCTGATTCATATGTTTTCTTTCTACAGGAGCAGCTCTTTTGCCCTCATAGGTAGAGACTTTATCAAGAAAAGCAGAAAGGACTCTGTAGACCTGGATTACCCTTAAACTGCCAGAGATATAGGAAAAGATTGGACTGGTGGTGAGGCCCTGGCACAGGTTGCCCAGAGAAACTGTATCTGTCCCATCCTTGGAAGTGTCCAAGGCCAGGTTGGACGGGGCTTGGAGCAACCTGGGATAGTGGAAGGTGTCCCTGCCCATGTCAAGGGGTGGAATGAGATGAACTTTAAGGTCCCTTCCAACCCAAAAGTTCTAGGATTCTGTGATTCTATGACTGACATTTTTATTTGTGTTATTGGTCACAAAACGTCGCTCTGCACAGATGGGGTAGGGACTGGACAGTGGACCAGGTGCAGTGGTCAGGTACCTGCCTGGATCCTGACAACATGAGCACCTATTTATGCTTTTGGTGCCTTTTCAAAACACTGAGCCTCTTCTGGGAAAAATAAAACCAATACAGAGACATGAAACTGCTCGTGGGACAGTCCCTGTGTCGACTCGGAGCTGAGCCCAGACACCATGGAAGTGACGTGTTCCGTGTCTCTTCCAGTAACAGACTGGTATCAGAGGCACAGAGGTCTGGTGCTATGCTCACCCACCTTCCTCCATCAGTACAAATAGCTCAGACAAAATAAATTAATGTCTCATAAAAGGGGGCATCTAGCCTATTATCCTTTCAAAGAAAAACAGCCTTAAACAGAAATGAGTAAGCCACATTGCTTTAATGAGACGTGGAAATTAGCTGTCACTGCCAAAACATAACTCCTCCTCTCAGCCTCCTGTTCTGATTGCAAGAATAGTAATTTGCCAGCTCCCAGCTTCCTGTTATTAACCCAATTGTTAAACTTTCAGAAATATTTGAGAGAGTCATCTAAAACCATGGGGTTGACATTCATCCAGCACGGATGATTATCACCTTTTCCTCCTTCCTCCTTCTCTTCCTCCTCCTTTCCTGGGTTTACAGACCTTCCTGTCTTCGAGCACTGTGGAAGTTCATGCAATGGGGAACTGCAGGAGATCCCTGGCACCAGAGGCAACCAGAAGAAGAAATCAGGCCCAATATTTCCTGGAGGAAATGATGCCACCTCACAAGTCTTGTTTTTCCTTAGAAAAAAACCTTTTTTTTTTTTTTTTTTTTTTTTTCTCTGAAAGAGACAGTTTTTTTAAAGGAAAAAGCTCGTTTTATTTGCAAAACAAGATACTTTGAATAAGTTGGTTAAGAGCTTGGTGATAATAGCACCAAGGTTGTGGGTTTGATCCCTATATGGGCCATTCCCTTCAGACTTGGACTCAATGATCCTTGTGGGTCCCTTCCAACACAGGATACTCTCTGATTCTGTAAATAAATAAGATTCCTGCATGTTACGAAATCTATTGAAAGAGAGAATAACTACAATAAAAAAGGACTTTGCATAGCTGGTTTCTCTAGGGTGGTGAGCAAAGTCACCCTCGCAGAGAGAAATACAGGTGCCTGTTTTGGGGTGTTTTTATAAAAGCCTGTCACCATTCTGTCTAAACATTACAGGAGAGGTTTTCAAAGACACAAATAGCAGTTCAGCTTCCAACTCCCACCAGCTCTCCAAGGGAGATGACCATGAAATTGCCCTTTGTACAGTGAAAATCATTCCTGCCCATACTGTGCTATTAGGTTACCCATATGGGGTTCTTCTGTTGACCTCAAACCCCCATGGAGCTCGTGTTCCCAGCTGCTGGCAGGGCTGGCACTTGGGTAAGAGATAACATCACCAGTGCCTTTGCACCCCGTGTGCTTCACTGTTTCTTTTGTATGACACACATTTTTTCAGTGTCAAATGTCGGTATTTCTGTGGAGAGGGATATATATAAAGAGATAGATATAGATATATTTGTCCAACATTCTTACAACAACATCCCATTGGAAATCTGGGTGTTGAGGTTTGAAAGTTCTCCTTTTCTGTTCTTTTCTTTTTCCCTTGAGGAATTTTTCCCTGGGTGTGTTGCAGAGAACGAGGGCTGGGTGCTTACGGGAACAAAGGGGAAGGCCAAGCAGGCTGCCCCTCTGGCATCTGGGGGGTGGGAAGGGAACTCAGCTGGGAGGGCCGGTGGGTTGGTGAGGAGAGGCTGCTGCTGCCGTGGTGGGGAGGACAACGCTACGCTGAACCTCTGCATTTCTGGCTGCTTTCCTTCTGTGGGAGAAGCCCGGGGATTCCCGAGCCTGCTTCGTTCCTGCCCTGCTGGGAGTNGGGATTGCATTTTTTCTATTTCAGGGGAGGTTCCAGCCTTCTTTGATTGACACCTGTCTTTCAAACCAAGACACTGTGGCAGGCAGGATCCATGTTTTGAACTCTGTCTTCTGTGACTGATAGCAAAGTTAAGGTTTCCTAATGTATTTCATTAAGTTGTCCATATAAGAAATCTCACTGCCTCCTGCTTTGGTTCCTCTTGCATTTAATTTCCTACCATAGTCCATATTCTGTCTCTTCGTTCCAGGGAAATATGGATTATATGAAATTTATTGTCCAAATGAAGTCTACTGAATATTTTCCTCCAAGTGAGGAAATTCCCTGTTGATTTGTTTCTGCAAGGAGTCTACACTGGGATGCAGGCAGAGGTACACACAGTTCCTTTCACAGCTATAAAACATTGTTGTTTACAGAGGTATATTTTCCCAGATCTCAGCTGTATTAATCATTGCTCCTGACCCAGAATGTTTATTCTGAAAAACAACCACCACCGACCACATCTCCCCTCTGGGATGCGATATTAAAGTATGAAGGCAACGGAGAGGGCCAGGACTTGATCCCAGGGCAGCTCTGCACGCTCCTCATCCTCTCAGTTGCCTTATAAGACACACCCCAGGAGCCAGGCTGGGCCTGTAATTGAAGCCCATCGATCACCTCCTTCCCAAAAGCTGTGGCTCAGCTATAACTGACATGGCAGGGCTGTTTGTTTATTCTCCTGAACAGATGTTTGAGCAGAGTCTCCCCAACCTCCAATAAAATATCGCAGACAACTGTGAAGTTTGCTAACCCCTCGTTAAAGCAATCTCCTTGAAGTCCTTAACTCACCAGAAGATAAAATGCACCAACGTGGAGAGCTCCCACTCTCAAGGACAGAGGGCCATTCCCACCAGCAAACACAGCTCATAAACTCGTGCACTGGAAATCGCCGCCTCTCTGCTTTAGATCAGTGCCATTAAAACAAAGGCAGATGGAATATTTTACTCTTATCTGAGGCACTGCTTAATTGCCTTTCTGATTGCTCACATCTCCAACTCCTCTCTTCCCTTCCTGCCCTATGGAGTGGCTGTCACGGGGTGGTGGCAAGGAGTTTTGGAGCACTCATCCTTACATCCACAGCCTGGGATTAACCCTGTGCAGTTCAGGACCAGCATTCACAGCATGACCTGTAGAAGTGGTTTTCCTTGTAAAAGCAGCAAATTGATGCAGGCACAATGCTCCCATTCCCACCACACCAAGTTTGCCAACATTTCCTTGCTCTCCATGTGCTCTCTGCCCATCGTGGTTATGGTCAACTTCAACCCATCCAACAGGAGAGGGAAGGAGCTGACACACAGGGATGAGACCCACGGGCACAGACCTGGGACACCACAGGGGATGAGAAGTGGGTTGACCATGACAGCAGCACAAGGGACAGTAGCTGAGGACAGGGTGGTCAAGTTGGACACTATTAGGGGCTGATCAGCTCTTTTTTCCCCCCAAGACACAATATTTCTCTAAATCTGCATAGTGCAATGTACAGCTTACATTTTATTTTTGACACCACTGCCCCAGGTTTTCATCTCTCAGTCCTTTCTCCCTCCAGCCCCACCCTTCCAGGAATTCACATTGCACGCATTTCTGCAAAGGCAATTAATGGCTTCTCTTTAAAGCTATGGGAGAGGAATGCCCTTTCTATTAATGCTTATCGTTGTGTACTGCTTCAATAAAGATTCCTTGTAAACCCAAAAGAATGTCCTGAGCAGTGCTGGGGGCTGAATTGCCCAAGATGTTCAGTGGCCAGAGCCAGACATGCACAGTTTTAAGCACAAAGAGAACACTAAATATCAGCTCAAATATTCAGTTGGCTCAGGGCAGTGTATTTTCCATGCTACCCATTGTACAGCACTGGGGTTTTGATTTCTTTTTGTTTTCTTTGTAAATAAATCCTCGAAACAACTTTCCCGTATCTGATTCCAGCACAACCGACGACACAGACGACAGCAATGACTCAGCATGGCGAGGTTCCTAGCCCGTGTCTGAAGCTTGTCTGTGCCAAGGGACCTCATGAAATGTCCCATGGGTCCCTTCTTTCCTAAGGAAACTGGGGAGACAGCCCATGCTCAGGTCAGTTCCCAGCAAGGAGCCAGGACACAGCCAAGCTGAGCATCCAGAGAGCAGAGGGTGAGCACAACACAGCCAAGGCCCTTCTCTTCCATCACATCATTTTGCTGAAAGCCATTCCTTTTTCCAAAGATGTCACCAGGCCAGGAGGCAGCATCACAACAGTGCATGGGATCCACACATCCCAAGCAGACATGGGATCCTTGTCACCAGAAGGTGTGAGCTGTTGTCACCTGAGCTCTGGTAGCAGCTCCCTCAGCTGGTGTCAGTAGCAGCTTTCTGTCCTCCACGTGCAAGAGGCTTTTGAGAGATACAAAGCCCAGTGCAGATGCTTCACAGCGTCTGGGTTGACTGGTGGAAGGTTTTTCTCGTTTGCAAAGTCAGTCTTCCTTGCTTTGGACCATGTTAATATTATTTGATTATATACCATGTAGGAAAGATGGAGCTCCTATATCCCAGACAACAGACTCCATAAATGCATTTCTAAAATAATTCAGTGAGAGATCATCTGTTATGCTTGTGCATGATGAGAGGGAAATTGTCCAAAATTCGTATTCTAATGGGGAAAAAGTAATCCTTGGAAGGAGAGAGAGGGAATCTGCTGGCCAAGAGACCCCAGAAAGCTTTGAGTGTTTCACAGGCTGTAACTGATACTGAGACTTTTGGGCAAATGGACAAAGGGATTCCTGAAGGCAGACCTCTCTCAAGCCCTCAAATGCACATTATTTTTATTTTGTGAAGAGACATCTATAATGTTTTGGTGGAGGAGGTTGCTGGCCTGTCAAAGCTTCGGGAGGTTATTTAACTTCTTCCAGTCACAGTCCTGGACTTCGTGGTCTTCTGTCTTTATTTCTAATGAATTTCTGTCTCAGCTCTAAAATGTCTGGTTCCCATTCCAAAGATGTAATTTGACTTCTCCTACAAGAGGTCTGAATACATCCATGGTTTTTCTGCAGCCAGAACTTACAGGCACTCCAACTTCTATTCAAAGCAAACTTTGGGCTCTATGTTCATGTTGGGGCCAAACTCCAGCAAAGCCAAGTGCCCTCAAGCCTTCATGAGGTCAGTCCCCTTATAATTCTGATGCTTATAAAACACAGAAAATTAAGTGTTTTGCCTCTCCTGTAAAATAAGAGCAAAATGAGAGAAAGCTCTTGCTGCTCAGAGCATCATGAAATTATATGGAAATTTAAGTGTGCTGGTGCCCTCAGGTTTAGAGGTTGAAACCACTGGGCTGGCTGGGCATAAGGGGTGTCAAGAGATGCCCGTTATCAGGATGGATGATAAGGTTCAGGGTTGGTTTGAAACCTTAAAAATAAACCCTATTCATATACCTTTTCTCTACACATTCCCCTAAGACGAGTGAGGAGAACCTTTTTCATGGTTTCCTTACCCCAGAAATCTTCTCCCACAGCAGCGCTCCCCTCCAACCCCTCTACACCCCAACACTATGACTGTGTCTCACTAGTGAAACATTTTGATGAATTCCCATCCCTAAATCTCTCTAGCTGCTGGAGTCACTCTAGGTTTCCAAATGACTGCATCCCTCTGGATGAAGCTCTGAGCCCTACAAATCCTCATTTCCCTTGGTAGCCAGGGTTCATTCATGTCAGTGGATCTTGTTCCACGAACAAGCCTTATTAGACCAGGACTGTGTTGCTTCTTAACAAAAAAGGAAAGAAAGAAGGGACAGGACTGAATTCGTGTACTTAAGCGGCAGAGCTGGGCTGAGAGATAAATAAACCTTTAAATCACAGTGCTGCACTGTTGCCAGAGTGATCTATCTCTCCTTTGAAAATTGTGTCTGCAAGGAAATGACGAGTAATTTTCCCCACGCAGACACACCGGAGTGAGTAACTTGGAGGACGTCAGGATTTTCGGTATTCCCGTCCTTCCGGAAAGCCGCGGCCAAATCCCCGCTGAGCACAACGAAAGCCTCTCCCTCCTGGAAACCCGACGGGGGACTCGGAGAGCTCTGTCAGTAAACCATGAGCAAAGGCCCCGAAACGATGTGCAGGATTCCAGCAGGATTCCAGCAGGATTCCAGCAGGACGTGGGCTCGCGCCTGGCCCGCGGCCACGTGGAGGTCACCAAGGGAAATAAATCAGTGGCCAGTGAGCCGTGCCGGTGGATTTGGCTGTGGTTCCCAGCCCAGGCTCATTGTAGTGACGCCAGGAGCTGTGACTCCATTTGTCAGCGCGACGGCGGAAATGCAAAATCCAGATCTTTGTAATGGAGACCGTGGAAAGGAGGTTCTCAGGAGAAACTCAGCAAAGGGAGTCGTCAGCACTTTGCAGCTGCATGTGTGTTGTCTAGGACATGGGGAAAACACGGGGGAAAATAAATAAACACAACCAAATTCTTCATTAAGGGCTCAGACCAAATGAAGTCACTTCCAGGAAAACATCATGGAGTGCTTTGCTCATGTAACACACGGATTACAGCCCGTAGCAGACTCCTCGGGGACAGGAGAGTCCGGGACAGTCTGGAGTACAATGGGATGGCACAGTCCCTTCATGGCATCTTCTCAGATGTCCCCAGACTGAGCAGTGCTTGGTGGGCTGGCTGAGGGCAGGATCCTGCTGCTCTTCCCTACCTGGGAAATCTTTCCAACATAAGCCAGGAGGTCTCTGGCTCTTGAAGGAGCCTCCATGGTGCTCATTACCTGTTGGACCAGCTTGATCATTAGTCTCAATTTTTTACCATTAAGCTTTCCCAAACCTCAGTTCCCCCACATTTGTTTTACCCTCCTTTCACACCTTGGCTTTTGAAGGCAATTTCCTTTTCACTCCTGCCATCACCCCAGTGGCTGTTGCCTGTGAAGCACTAAGAGCTCATTGTAGAAACACTCTTCAAGGCGAGGAAGGTTTGTAGCAGCATCTTGCAAAATAAGCAGCCTGTCCATGATGTACTTGATGTCTCCAAAAACTCCAACGTGCCCCCAAAACGATGGGGAGGTTTTATCGTGTAGTTATTGCTGAATGTAGTATATGCTGAATGCTTGTTATAAGCTGTATTGTGGGGCTTGTGCTCACCCCGGGAAGTAAACCAGGGCCTAAGGTTGTACCTGGAAACCTGGCTGCAAATTTAGATTTTAGGACGTTCTAAATAGTTAATAGTTAATAAATAATAAAGATGATAATAATAAATAA
>VXAC01001028.1:1176715-1210377 GCA_013399225.1 Rhipidura dahli
AAATAATAAATAATTGTTTTTTTTAAAAAGCAGGAGGGCTGAGATCTGGCCATGGCTCCATCAGCTCCCTGGTGCCTGTGGGGTTGTTTAGCCTGGAGAAAAGGAGGCTCAGGGGGAACCTTTTCACTCTCCAAAACTCCCTGGCAGGAGGGTGGAGCCAGGTGGGGGTCAGGCTGTGCTCCCAGGGAACAAGGAACAGGAAGAGAGGAAATGGCTCCAAGCTGCCCCAGGGGAGACTCAAACTGAACATCAGGAAAAATTTCTTCACCAAAAAAGTGGTCAGGCATTAGAAGGGGCTGCTCAGGTTGGTGGTGGAGTACCCAGCCCTGGAAGTGTTCAAGGAGCTCCTGGAGGTGGCATTCAGTTCTCTGGTCTGGCTGACAAGGTGATGGTCGGTCAAATGTTGGACTTGATGATCTTGGAGGTCTTTTCCAGACCGAAGGATTGTGTGATTCCATGATTCTGTCACCGAGGGAGCTGGCAGGGGCTGCCATTGCTTGCAGTCAGATGCAGCCTGGGAAGGTGCTGGGCTCCCAGCACTGGCCCAGGCTGGGAAATAAAAGAACCACTGTTGTCAGGACTATTTCACAGGAAGGAGAGATTTTGGCTCAAAATCTATTACTTTCTTTTATGAGAACTGTTGTAAATTTCTGCAGAGACCATCGACATTGAGAATCCAATTTCCCTGAGATAAGCCCATTTTGGCAGGGGGTTTTGTCTCTCTATTCTTAGCATCAATAGTCATTACTCACATTTTTGAAAGACTTTGACCATTTTCATCCTTCTTTAGCTTCAGTTTTGCAGCTAGACCAGACTTCCCTCTTCCCACACCAAGCGAAATTCATGGGTGGGCTGAGAGGAACCATGTAGTTTATCGAGTTACATCTTCCTTAAACCCTCTTTTCTAAAACTTCAGTGAACCATAAGCAGGTACCTCACACAGAGCTAAACTTTGCAGAAGGCAAATGAAAGCCAGGCAGGAGGAGGAAGGTTGTCCCAGGGGGGTCAGTCCTACCAAAGCCCACTCTGGCTGGGCAAGGAGCACATCCATATTAATGCTGGTTGTAATAACACCCTTCAGCTGGTTCATGCCTGCAGCAGGTGAAGTCTGCTGGATGAAGGCTTTGCCTTGGAAAGCTTCCTCTGTTGTTCCTTCATTTCAATTCCCATTTTCAGGAAGGATGCAAAGCCTGCCCTCCTTTGCATGCTTTCCTTCGGTGTTTCTGCTTCCTTCCCATGGCTTGCCTTGGGCTCCTGCTTGATAGCAAGATGTTAGGAATCATCATCAACAGAAAAACAGTGTGCTCTTTTATTTTATTTACACAGCTGCCATGGATTTTGTTATGCCTAAATCCTCTGTCTCTTCCTCTCTCAGTGGGCTGGAAAGAGAAGAATGGGCTTTCTAGAATTTGTGTTTACTTTTATTGCTCTTTAAAATATTTTATGGCCTTTTAACAGAGTGGCACAATAATATTAAAATAACTTAAAAAAAAAAGAAATTTACAGAAAATGTATTAAAGCATCATAGAAATGGATTTAACACTTCAAATACCCTTTCAAAGTGGCACCATGTCCTTGCTTTGAAGCAAAGCAATAAATCCACTTTGTAATTCTTTATTGGAGGTTTTATTGGAAATTAGAGTGCATGTACTAAACAAAATGTCAGCTTATCTACACACAAATATTTGCCTACAAGTTGGATATAAGACAACATATTGTCCATTACAATGTGATTTAGATTACAGTAGCCAGCAGAGATTCAGTCGTGGTCCAGCCCCATTGCTTAGTGTCTGTCAATCTGGATTAAAAGTCAGTTTTACTCCCAAAAATGTGCAGACAGATGGGAGAACAGAGGTTTGCTTCAGGTTGTGCAAGCAAGGCTGTAGCTGATGAGCATCCCTTGGGTACACCNAGATTATCCCCAGCAAAAGTTGTGATATGCTGATAGCCTTATCTGGCTGGTGGCTGGAATTAAAACAATGCCATGCACTAATGCAGCCCTTTATCAGGGAGCAGACAAAACAAGGGGGTCGAGCAGCAAGTTGCAGGCAAGGGGCTGGTGGAGGCACCCACCTCAGGGCAAGCACAGGAAGGCAGAAGGTGGATGCTTTGCTCTAAAAATAGCCACATGTGCACTTTTTAACCAGTTTTGTGCTGGGTGATGTCCTGAGGGAGCAGTGGGAGCCATCAGCATCTCAGGGGACAGGGCCAGGCTTGGTACCCAAGCAGCACAGCGGGTACTGCTGTGCAGACTCTATGCAGTGACTCTTTCTTCCTCATCAAGGAGCAGATCCCAGACAAACCCCTTGGCTTGCTCAGCACTGATCATTTTCCTTCCCATTCCCTTTGCTTTTGCAAAACTGATTGAGAAACCAGTGAATTGAAGAGTGGGGAAGGATGACTGTGCCAGCGTATGATGTTTCCGTGACATAAATAACCACCATCAGTGCTGTTCCAAAGGTCACTGCCACGGAGGAGTCATGGGTGGGATGAGAACAAATGATAATTATGACACTTGACAAGCTCCCAGCAGCCCAGAGAGATAAATCTGCTGCCTGCTCCTACTTGAACTTACGGCATCCTGGATTTCAGGAGCTTCCACTCTGCTGCGTGATGCAGCAAACATCCTCTCAGGATCTCCGGTGAATAAATAACTCTTTGAAATGCGTCCTCCCTGTTGTGGCACCCGTCCCAAGGAGCGCCTGCCTGTCCTTTTGGCATTGTGTAAACATGCACAGCACAATTCAGAGATGTTTTTTCTCGACTAGCAGCATAATTACTTCTTCAAAGGGCCAACTCCCCATGCCTGAGTTCATCAAGCTGTCACTCAAGAAAGTCAAATCTCTGGACGGGCACTGCAGCCCTCTCATGGGCTTTCCAGCTTGCCATGGTTTCTGAGCCCCAACAGGAGCTGTTTGACCCAGCTGGCTGCTGGGCTGCGGGAGGGCACCGTTTTTTGCCAATAAACAACCCTCTGTGCAAGGTCAGCTTCCTCAGAGCCGCCCCTCAGCTTCCTTTGAAACCTGGGGTGTCAGTGAGCTCAGCATCGCTGTCGTGGGGTGTGGGGGAAAGGGGTTTATTGTGCTAAAGGGCCTTTCTCCTGGCACTTTTTCTTGTTTACTGCAAACCTGTGATCCCAGGGCCTGGCTCTCAGGACAGAACAGAGTTTTGTTTAACTGCTACCAGAGGCAGTTTTTGCTTTGAAGGTGCCCTTTCCAGTACAGATTAGAGCCAGGCTCCTCAGTGGTGTAAATCAATGGCGCTTCTACAAAGTCATGTGTTACCAGTCAAAATCTGTCTGGCTCACCTCCCTGAGCATCTGTCCCTCTGGCCAGAATCAGAAACACTCAAAAAACCCTGGCTTTGTCCTACCACACTGGCAATATCCAGATTAAGTTATAAATTTGGTACTAAAAACCCATTGTCATGTTCGAGTTATGCAGGGCGAACACAACCTCACACTACAAGGTAGCAGAAGGAGATTAAATATTATAACCAAATCAGTTGCAGATTTATTCCATAAACTTCTTGTGATTTCATTGTATTTTTCCCTCCTTTGATGAATGGATTTTCCCAAGTCTGACAGATTTATTTTTTGTGGCAGGTATTTTTTTTCTGTTGCCACACTTTATACCAGTTTTCCATTAAATCTGAAGAAGCAAGATGAGGTGAGAAATAAATTTGCTTGTAGCTGCAATTTGATTTAGGTCCATGTAGTTCTTATTTGAGAACTTCTTTTGAACAACACAGGGACTCTGTTTCCAGAGACTTTGTATGACTGTTTGGAAACACTGGTGTTTTTAGCAAAGGGAAGAAATCTGAGAGAAATTATAGGATCTGCAAATGACATTTTAAAAAAATTACTATTAAAAAAAATAACCTGTTTTAAGCATCACCATTAAATTGGAGATTTTCTGAAAGATTGTGGAGTATTTACATGTAGTTAAAAGGGTGTCCTTGTAAAGACCTGTGGAGTATTTATTCATTACCAAGAAGAATTTCACTCAATGTACTCAGGCAGCCTTTAGGTTTCCTCAGATTTCTTTGGAGATTTCCAAACCTATAAATGCTGTAAATATGATCAGACATTGCTCTGTCTGAATTCTGTTACACTGACACTGTTTTTTTCCTAAAAAAAAAAAAAATACAATCCATGGTTTATTTTACTTGACCCATATTTGATATTTAAGGAAATTAAATAAATCTCACGTTTAGCCTCCCAAAATAATACAGGCTGTCCATTAACACATGTTAAACTTAATGAAAGCTTGGTGGTGAACATATAAATAGCACAGCTGCCAGGCTGGTTTGTAAAAGTAGAGTCGAGCTCTCCTTGCTGTAAAGTGTGCAGAGCAGATTCCCAGAGATGATTCCCGTTGATCTTTGCAGTCCCTCCTCTGCTGTTCCTGCTTTTGGGTCTGTTTGTTGCACACTGGAGCGGTGCTCCATCAGCACCCCACAGCTCTGCAAAGGTGTTGGCTCCGTGTTTCCACATCCATCCCCGTGAGGAAACACCCTCGTGTCTCTGCACATTCACACCACGATGCCTTGGTGATCCTCCTTGTGAGTCCCTTCCAGCCCAGGGTATTTTATGCTTCTGTGAATATCTTGGTATAATTTTACTGCATTGAGGAGGAAGAATTCCAGTGGACAGCCCCACCAGTGAATGTGGGCATCAGGTGAAAGGGAAAAAAATAATAATCTAATACTTCTGAACGTCCCTAACCGGGGATTTGGATCCTTGTTCGTTATCCCTCCTTTTCTTGCTGTTATTAGAGTTCCTAATTTCTTTTTCCCTAAGACAGCTGCTCTCTTCCATTCCCACCTCCACCAGTTTTTATGGGCCTGACCATAATTACACAGCACTGCACTGTGGCTCCCCAGCAGCAGGTTTATTACCCCTTGACTTATGCCTGGTTTTCCTAGCAAAAATGACATCAGAATCTGGCCCTCTGCTTTTGTGTTGCTCTGTCCTTAAATAAAAATCATGGCACCACCAACATGAGCTTAACAAAAGCAGCCTTACCCCAGATTGCCCCTCTGGCTCCAGATAAAGCCACCTTAAGGCAAATCTGTGATTAAAAAACTCTTGCAACCATGAGGTTCAGGACCCCCGACTTCTCTCATCAACCTATGAAGTGAAAGCCAAAGTTTTGATTCGCTATCCAGATAAAAGCCTTGAAATTGTTCCTCCTTCCCATCAGGAAGTTCCTGAGAAGATTAAAATATTAAATGTGCTCTTACATGAGGCCAGAAAGTTAATCCATCCCCCACTGAAAAAATTACATCTTATAAACAAACAGCCAACAGCAGTAAGTGTGAGTTTTCTGCAGAAAGCATCAGTGGAGCTCAGGCAAGGACATACATGCCCCACAACAGAGGTGCTCATCTAAAAACATTTTCCTAACCAATTCCCCCCCACCACCACTCTAATTAATCTTGGAGATTTTTTTCCATCAGCCCTTACCAGAAAGCATCAAAAGCCTATTCCAAAATCCACTGACATCATAGGGAGCCTTTCCAAAGGCTAATGGGCTTTGGGATCAGGCCTTCAGTTTTTATTCCAAGCCTTCACAACAGTGAGCTTAAATCAGTCCTTGCGCTTGTGAGCGCCCAAGAAGATTTTCCAACATTACGTTTGTTTGGGACCAGGCTCTCCCCATGTGGTGAACTTGATGTGAAGCCCATTTAAATCCCATCAGTCACTACAAAGAGGATGGGAGAAGGGCCAGGCCAGCTGAGCAGAGGTGGAATTCACCTCACAGCTGCTCTTACCAGCACGGCTGAGGGGAGGCACACCCACGCCAGGGAGCTGCCAAAGAAGGGGTGCCAGTGGCACCGTGCTAGGATGGAAATAGTGGTGAGGCTGAGAGGTTTGCATGGAAAAGAGTGGGAAAACCATGGAAGAAACCTCACAGAAGGTCCCTGCTCTGCACAGCAGCTTTGCCACTATTCAGGTTGTGCAACAAGAGTGTATCTGAATATTTCTGTGAATATTTTCGTGCCTGCCTTTTGGTGGTATTCACTCATCCCGTGCTAGACATTAATCTTCGCTTAATTGACCAGAAGGCTGCAGATCCATGGCATGTGAATATGATCCTAATTAGCTCACTTCAGGTTACACATTGATTTTCTGCATGTTGCCTTTCAGAGCTGTGGAGTAGCTTGCTTTTTGAGAACATAAAAGAGAGAGGGGCAGGGGGGGTGTTAGTTACAGCTATAAATTTTACAGTTCACTGGAAACCACATTAAATGGCAACATTGGTTTATAGATCAACTCTGCAACTGCTTGGTCGTTAAAGCAGTGGTGGCAGATTATTGTGTTGTAGCCTTGTAAAATATGGGCACCGTATTTGCTGGGAGAGGGCTTAAAAAGAACAATAAAAGTCTCCAGGGTCTTTGATTCCTCATTTCTCTTGCACTGCAGTAGGCAACACGATCTGATCTGTGTGTGCTTTTCGGCAGGGGGGGCATTTGCCAGGCTTTTCTCTTCCCAATTTAAGGTTCCACCAACTCTGCATCATTCTTGGACTGGCCCAGATGCGGAGGATATGGCCAGACCATTCCAAAGCTTCTTCCAGGGGCAGCAATTTCCAAATTTCCAGTGCCACTGAAGCAGTGCATCCATCTCACAGCAGTGCCCATGCTTGGCTGACCCTTCCGAGACACAGAGCACCACGTGCCTCTTTGAGATCAGCCAGACCCGAGGACAAGATCCATGTGCAAAAATAAAACTTGGAAGTGATTAGAAAAATGGAATCTCTTCCCAGACAGTGCCTAATCACTGCCTGTCTTCTGAAAATGTAGACATTTGTTTTGGACTATGAAGAGCTTCTTTTAAGCATTTGGCCATTGCTAAAGACACTGAGCTCGTTGGAAAATTTCAGCCACAGTGTGCTGCCTGATGACCAATAAATTCTGCATTGATATTTTCCTTCCTTATTGGAATTGGAGAGCTGTTTGCAGGACTGGTGAGATGTTCAGTGGAGGAAGGAGGGTTAACGATCATGTTTTTATCTGCACATGGCATGAAGTCCCTTCCAACCAAGGAACAGTAGGTGCTGCTTCACCACAGGCCTGCTTTATCAGATAGTTTTTCTTTTAAAAAGGGAGATATCCAGCTTGAAAACGCAGTATTGTCAGGGGAAATGAATTAGCTTTAGTGCACAGTAGACAAATGGGAATTCTCTCGCATACTCACTAAGAAGTTAATTGTGTGAAATGAAACATTTTACAGAATGCTACTGCTACCACTCACCACACTGTACAGAATTTCTCTGGATGAAATCCCAGTGGCTTTGTGGAGGATAAGCCAGAGATGAGATGGGGCACATGGCTGTCATGAGCCGCTGTGGTGGGTCCAGTTGCAGATAGGAGACCAAACACAACTCCCCGTGTTTGCTGTTAACACAGGCTCTAAACTGGGTGGCTGTAAGGCTTTTGGCCTTGGTCTTTTTTCCTCTATAAAGGCTGGGTCACTAAAGCCACTGGTAAAATTCCTACTGCAGGAAGAACTGCTCAGCTGAATCGACTCCAAGTTGGGGGTGACGGCAGTCACCACCACAAAGCTGTCAACCTTTTTTTTGTGGAGTCAGTCAATGGGATTGACCTTCCCAGTCACTTTCTGGGGACCAGACAATATCCTGGGCATGGTTTTGGTGATTTCTGCAGAGCTTACATGGCTGTATGTGAGACCTGACTGCACTCCTGGCTCTAGAGCCACAAGAGCGGCAGAGAGCTTTGAAGGATGTGTGAAGATCCTCTTCTTCCCCTTTCCTGTGAACAGCAAGAGCTTTTGTTGCCTTCATCTCATCAAGTGGTGCAGCCCTGTGAATGCTAAATCCACTTCAAAAATAACATAAACAGAATTTAGTAAAAGTGACTGAGTAGGTGGCGGTCCTGTCAAGTTTGTTTGGTTGTTTCTAATGAACAGGATTGAGAGGGCTGTTAGCAACTCAGCCTCCGAGTAACACAAGCAGCTTCACAGTTGTGATTTCCATCAGAAAGAAAGGAAAAAGGAAAGCTGCTGTTTACCTAATGTAAAGAGAAAGGGCTGTGTGCCTCTGCTCGAGATGTGTGTACTACCCTTACAGAATCTGACTGCTCTGAAATGAAGAACTAGAAGATTTTCATTATTTTTAGGGTTTTTTTTTAATGTGAGGGAGCTCTGCTTGTCCAAGGGGAGTGTGAAGACTGAAGATTCCCCTCTTCCACCAGGCTGCATCCTATTTACAGCACTCTGGCTCTTACCCAGCCACAGATCCATTTAGATGCCAGACAGAATGCTGGTTTCTCTAAGACATCACAATCACGATCCTGGAGAGGCTCATGGTGGGAGAATGAGTGTGGCATGCCACCAGTGCTTTGATATTCCAACAGCTGATCCCCAGGGACCTTCTGTCAGTGGGGCAACGATGAAAGATCTGGAAGGGGCTTATCTCAGCCGGGGTGGTGGCACAGGTCAAGGCGTGCTATGCTGCCCTGCTGCAAGGAAAGCCATTCACAGCCTCTGGAGACCAGCAGCTCAGGATCTCTTTGATGACAAAATGCTTTAAGATCATCCTTGTAGCTCAGTCTTGTCATCATTTGGGTGTTGTTCTGTTTACTGCCCGTGCTTTTAAAAATAAAGACCTCGTCAGGAAAAGGTTGCAACACGCCCCTAGAAGGACATTATTTTCAGCTTAAAATTTCTTATGTCCCCAGCTAAAAATGTGGATCAGAGATAAAGCCTGACACGTTCTCACCATTTGTCTCTTTGGCAAAAGGAAAGGAAGGGTCATCCAGCCCTGGGTCTGACGTACAGGATGCCACTCGAGCCGTCACACTCGATAACTTCAACTTGAACTTGTCCACTGGTGTAGCTGGGGCTGATTTATAACCTTGCCACACACAGACCTTGTGTGATTTTCTGTGTGGTGAGAAGCTGCCCTGCTGTCATGGCATTAAACAAGTTTTTGCTTGCCAGTTTCTCAGCACGCAGGGACCAGGGTGTCAAGGTCCAGAGGGCCCTGAGGATGCACAAAGCATGTTTGAGGCATGGTATCCCTGTGACAGATGGAGTTGGATGGGGTTTGGCACTGATTTGTAGTAAAGCTCCTGATTCCTAGCATGGAAAAAAATCCTTCCAAATCCCAAAAGAAAGCTGTAAAGTCAGACACTCAATTTACCTCTCCCATTAATGTCATCATAAAGAGTTTTTTATTAAAAAAAAAGAAAAACAAACAAACAGAAAATCAACAAATTTTGCTAGTTGGTGGCATCCCTGCCCATGGCAGGAAGGTTGGAACTAAATGACATTTAAGGTCCCTAACAACCCAAACCGTTAAGGAAAAAAAATTAAAATCTAAAACCCCACAATTGCTACTAAAATCTGAGGGAGTGCTGCCTAAACTCCAGTGTCTCGGGGTCTTTGCATGTTTCCTCTGACAGGCTCAGCTACGGCTGGACTCTTCATGTCTCTGTGCAGCTTAGTGAGAGCAGAAATGAACAGGGATAATCCAAATCACACTATCCAGTGTGATTATTGTGTGATATCACAATATCCACACTATCACACTCCTGGTTGGGAGTCCAGACTGGATCTGGGTTCCAAGAAAAGGGTTGATCTGGCCATGGACAGGTGTACCAGGATAAATCTCTGTGATCTTTCCCTCCATGTGAGATCATCACCTGCTCAGAGAAATTTCCTTCAAACCTTGAGCTCACCTCTCATGACATGGAAGTTGCTGCCCAAGGTCCCCCAGCTCAGCTGTGTTTTAGAAATACACAGCATCAGGATTTCAAAGGTTGAGGCCATTTGTAGGTGCTGGTGCTGGGAGTGCCCTGACAAAGCCTTTCTGTATGAGTCAGAGGAGAAATGCATTATTCACCCAAACCACTCCAATTGCTGTTTGTTTGTTTGGTTTTTTTACTTCATACATTACACATAATTTTATGTTACACGGCTGCAAAACAATGCTCTTTCAGCATTTATTTACTGAAGAGATGATTGGCTGGATTTGAGAGGGCACAAGGGAAAACAGAGGACATCACTGGATGAGGCAGAAATCAGCTCTCATTCTCAAGATGAATCCAGCAAAAATAACATATCCTATGGGTTCCTGATGTGTTTAAAGACTCAGGGTCAGTTCATGTCTTCACTGCCATCCAGAGCCCATCCCACAACACTGTTCCATATGATAATGGACCACTGGGTTGAGGCAGGGCAAGACTGGCTTTGAGGGACAGCAAAGTGAGCTGGACACTGAGTAGAAAGCCCTGAGCAATGCTGTAGGCTGTGTCCTCATGGGCTGTAGCCTCCTCTGGCAGGACATGCCACACACCAACTCACTCTGCTGCTGGAACAATCCTGGAGTGCAGGGAAACAGCCACTGAAATAAAAAGCAGCCACCAAACTTCCTGCCTCCTGCAAGCTCCTTGACCATCCTACCCTGGTGAGCTCTGCTGCAGCTGCTAAAGCTAAAAAGTGCCTGTGTTTATGATTGTTTGGGTTTCTGAAAGTGAAACAAGTGACTGGCTGCACTGGCTTATGCACACAGATGGCTCTGGGCAGCCTTACAGGTTGGACATCTGTGTTTGCAGGGCCAAGAGTTTGGCACTTACTTTTTTGGGACCTTGCTTAGTGGTTTAGAGCAGATGATGCTGTCCAGCACCCCATCCTTCCACCCCAGAGCTGCACATGCAGCTGAGATACTGTCAGAGGTACACTTGGACATCCTACCCATTTACTTTATAGGGAAAATATGTTCTGAATTGTTTGAGTAAGGAGGAGGGGAAAAAACCTCATCCACGCTTTCCTGGCTGGATTCTGCATCTCAGCTCCTTGTTTTGACTATATTTTTCCCCAATCTTTCATTTGCCCCTTTCAACTAAGAACACATGCAGAGGTTATTTGGAGTTGTTATGTATGTCTTGTATCAGAGTGATTAATTATTCAGAAATGGTCTGTTTAAAATAAAACTCCCTTACAATGCTTGGACCGCATCAAGACAGCTCAGAGCTGGCACAAATGAGAGTTATTCCCATTTTTAAAGGCTATTAATAGTGCCAAATAAATACAAAGGAGACCTGTAGCACCTATGTGCTTATTATTCACCACATCCATGCTTATTATATAGGTATGCATGAGATAAATAGACAGAGAGATTTGCTCAGCACAACACTTAGGCTGTGCCAAAGAAATAAAATTCCCTCCCCAGGGAGCCCAACTGTGAAGGCAAAGAGGGGCTAGCAATGAAATCACAGATTATAATCACAGCTAAATGGCTTCTTTGAGCAAGGAGATGAGTTGGCCTGTTTTCCCTGGGAGGCTGCTCCCTGATATGCATGACTTTATAAATAAAGAGGTATGAACCAGATGCCAAGGATGTGAGCCAGAGCTGATAAAAGCCAGTGGGAGTCCTGCAGTGTCCACAGGCTTGGCAGCAGGTCTGTGATGCCACAAGCTGTCTGAAAGGGGCTGCTGCATCCTGGCATCCCCAGTCTCCTCTGGACTGGGCTGTGAACTCATCCCCACAGGGTTTGTACACTTTGTGCATTGCCCTCATCACCCTTCACCATCCCCGTGAGGATGCAGTGTCATTTCTGAGTTAGCACAGGTTAAGCAGGGTGGCTTCTTCTTGTCTGGGATGAAAAAGTAAGCTGGGATGATCAGCAGGAGCTGTGAATGCCTGATTTCAGCTTGCTCTGGCCTGGGGACTCTGGAAGGAGCCACGGTGTTAAAATAACCTCTGTGCAGCGTGGCTGGAAGAAAGTCATGCAGTGATTTCATTTCATGTTTGTGTTGCAACTCCTAATGGTACAACACGAGTATCTGAGGATCTGTTCCCCTCCTAAGTGTAAACCAGACCACGCCCAGTGAAGGCAAAAATACTCTTTAGCATTCACCAGGTGGCAGTTTACATTAACCAGATCCACCCTGAAATTCAACTGCCTCCCAATCCCACCTCATCACTTCCCAGGAAGTTGGTGAGGTATTAGATAAAGACCTCATTTCAGGGACATATTAATTTTCATTAGGGATTTTCTAATAAATCCCTTCCATGAGAAAGGTACACTTTGTTAAGAGACTGCAGCTCAAAACACTACTTGTGGGAGTAGGTAGCATTCCTTTCCTACTCATCCATGGAGATTTCCAGCCAACAAGCAGGGACACAGCTAGCCAAAGTAAGGAGCCCACCCAAAAAAAGTAATGTCATGCCATTGGAAAACAGTGGAAAATGTTCTGGAAATACTCACGTCATGTGTGCTCCAGCAGCAGAGTTTTTTCACAGAGGATGTTCCCACTAACAAAGAGCCCATGAACAAATCTTCTCTGCTGGTTCCACCTTTTCCCTTTTTGCTGTGCTCCCCAGCTGCTGAGGTGTGAGTTTGGGACTTAGATAGATGAGTAGAAATATATCTTAATTTTTTAGGGGAAAAAAGAAAAAAAAAAAAAGAAATAATTATGGTCATTGCAAGAAGATTTTGCTCCTTCCAACACACTGGGGTAATACCACGACCCTAAAACCTGGCTGATTGTTCTTTAGGCAGTGGAACTCCCTGAGTGTTTATGTAATTATGGGCAGAGATTACATTCCATCCTTCTCGTGCCACATTTGGTCTTTAAATCAAAGCAACGTTTTCCTCCTTTCTGCCTCCCTCCTCCAGTACATTCACACACAGGTATTGTGTTCATCTTAGAGGTCATTCAGCAGGCCAGAGGTAGCACAGGTTTTGAGTTTCATTTTGTACTTTGGTGTTTCTGGTTGTCCTTTCCCTGCGTTTCTCCTGGCTGGGATTCTCCTTCCCTGGAAGGTGCCTGGTGATGCTGGGCTCTTATCGATGCCTCTGCAAAGGCTTCCCTGCTCTGTCTGCTCACTCCCCCTTCCCAGGATCAGATCTGCTCTTCCCAGGGAAAGCTGGTGCTCTGGAGTCACCCTGTGATTAATTAGCACAGCTGGGTCTTTTCCTCCTTTTCTCATTTCCTTCTGGTGACCAAACTCCACCAGGCTGCCTGGATCTCTGCTGTGGAAGCACAGCTCTGGTTTTGGGCTCAGTTCTTGCCATCCCGGAGCCTCTGGGAACCTGGCACGACCCAGGCTGCTCCACAGCCCAGGCAGCAGGAAAATCTGAGTTTCCACAGGACTGGTAGTAAAGCAGGGGCTTGTCCTGCCTTTCCCCAGAGCTCCCTGAAACAGATGCAGCTCTGGAAAACAGTTGAGCCTGACAGATCTCCAGGCTGAGACAAAAAGCCATTTGGTCAGAGTATGATCATCCAGCTGTATTCAGGACACAGCTTGCTGATTTTATGGATACACATATATCTTTTAGGACGAGAAATCAGCCTTGTTTTTCTCTTCGTGTGTAATGTTTGACATATGATGTAAATTTACTTTTACAACGTACAGACATAAAAGCTACTGTGGCTTGGACGTAGAATTTATTGATTGTAGAAAACTGACTACCAGGTTTGTTGATTAAGATTTTTTTATACAATGGGAAGGCAGAAAAAACAATCAAAGTACATTAGGGCAAATTTTGCAATGGATAGAGGTTTTTCAGTCTCTTAAAAATTTGCTGCTGTAACTAAACAATGGATTTGTTTTAGCACAGATCTCTCCAGTAATTTTAAAGGTGTCTTCACTAATCATCTACCAATCCACAGGCTTAGCTTAATTAATAAAATGTCCTAACTAGATTTGTGCATGTCCAAGTGGCGATTTATGAATTAAAAATTATAAAGCAGGGTTTGTTCCTTCTCTAGGACAATAAGGCCATAAAAACTGCAGTGGCAAACTCTAAAATTAGTGAGAGAACAGCTGGAATAGGAGCTACACCCTTTTAGATGGGTTTGTGTTCTCACAGACTGCAGGTCTGTTTGTTCTGTGCCCATCACTTTTGCAGGTAATGGCACCCATTTTTTTTTCCCAGGAGAGACTGGGATGACACAAAATCCCTCTGCTTTCTTTGTCCTTTTCGTGTTCATCTTTGGCTTAAATGTATAGATCTCTTCCAGCAGAACTTTGTAAATGTTGTCTGTATGTAAGATGTGCAATGGACAGAGCCTGGCCTCTGGTTGTTATCACGGCCTGGTTCATATAAAATTTTCTAGCCTGGCTTTGTAATTGAAACCATTTTCATGCTGCAAACACACAAAGCTGTGCAGCAAGCCATGCATGCAGCTGAGAGAACGTGTTCTGCTCCAAAGTACCATTAAAGCAATTTCCCATAATGTCTGGCAGGGAGTGGGTTTCTTTAAATGATTTTATTAAAAAGTGAATTAAAGGCCAAAGGTTGCTTTCCTACAGCCCTTAATTTCCTGTTCCAGTGCCAAACACTGCACGCAGGAGCTGCTGGGAATGGGACACCAGGGGGAATTCCCCCGGGATCAGCCCCCGGAGCTCCGGTGTGTGCAGCTCTGCTCTCCCACTGCCACCAGGAAGCACAGTGGCACGAGCACACAGCCATCACTCACTGACACAGGCCTGTGGAAGGGAGAAAACTGCTGACTCCAAACCAGGCTCAGGAGTTCTGCTCAATAACCTGGAACATGGATTTCCATGGATGCTGTTGATGTGACGTCGGCGTCGTTCCAGGGAGGATAACCCAGAGGAAAAGTGGATCCTGGATCCTGCCCTTTGGACTAGTGGCATGAGTTTGCATTTTCAGGGCTTATTTATGCAGCCTGGATGTTGCCAGTCTTTTATTTCTGCTTTTTGGGGGGTAGGCTGGTAGAGCTGTTGCATTTGAGGAGCAGCTGTGGAGAAACAGGATCCTCTGCAAAGAAGCAAACAAACCAATGCAGTAAGAATGAACTTACAAAATAAAAAGGGGGCTAACAGGCCCCAGCCTGCTCCTCCTTGGATTTAACCACCTCTGAGTGCATGTGAGAGAGAAAATGCAACGCCCCAATGCAGATAATGGGTGTTAAACACCAGAGCTTTGGAGTCGGATGGGACTTGCTTCCTGTGGTGTCCCATTATTTGGAAAATCAAACCTAAATTCCCTCCTGGTGTGCAGAAGGACTCTGTGAGATGCAACTTGCGCCTCACAGCATTTGTGGGTTTGGCCAACTGTAGGAGCAAGATGTTGGGAAAACTCCAGTCTCTAAAATACTTTAATAAAACAACTATAATTTACCCCACTGCAAGAGCTATAAACTGTAATTTAATAATGTGCTTGTCAGGGGACAGCTTTTTAAAATAATAATAAAAAAAAAAGCTTTAGTATTATTAAAGAAACGTAGTACATAAAAAATGTCTAATTGCTGAGGAAACAGCATGATTATGATTTTCAGATATTTAGAATGGGAAAATGATTCTAAGCAAGGGAGCTGTGTTTTTATGGTGGAGCCTTGCTGTACGAGTCTCATTAAGTTTTCAAGGAACACTGTTCCAAATCTTTACCGTGCTTCCAAATCATGTTGAACTGTTGAGCTTTCATCCTGCTCCAGCAGTGGGTTCTCAAACATAGATGACATTTCTTGCTCGGGATTTAAACATCTTTCAAAGGAAAGAAGTTTATTTCTTACAGGACGAAGCTTCATGCTTTTGGCTCTTGGATTTCCAGGTTCAGTTCCCATAAAGTACCCCCAAACCATCAGTTTTAAGTCCAGTACCTGGAGTGGTTTAAACTCTCTGAAAGCTCAGCTCAGGGCGAGTTTAGCCAGGCAAAACCATGTAATTTCTGCTCCATCTTGGTTGCAGTCATCTGCTCTGACACAAAATAGGATTAAGAATCAAATAACTGCTTCCAGCTAATGGATTTAGGCTGTGGTTCCAGGATTATTAATGCCAGATCTGTGCACTGCCAGCTCACCCAGGACTATAAATCTAATGTGGATCAGGCATGGACACATGATTGTGTTTTGTCAAATTAGCCAAGGGACATGATATGGAATTTATACCAGCTTTATCCTCCTGTGCTAGCTGCACTCCTGCTGTGGGAAGGCAGGAGATTGCTGGTCCAACATGCAGTGAAAAAATACTGATACATCAAAAAAACCTGCTGTTATAAAGGGGTTTTTTTTGGTTGTTGTTGTTGTTTTGCCAAATGTGAGGCATTGATTGGAGTTTTTCATGCTCCAGCAGCGTGTTGCTCATCTGGCACATGGCACTGGTGGTGTTGGTACCACAAATCTTACAGCTGGCTGCAAATCACAACCTTAAGAATTAGCACTTGAGCTCCTGTCACGTAGCTGCCCTTGGAAATCTCTTTCCAGGGCAGTAACCATTGTTTCCTTATCACTTCTGATGGGAGCAAGAGGTTTTTATGATACCCACTTGTTTGCCTGTGACAGGTCTTTTCTCTTGAAAAACCAACTTGTGGAAGACTCTCACGCATGCAGACAATGCTAGTTTCAATAGTGAGCTTTAAAATCTTAGAAGGAGGAGTCCACATTTCCTCATTACTCTGGAGACAGGTTAAACATTAATTCTTGGTGTGGTTGAGGGGTTGGGATTGGAAATTTACCTTGCCAAAAGTAAAAAGTGGAGCTCTCTTCAGCTCCAAGGTCATCAAACAGCAACAAACAACAATTTAAGGGACTACAAATAATCCTGTTTTTCCATAAATGGGCAAGGGGGCAAAAGAGTCTTCACTCTTCATTTTCTGGGTAAATCTAGGCCTGCAAAATGGATCCTGCTGAAGGGACCAATTTATTCTGGGGACCGAGCAATGAAAATGGGAGATTGGAGGGGGTGTGTTTTGAAGAGGAGCTACCACAGTAAACGACCAAGTTCAGCCTGGGATTTTTCAAAACGATAGAGCCTCTCTCCACAAAACAGCTTTTTCAGGACACACTTCTGCAAGAAGATGCAAAGCAGGTGAACATCTGCTCCAGGGAAGCTGCAGCAATATTAATGAGCCTTTCACACTAACCCAACTCACCTCACTGCAAGTCACTTCTGCACTCAGCCCTCCTCTCACCTTCACAAAAACTATTGGTCCTGAGGACTTCTACATTTCCACGCTCAAAACACACCAGCAGCACTTCTGAGCACTGCTTTGGATATTTTCATGCTGGAAATCAGGACAAAGTGGAATCTGGAGGGCCCTACTTGCTGTATGAAGCCCGCAGGTCAGGATTGACACTGCAGTGTAAGTGAAGTCAGGCTTTGACCCTTAACTTGGAAACACAAAGCTGAATTTTCCCCTCATTTTCCCCCCTCCTGAATCCTCCCTGGTTCCCTACATGGCTGTTCTGTATTATGATCCCTTTAAATAAGCAGCCTGTCATTAGCTTTTATCCCAGTGCTTGCTCAGCCGGACTAAAGTCGAGGTCTCTTTGTTTTTAAGACTTGCTTGGTGTGTAAGTGTCAGATGTTTCCCATCTCTTGGCTCTTGGTGAAATAAACACGAACTGCCATGACCTTCACCTTTCAACTCTTACATTACCTATTCCTAAAGTTGGAAAAATGGATGTGTGTTTATGCAGCAAGGCTTTGAACTACCTTCCAGGTTTATGTCAAAAGTCCAGTTCTCCAGGCAAAGATAACAGATGAGAAGGGATTTTGGTGCTGCTATAAAATCCACCTCCTGCGCCAGTGGAGCAGTAGTCTTCATGGAGGAGAGTAATCTGTGGGGATTAGAGACCCTGTAAAACTGATCTGACTTGCAGGCTGAGTCACTCAGCTCTGGATTTGGCACTCCTGGGAAGCCGAGTGCTCTGCGGGTGACAGTGCAGTTATTTGACAGAAAAGCAGCATCAACGTGCAGAGTCCACAGGGATTTCCTGATGCGTCACAGCTTTTAGCACAAACTGGGGAGTCCACCCCTTTAATGTGCTTCCCTTATAGAATGACAGAATGGTTTGGCTTGGAAGGGATCTTAAGGATCATCCACTCCCAAATCTCACTGCCATGGGCAGGTTCACCTCTCCCTATCTTTGCAACTTTCCCCCTTCCTACCACAGCAAAGCTGGAGGAGTTAATAAAGGAATTTTCATCATCAAGAACAGCTCATCTAAATTCATCCTGGAGTTATTTTTTTCTTCCTGCCCTTCTTTTGCCTCTCGTTTTGTAAAATCTCCCTTGAAGGCACCTGGGGCATAGAGGGCTTCTCCAAGTTAACATCCACATGTCCTGAGGAGGAGCAGAGGATGCATGGCCCCAGGAGGCTGGGACCAGCTGCCTGGTGAATGACACATGCTCAAAGCTTCCCAGGAACAGCTCACCCAGGCTTAGGTGTCCCATAAGAAAGCCACACAGCAGCTTTTCCTTTTTAACTCCATTCAGTAACCTTGCGCAATAAATGGGGAACAAGTGGTGTAATTAAGATTGCAAAACCATTTCAATTAGGAATCCAAGTGAATTAGGCAAACAGAATTTTAATTTGATCTAATTCCTCTCTTCCCAGAGAAATGAAGTCTTCCTCTGGTGATGTTTTTTTGTTTGGTTGGGTTTTTTTGTTTTTTTGTTTTTTTGTCGTAGAGTCCCCTGAAAGGTGAATTAGCAAGAATAAGCAGGGGAATACTTTAGCTGCTATTCACTCATACATGCTGAAAATAATGTATTTTCCCCACTGTAAACACGTTAGTTGCTACATCTTTTCCCTCTGTAGACAGCTAAAAGACAAGCTTCCCTGCAGACCAGGGAAATTCTTGAAGGGAATAATTATCATCAAACTTCCTTTTGTGTTTGGGGAATCATCAGAATATTCTCCCCGAGTTCTGTTTCAATCCTCAAACATTCAGAGACCATCTATTTTAAAGAGCAGTGCCCATTTGCAGGGTGACTGTACTATCCATGGAGATAGGAGAGAAAGGGTAGGAAGGCAGAGCCCTGGGATGGCTTTTCACAGGCACTGAGGAGTCTGCCCAGACTTACAGAGGGCCTGGCCTCCTTCCTGACCTCTCAGTGCATATTTCCTTAACCAGGCTGACTCAGGATGCTGGGGTCATTGAAACACAAGTTGTTTCAAAGGCTGGACCGAAGTGAACATGCCACAATCTCCTATAAATCCATATTAAACCACAGCCCTCAGATCAGGGGTGGTCACTGTGGTCTCTGGGGGCTAATGGGAACATGGCACACGGTGACAGGAATGGATTCTTTCTGTAATTTCTGCAGTTCAGCTCAAATTTATGCACACCCTGACACTGAGCATTTGCTCAGGCTATTCATCTATTCAAGCACTCATTGATGGTGCACTGGGGCAAACTCAGAGGTTTCAGCTCTGGCAAACACCCAGGTGCCTTCATCCTTTTCTTATCCTTCACGGTGCCTTTCTGTCTAAGCTCCAGCCTACACGTGGGTTTAGAAACTGAGTTTTGTCTGTAAATGAACCTTGACCAAAGGCCAGAGCATTTTAGTGACATCTTAAAAATGCAAGGGAAAAAAGTTAACATTGAATTGAATTGATTTGAATTGAATTGAATGCCAAACTGCTCATTGTTAAGCATGAACCTTATTAGAAGTTACTGTCATTTAGGAGATAGATCTCTGTTTTATATATATATATATATATATCTATATCTATATCTATATATGTAAGTATATATATGTATGTATATCCACATATATATGTTTAAGGCACCCATACAATAATTTGTATGTATCCTTAGATTTTGATGACTCCACTCCTGTTAGACAGTGCCTCACTTTAAATGTGGTTTCTACTGAAGCTAAATATTTCTAAATATCCTGCTATGTCAAAATAAGTATTTTTTGAGTTTAAGTAGTCAATTAGGTTAGCTAGTTTGGAAAATACATAGAGAAGGGTCCCCCTCCAAACATGCCTGGGAAACCTCGTCCAATGTTCAACCACCCTCACTGTGTAATACAGGGGGTTTTTTTACATATAAATGGAATTTTCTGTATTTCTATATTGCCTCTTGCTTTGTCTCTGGAAGTCATTGAGAAGAGCCTGGCTTGATCTCCTTCAGGCTGCCCCATCAGGTATTTATTCACATTCATAAGGTAAAAATGGTATTCAAATTAATTCTTGTCATCTTCTTATCATGCTGCAAGAGCAATGTACATTAAAACACATCCTAGGTTGTTTTTTCTGTCACCTGAAGGCAATAAATCACAGGGTTACAGAGGTTACCTCAGCTAGGAATAAAGCCATCACCTTTAGCATTGGTTTCAGTAAAAACACAAACACTTCTGCAGTCAAATGGCAGAGTTTTATGGCTGTGGTTCTTTGAAACAACTAATAAATATTTGTTTGCCGTTTCTCTCTAGGCCAACTGTCCACTTGCTAATTTACACATCACCAAGAGGCCACTGAACTCCTTCCTGTAGGTATTAACCCTATCCATTACTGTGCCACTGGAAATACAAACTGCCTGGAGGCTGAGAGGTGTTTGGAGTCAGAACAGCTCAGCCCACAGCAGGTCATCCTAAAGAGAGCTTGAGATCCCTCCAGAGCCCTGCAGTTCCTGATGTGACTCCATGGCAGTGTTTCAGCCCTGAGGATTGTGTGCAATCCTGTGGAGAGCTTTTCCTCAGCTGTCACTGTCCTTTGGAGAGGATGGAGTTCTTCTAGTTTTCCTTCAGCTTTCCTTTGCCCTTTCCTTCTGATGTCACACCCACGCCAGCAGCAGTGACTTTCACTACATTGCCTGACTTCTCCAAAATTGGTACATGCCCAAATTACCTCTCCAAACATTTACAGACTTTACTTGTCTGGGCCAAATCTTCAGACTCTCCTTCCAGCTCATAACCCTTAGCCTGGGAATCGTGTGCCCAGCTCTTCCCTGGGCTTATTTATAAATGCACATCTCAGGGTTTTATGTGTTTGTGTTCTTTGAAAACCTCATCTGTTTCCCTGGAGATTTCTGCTTCATCAGTTCCTGTCTGTGGGTCCCTGCTTGATAACCTGACTTCTAAAAGCCTGTGAATGCACTGACTGCAGTTGTTTATTTGTTTTCCTTCCTGTTTGGCTTGAAAAACCTGCTCTCTCTAAGGTTTGCTATTAAAAACTTTAAGAGAAACGCTCTTGCGTAATTTATTTTTGTTGTTGTTAATTACAGTTCTCCAGGTTTTTCCTCTCTGACCCGGTGCACCAGCAGCAGCACAGCTCTGCAGTGGAGCTCACAGATTATTTCTGTTCCTTTGGGTGGGACAGGATGAGTGCCATGCTCACCACAGAGCTCCTGGGCAGCTTGAACCAGGCTGTGAACAGCCTGGGGATATTTTTCTCTGCTTCACACCATGGATTTCCCAAGTCTGTGGCTGCTGTATGGAGCAAGAATTGGAGCAAGGTTGAAGGGTGAGTGCACACTGGAGTGCCACCCAGCTTAGAGCTGCTTAGAACTGTCCTTGGTTTTCCCATTCTTTATGTAAAGGCAGCAAAACCTGGAGAGCAAGCAGCACTTGGAAGATGTCTTCACAGAATCACAGGATGGTTGGCTTGGAAGGGGCCTTAAAAATCATCTTGTTCCACGGGTAGGGACACTTTCCACTCTCCCAGGTTGCTCCAAGATCCATCCAACCTGGCCTTGAGCACTTCAGGGATGGGGCAGCCACAGCTTCTCTGGGCACCCTGTGCCAGGGCCTCCCCACCCTCACAGGGAAGAATTTCTTCCTAATCCCTACTCTAAACCTATCACTCCATGTCCTTGTAAACAGTTTCTCTTCAGCTTTCTTGAAGAAACACAGTTTAGGCAGCACAAAACAAAAAAAAACCCAAAAAACAACAAAACCAGAACAAACAAATGAAAAATTACGTAGGCTGTAGCATAGTTGAAAGGTTTCATGATTTCCCCTGGAAGGGAATAAAAATGCAAGGAAGCAGCACACCTGTAACACCTGCATGACCTGCCTGTGCTCTTGCTCTTGCTGACAGGAATGATTCTGCAGGGGGTGCAGGTTAGAAAGGTCTCACCAGGTCCCTTCACCCGAGGAGCACCCTGAGGTCTCCACCAGTGCCAGTGGCAGTGACCAGCACGTGAGGCTGTCCCTGGGAAGGAATGACTGGCCACGAGCAGAGCTGAGATAAGGCTGGGTTAACAATGTCACAGCCTGACGAGTGTTTTTCCCACCTCTCTCAAGGCCTGCTGGACTCTGGCCTCCTGTTCCTGCTCAGACATTGCAGAGCATTCACTGCAAAACCCTTGAAAGGTGATGTTATTTCTGCCCCTTGTGCCAGTGTGTAGGGAACCCAGAAAAAGGTAAAGGGATTTCTAAGAGTGAGAAACAAAAAGCAGGCTTTGAGAATCAAGCAGAAATATTTTAGGGAACAGCTTCGCCTGAGAAAATATTAAAGAAGATACAATTAGAACATTAGCACAAGGACAGGAGAACAAAGAGCCATGGTTTTAGGCCTAGCTGAGAGAACTTTTAGAAGTTGCAAAATTTATGCTTAGCAAGAGATGATAAAGTTAAGCTTAATAATGGAATATTATGCACTATTGTATAAGGTATAAAACCAAGCAAGTATTGTTTTAACAAGTGCATGTGCAATATAGAAGATTGGTTGAAACAACCTTTAGAGCAATTGCTAATTGGCTGAGCAGCTTTTAAGAACATTCTGTAACCAGGAAATTTTGGGTTTTTGCCTGCAGCACGAGCTTGTGTTATCTCTGAGGTCTCCAGATAGTTTATGAAGCAAATAAAATAATAAAAGTTCACGGAGTGTCTGCTTTGGCTCCCCCGTCCCGTTTCATTGCGGCGGCACCAGTGAGCCACGAGTGCACCTAGAAGGACACAGGATGTGTTTTTTCCCAAAGGACAAAGCCTATTTGCACACAAGGAGCCATCTCCTAAGCACCAGCCCATGGCATGTGAACCCTCTCCACCCCACCAGTGCCCAGCCAGCAGCCTGTGAGCTGCAGATTCAGCTTTTGTCAAAAACGCCCAAGCACAGCTGACCCTGAAATAAAGAAACCTTCGTTGTGATATTTTTCTTTTATAGCTCCCAACTACTGTAAACTGTGGAGGAGCAGAGCTGCAAAGCTGGCCATTAAACTGTCTGCTCTTTCCTGTTTGAACAGGACCTCTCCAGGGTGTTAGCTGCCTCAACCACCATGGGTCAACATCCAGGAAGGAAGACGTTTCTAAGGAAACCACGGAGGCTTTCCACCAAGGTGGTTGCATGAAAGCACTGAGACTGGTGAGAGTGACAAAAAGCAGTTCATTGGATATTGTAGAAAAAGGTAAAAAGTTATTGCATGCAGGCTGTTTTTATAATGAGGCCATTCAGGCATAAAATCACTTTAAATAGGTAGTTTGTTTCCACATTGCAGAATTATTTTCGTCCTACTCTTTCAAGGAGGAGTTTATCTAGGCACAGTGGAGTATAAATAATAAATAGCCCCGGGGGCAAGGCATTTTTACTTTTTTTCCCCCTCCTTCGTATCCTGTTGCAGTTGGTCTCGGGCTGCAAAATGAATTTTGTTTTCTGAAATAATATTATTTACTTTGAGCACAGTCCTGTGCAAGAGGCCACGAATTCTGTTCTGCAGTTGCAACGTCCCGAACCAGACAGGAGCTTTAGAGTCCAGCATTTGCATTAAATGACTTTTCTGTGGGTTGCAGGGCAGTTTGCTCTGAGGACAGGTACAGTCCCATGAGCTCAGGGACCTCCAGGAAAGCTCTGTGTGTGCATCTGCTGTTGGATTGCGAATGGAATGTGAATAGTTCAGGGATAACCCATGGATAGAGGTGCAGGATCACGCTGAAGGTGGTGGGTTAGAGAAGGAGGTGATGCTGGGTGCGACTCTGGACAGGCACAGCAGGTTCATTTCTTCTGTTTGCTGCCTTGCTGAGCATCTCTGGATGTGTTTGGAGTAACAACCACATCTGATCTCCCAGCCAGCAAGAGCAGGAGGCCACACCAGCACCCTGTGGCACTTCTCCCACAAGGCTTCATCCTGCCCTCCATGGGCTGGGATGAGCCTGCCATCAACCCCTGCTGGGAGGAACCAGTTTAGGGTCTGGCCCTGCCCTGCCTGGACCCCTGATGAGTGGAGCTGGTGCCCAGCAGCCCTGCAGAGACCCCTCGGATGCTGCCTGCTCAATGGGACAGGAGGGAGGCTGGAGCAGCCATGGGGCTTGCCCTGCTCACCACTGCTCCCATGTGAGTTTTGGAGGCAGTTTGGGCACATTACCCAACGACTGCCCCCAGTTTAATGCCAAGGGCTCTTGGTTTGAATGTCAGTCTCTCTCAGCAAGCTCTGTCTTGGCCATTTTCTCCTGGCAGAGCCCTGTGTGTTGCTGCTCCACACTCCAGTCCCTGCAGGGAGCCCTTGTTCAGTAGAGCAGAACTGGACTGAGCAAACAACAAATATTCGGGAGCCTCAGGGCATGGGGAAAAAAGGAGTTTCCCTTCTAAAATTTGTTTGTAGCCTCAGGCTTTCCCTATAGATTCCATAGGAGACAAAGGAAACAGGAGAGTGCTGCTGCTTCTCCCCTCTTCCTTGTGTGAAAACTCACACTTGGAAAAAAGAAAGGGTAAACTCAGGGATGAAGGATGGCAGTGAAACGGCAAAAAGACAGCATATTTGGTGTGAGACACACAGGGTTCTGTGGGGAGATCCCAGAAGGATGAAAAACACTGTAGGTGTCTCATGGAGGGGGTAACAGGGACCTGCAGCTGGGAAGGGTTGGGTTCAATGAGCTCGAGCAAAGAGCCTCCATCACACGTGCCTGAGAGCTCCACAAGTTTGAACCTGGGGGAAATAAACGGAAAATGTTAAGGAAAGATCAGCCTGAAATGATCCAGACACACAATAAAGTCCCAGGTTGCTGGAGGGGGAGGGAGGGAAATTCCTGCTCTCCTCAAAGAACGTGAGTGATTAGCTCTAAAAGCCTTGTGCCAATGCTCCTCCTGCTCAAGATAAAATAACAGGTCATCTGTTGCAGGGCCTTCCAGGTTGAAGTCTCATTTCTGTGCTCCAGGGGCTGAAGTGCTGGTTCAGAGGTCACCTCTCAGCTGAGCAAGGGTCAAGCTCATTTTCAGTGCAGACAGAGCCCTCGGGGCAGGACCCTGTGCTCAGTCCCTCACACCCCTCGGCAGAGAAGGAGAGGTTTGGACATCAACAGCCAGGAGCTGGTGGTGCCAGGGCAGGTGCTGGTGGTGTCACCACGCTGAGATGGGGTTTTATCTTCACTCATGAAGCAGAAAAGCTTGAAGGGAAGACCTGCAGAATAAACCTGGCCTGAGGGAAGCCCCCATGGTCCATTCCCTAGAACCAGGACACTGTCTTCATGCAGGAGCCAGGTTATTCCTTCCCTAAACTGAGCCTTCACCTGCATGGTGGGTGATCTTTGTCCCAGCTAAAAATGCAGAGAGTTTGTAGAGAAAAAAAGAAAAAAAAAAGAAAAAGAAAGGCCTCTCTTTAAAATGGAAACATTCATATTTGTGGTTTGAAAGGACCTTTCATTTCAGTTGCCCCTGGTTTCCTGTTACTGGAACAGTAATAGTTAATGGGGTTGGAAGGTGAAACAGTTGTGACAGCAGCACCTGAAGTACAGCAAACACCCTCTGGGTGCTGGGCACAGTGATGTCCCTGTCCCCATCCTTACTGGGAGGACAACTCCCATCAGCTGTACCTGGAGCTGTGCTGCTGGAGAGCTATCCAAGTCAAAAAGTCACATGCTGCTAGCCTTAAAAACAGAGTTTCCCTTTTTTATTTTTTTTTCCCAGACAGCATTGAAAATCATAATGCAAAACACAGGTGAAATAAAATGAGATCCCCTTGATTAGCCAGGTGAAACCACGGGCAGATCCTCTCCTCAATCCAACACAGTGCTTGTGTTAGAGGGCCATTAGATAAAAGGGAAAATAAACTAACCAGGATGCCAATGGTTTGTACGATATTTTAGTCCACATTCCACCTGAGCCACGAATTTCCAGCCTATCCCCTTCACTTATACACGAGTGGTTTTTCCCTCTAACAAATCCCGTATTTGCAGTCCTTTACTGCCCCCGGAGAAAAACCACTGCCCTTCTTCGGAAAGAAATAACCCACAAACCCTAAGCAACAGCTACATCACAACTGCAACACGAAAGCTCTCGGGGAGGGGGGCTCCTTGAGGTGCCCTGCAAGCCATTCTGGGTTTTAATGTTTATTCATTATAAGCAAGAGCATCTTTTTTCCATTACAAAGTGATCTATTTCACAGCTTTCAGCCCTGAGTGTCAAGCAATCAAGCAGCAGTTATGCCTTAACAATTGCTAATATATTTCAGCACCTAATGAATCTATGCAAAAAAGGCAGGTAAAGGCTAGAAGCAGCCTACAGTTAACTCCTGCCCTCCCCCCTGCAAGGATTTTTACCCCCTGCCTCCCAATCTTCTGTTTTTACTGCTTGGCAATTAATTAAAAATATCAAGATAGAAGAAAGATGGAAAACTTATTACTGGTGTAGTGTTTCCATACTAGTTTTGCCCAGGGAAAACGTTTCCCAGGAGATTAGCTAATAGTTAAGCTATTAAAATCTTCTAAACTGAAAAGGTTATTTGCAAGGTCAGGCAACTTTACTAAGCTGGTACTTTCAAAATTATCCTGGGTTCCTTTACTAATTAATCGATCAAAATGACACGTTTTAAATTACAGATGAAAATGGGACGGATTTAAGTTCCCGTCATGTAACCCCTGCATGAAAACTGCACATTACGAGGCTCTGACCGTGGTAATTTTTAAGTGAGAATGAAACATTTGTTCTTGTTATGGAGTGCTGATTTACTGCAAATTCACTAAGAGCTGAACCAGCCCTCACACCGAAAGCAGGTTCATCTGACCGGCTTCTCCCAGGGGCTTTCAGCAGTTAACACGACATTATTCCCCTGCTAACAATCAGCTGTCCTTCCAATTCCCGGTTAAAAGCCGGGATGCACTTCACAGAGAGGAGGCATAAAGGAGGGCTCTTCTTATGGATTCACTGATTTGACCCAAAACTTCCATGTGGGAATCCAAGAGGGAATCCAGTAGGGGCCAGCTGAGCTCCTGTGAGTTGTCTCAGGGCAATACCCAACCCCACAAGGCAGGTCATGGGATGTCCATGGATGAGAGCTGTTTCCATCAGTGCACCAGGAGGAATTCTCTAGGTCTGTGGCTAGGGTCAAAGGTTTGTTATTTCCCTTCTGCTGTGAATTTTGAAGTCCTCCATCTACACCAGTATTTGGATCATCCAGATGCCACCTTGCTAGGGTGGGAGTATGGGATTTCCAGGCTAGCTCTGTCAATCTGTTGTTGCAGCTATTCCTAACGCCAGGATCCCTATTTGTGGATAATTTCAGATTGGGCAGTGCAGAAGCAGCATCTGAAAAATTGTGCTCTGAAGAGATTGAGCATCTCTCGTATTTGAAGTCTGGTGGAGAGAGGAACGTTTGCTTCTTTCATTTTTGCAAAAAATAAAGTGGGGAAAGAGTTGGGGCGGGGTCGAACAAACCTGTAAAGCATTGGGAGGCAGACAGGTCAAACCATCCAAAATCAGCACAGAGGACTGAAATGTCCAAGGCTTAACCAAAACCAACATACAGCCTCGTAGGGAATGCTGGGGAGGCCCAGACTGGCAGACCTTGAGGCTTTTGCATGCTGTGCACAGCACTTGGTGCTCACAAGAGCCACGTCCCCTCCTGAGGCACGTTTTTAAGGACGGTTTTGTGCTGTCAGAAGCATAAGGGCTGTTCCACCACTCTGCCTCAAACCATCCGGGCTTGGGGGCAGCGGTGCCAGAGCTGCTTTTCTCTCCATCTGGCCTCTCTGTGTCCTCCAGCAAAGGAGTCAGCACTTGTGGCTACAGCTGCAGCAAACTCCATATGTGGAGGTTTGGATCATTTTCTCCCCCAGCCGAGGCATCTGGATCTGCGGCTTGTTCAGCTAACAGCCTTGCTGGCAGTGCTGCTCTGGAGCTAAACACTCATGGAGAGGCTTGGGGAGGGGCTCACCTGTCCTACAGGGCACTTTTCATGCTTTGCTTTGAAAGGATGTGACTCACTGACATAAATTTCACAGACTACAGAGAAAAACGCTACTGGATAATAACGCTCTCCTTTCAGAGTCTCTGCTGTCCTATCTCCTGTTACCCCAGGAATTGCTCCTGTCAAGGTAATGTGTTTATAAGGTGGTTTGTTTTTTTTTTCATCATGAACCAGTTGCAAAGTGTTCAGGCAGCAGGACATGTGGAAATCATATGAGGTTTCAGTGCACTACACTTGGAAGTTGATCTCTTTAGGAAGGCGGGGGCTCGCGAGTCGCTGAGCATTGTTCAATGCCAGACTGCTGAGGCATCACCCAGAGCTGATGCCTGGCAGGAAGGGAACCTGAAACTCCTCAGTCTTTCATCTTTGGGGGGGATCAGTAAGCTTTCTGGGTTGAAAGTTGTCTGTGGTGCTGGTCAGAAATCTCCCACTAAACTTTTTTCCAGGGAGAACATGGGGTTTGGTTACGTCAACACCATCTGTGTTCTCAAAGCGTTTGTTTTTTGCTTCTGGAAGTTGAAACCCCCACTGGTGAGCAGCCCGGTTTTACCATCCAACACCTGACAAGGGGATTTGGAACAGTGTTGAGCACAGCTTCACCCACCCTGGTGATGTTTTCCTGAGCTGGCACCTCCCTGCTGCCACAGAGATGGAAAAAGAGACTGGAATGTAGTGCTGGGACAAGGGGGAATGGCTTTAAACTGGAGCAGAGTGGGTTTAGGATGGATATTAGGGAGAAATTCTTCTCTGTGAGGGTGCTGAGGCCCTGGCACAGGTTGCCCGGAGAAGCTGTGGCTGCCCCATCCCTGGACGTGTCTGAGGCCAGGCTGGGTGGATCTTTGAGCAGCCAGGTCTAGGGGAAAGTGTCTCTGCTTGGAACTGGATGATCTTTAAGGTTCCTTCCAGCCCAAACCATTCTCTGATTCTCTGATTCTCTGATTCTCTGAATGAAGACATGAGCAGATTTCAGGAGTGGGACTTTCTGACTGTGACTGTTTCCACCTCTCATTTCTTGCCTGGCACATCCCTGGCTACACAAACTGCTTCTTATCAAGCTCCAACCATGCTCACTGCCACTTTTTTTTTTTCCCTAGATGAACTCCACCCTCAGCATCCTTATGGGGTAACAGACCATAATTTCTTCAGGAAGCACCAGCAGCAGAACCTGCCCATGGCTCTGGTTGTTGCTCACATGTAACACCAAGGCAGCGTGCAAGCAGGCACTGCACAAGGCCAGCTCACACTCGCTCTTTTAACTCTGCCTTTGCAGGTTCAAGGTGAGTGAAGCCTTGTAGCCCTGCAGTATTCCAGGGGTAAGAAAATGCATCAGCTGGGCTGATAGAAAAGCATCCAGATCTATGTGGGTAGAAAATAAATTTGCTTTGCAGAAGCCCCCTGGAGCAGAGAACACATGGGTTGGCAATTACAGTGTGACCATCAGGCTTGTTTTGCCTCTTATTTAAGTCACTGTATCATTGAAACTCTCCTTACTTGCAATCCCTTTGGTGGGTAAATTGCATATTTTTATGTTTTTATATTTTAAGAGCATGCACTTTACACTGGCACCTCTCTTAATTTCATCTCTGGGACTGGATGGTTCAGCTTCTGGAACAAGAAATGGCTGAGCAGACCTATGGATTCTAGCTGAACATCATGAAGTCTGTAGTTTTCTTCAGGGGACAGCATGTGGGTTATTATTAAACCAGAAAACATATGTGAATAATTGAGGAAAGCAATCCAGCATTTAGGTTAGAAAATGTGAAGTCAGCTTGCTGTGAATAACAGATCTCTGCGTTTTGACCTGTTGCTGACAAAGAATATATTTCACTATTACCTGGATAGAAATGATTGGGGATTTTTTTTTTCTCCTCTAAATGAAAGCCAGTTGAGAGAAGCTGGCAACAGACAAATGATGCTCATTCCTTCCCTGCTTTTACTTAATGGCTGATATCAAGATGCTCGGCATTCATTGGTGACATTACTATTAAAAATATATTTCTTATCTGGCTCTTTTATTCCTACAAATCAAGCATAGAAATAAATCTGTGCTGATGGAGCAGTGAGCAAGCAGTCATGAGAAGAGAAGAGAAGAGAAGAGAAGAGAAGAGAAGAGAAGAGAAGAGAAGAGAAGAGAAGAGAAGAGAAGAGAAGAGAAGAGTTGCCCTCGAGCTCGAGGCCACCGAGCCGTTCACCTGCCTGGGCTGAGCGTGCCATGCATCATTTTCACACAGGGAACCACAAAACCCTAATTCTCAAGGAGCCAAAAATGTGCTGGACTCAAGAGAGGGGATGTAAAACCCAAAGGAGAGCTCAGTGCAGCCTCTCAGCCCAGCACTGGTGCTTTATGGGGAGGACTGGGACAGCAGTATCTGTGTGGAATTCTTCCTGCAGCAATCCCAGGTGGAGGGACAGGGCAGGAGCACTTGGACAGCAGCAGAACGTGCTGATCCACCATGCAATGCACTCTGCTCTTGGCAGGAGTTCATCCTATTAATCCCATAAATAAGTATATTAATATGTCAGTGTGTGGATGGAACACACTGCCAAGTGCAAAATAATCCCTGGCAAGTGATGTGTGTGTGTGATACACAATACACAAACACCATCCTACCCAGATCAGGTTTCCAGGGTTAAAAATAGATGATGAATTAAAATTTCATATGAAATTCTAGCTTTGGTGAATACTGGAAAACATTATTATCCCCCTTCAGCCCCATAAAGGCTTTTATTGGGGAAGATGAGTACTTGTTTCACAGTCTTTTCCACAATGGAAGAGAGTGTTTTAATCACAGGTCTTGCTGGGAAGAAATGAAATTACCTTACCAGATTGCTTTAAGGTGCTAAGAAACCCCTGCAATGGTCCTTAATGCCATGCAGGCAAGGGACTCAGCTGAAGTGTAATGACAGCAAAAAACATTATCTTTACTTACATTAACAAACATGAGTTTGAGGTGATGTTTTGCCTCCTGTTTATCTGAATTTCTCTGTTTTTTTTTTTTATCTGTCCTTGGGAAATGGAGAAAGCTTTACATGGTTGTCTGGAGTCAGCAAAGACATAACTTCAGGCTTTTCAAGATCTGCAGATGGGCTACTTTGGAGTGCTGGCAGTGTGTGCAGATGTGACCAGGTGTCTGCCCTGAGGGATCAGGGTGTCTGGTGACAGGGAAATTCCCAATCTTTCCTTGCCATGGCATCACCTACGGACCAAATGGGAAAAAAAAAAAAAAAAACCACCAGAGGGATGGGAAAAAAGAGGGCACTGGGTGCCTCCATATTTCATGCCAGCTCAGATTTGGTAATTTTCTGGCTGCAAAGTCCTTTGGAGAGCACGCTCTGTTGTTTGGCCACAGGAGGAGGTCTATCCAAAGAGGAATCCCCTTACTCTGCCTGCAGGAGGCCAAAACCCACCAGGGTCTCCCGGGGAGGCTCGGAGCTGCACTTCTCATTCTTGAATTTCAATGCAGAAAGGTGAATCTTGGTGTCTCAGGAGCTGACTGACATGTGGCTCTGGCTGTGTGAGAGCCACACTCCCAGCAAGGACCTTCAAAGGCAAATCCTGAGATATTCCAGCCTGCACCCTGTAAACAGCCTGGATTAGCAGGAATAACATCCCTCCACTCCCCTGGTAGGACTCCCTCCCCTGTAGGACTCCAGGAATAACCTGGCATGGTATCAAAACAAAACCCCCCTGTTGCTCCATTTTGCATTCAGCCCTATGAGGACAACAAGGGATGAGTTGATCAAACAAAATTGAGCTTTGCACCAGGCAAAGCTTGGGTGCAAACCATCCCCAGATTTAACACCAGCTTTGCCTTTATATTCTCACTGAAATCACAATTTCACTGCATAAGTGACTCAGGAAGGAGCCAACCACTTTGGAGCCAGGCTCTTGGCACAGTTTTTATTTGTGATATTTTTCCGTTGCGTCTGAACATAGTTTTAATTTCGTGTCAAAATAAATCTGAGGCTGATAATTTTTATTATTGTTTTACTGAGAAAGGACAGCAAACTACGTTCTTTGGCTGCGCTTCCTACCCTGCAGAAATTATTTATCCAAGCACAGCAGCAAAGTTGGTGAAGGGAGGAATAAAGAAAAAAAGCACCTGCCCACAAAATTCTTTAATCCCTTGCAAAAACTGGATTAAGACCCAAGACATTGAGCAAGAAATGCTTGTCATGTTCCCTGTTTCAAAGGAAGAGTGTCAGCTCACAGAGCAATGTGAGAAAGCTGCAAAGTTTGGGTAAAATCCCTCTCCCATGGTTTGTAATGCCAGCCACAAAGCAGGCAGCAGAGAGGAGAAGTCAGCTCTCAGAGCTGCTCTGCCTTTACCTCAAAGGCATGTAAATCCCAAAGAGCCAGCTGCTTCCTTGACTCCATGAAAATAAAGCAGGGAAAGTGCTTGGGAAAATCTGGGTGAGCAGCAGCAAGCATGGGGAGGATGGGAGAAGGAGAGAAGGGAAGGAAAAGCTGTTTTTTCTGCAGTTTCTTCCACAAGCTGCTCTCTCTAGGTTTAGTAGGAAAGCATCTTTTCCCAGCTGTGAAGCAAGGGGGGCCTTGCTGAGCCCAAGGATGTGCCCAGGTAGATTCCACATGAGAAAAATAGAGAGTTCAAGCAGCAGAAAAAGAGTGATCTAGGAGAGAAATGTAAGAAAAGTGTGCAGCCTGAGAGATCCCTGCAGCTCCACTTAGGCTGCATCAACACCTTGGACTGACCCCTTGCTCCAGGAGTCGTCACTTTGGTGCAGCTGGGCAGACTGGAAAACATCCTGGTATGAAATGATATTTGCAGAGCAAACCAGAGAAAGGAGAGGTCCCACCATTTGTGAAAACAATCTGAGCAGGAGAGCACAGGCATTGCTGGCAGCTCAGCTCATCAGGGCCCAACGCTAATAAAGCAGAAGTGGAGGAAAGGAGATAAACCCTGGCACAGCTCTTGGTAGAATGGGGGTTTCTCACTGCACTGTGGAATCCAGCCATCCCAAAAACCCAACTTCTCTCCCCTTCCTTCAGGCAACTAACCCCCCAGTCTTAGCTCCTCTGAAGTTTTGTACGCTGTTCTTTATTTGTGCCTCCTGGTGCTGCTGAGCGATCCTGCAGGAACACGGCAGGACGTTTCCACCTCTGCTGCAGGCAGAGGAAGTGATATCATCCTGGGGGAACCCGTGGACCAAGAAGATGAGGCAGATGGGATTTTCAGAACCACTCTGAGCTGAACAAGGCCTGATCTCACTGAGGTTAATTGGAGGAACATCATTACTGGGGCAGTCCCAGCCAGGGCTGTGCAGTGTCAGGCAGCGCTCCCTGAACGGATGCGATGGGAAGCGTTGTCTCCTGGATCACAGCCCTGCCAGGGAATCTGGCCTTGATTAAACATGTTCTGGCCTTGGAAAAGCATGTTCTCAGGGGTGACACTGCTGGTGACCTCCACAGGCTACACAGGACATCAGTGCTGCTGTGAGCAGCACTGCAGCTCTCCCCACCCTCCAGGAAATGTCTCAGGGGAAAAAACCTTCAAGTGGAAAAGTGGGAAAGTGCCTGAGAGGAACAGACCTCTGGACAGGAAAGTGGGTGACTTCTGGGATAAGAAGAAGTGGTATTTTGCACAATAAAATTCCAGAATGACTCCAGATTCCCCTGATGGAGGCCAGGTTTGTTCTGTTACTTCCCATGTAAGTCATTTGCTAGGTTGCTTCTTTTCTTTGGGTGTTTCCATGGCTACTGAATGGAGCCTTCCCACTAACTCCTCTTTTTGAAAAGTAGGAATTTAGACAAGTTTGAATCGTCTTTTTGGGGGGGGGGGGGGGGAATTTA
>VXAC01001028.1:1210399-1257055 GCA_013399225.1 Rhipidura dahli
ATTAAAAAGCTGAGTGGGTCTGGCTTCTCCTCTGATCAGACACCATAGACACACTGTTGGTTTCCACACCAAGAGGTGATTAGAACCAGAGGTGAGACCCGTGGGTTAACTGGAAAATATAATTGTGCTCATCCCACGTGACCTTTCCTCACCAAAATGTTAGGAAACCAAGCTGTGCAGGATGGAGCAGCCTCAGATTGCTGACAGATGTCAGGGTGAGGAGAAGATGAAGAAGTTCATTTCCGTCTGTGAGGGAAAGGTCGCCGAGGAGCACAGCTGATGGCAGCGTGGATGTGCCACTGAACATGACAGCAGGCTGCTGCCAGGGACATTTTCCATGCAGGCAGCACATTCCACAGCTCCAGCCTGAGTTAGGGTGAGGTGAGGTGCAAATCCGTGCTTGGCCTCAGACACCCACTGCTGTCCAAGCTGTTTTTAAAGTCCTTTGCACCCCGATATTTCCAAGGAGCAGCTCCTCAGGGTGGGTGATTTCCAAAGAGGCTGAGTGCACAGACGAGTGGTGGGAGGGTGGTTGGATTGGGAAAACCTGCAGCTGGAGGAGTGGTGGGGCTGGATATTTTGCAGTGTTTGGACTGTTTGTGAGCATGGCCTGACTCAGCTGTCTGCGTTTTCTCCCACACAAGAATGGATATTTCATGCAAACTTTGCCATCCTGTTCTTGTTCCCTGTGTAGAAGAAAAGACCCAAAGGCAGAGAAGGAGATAATGCAGAAAGTCGTGATGCATGAAGGGCACACATAAACCAGGAACATTTTAAAAGGAAACTTTTCAGTATTCTGAATTGTCTAGCAGCAGAAGAGTTGGAGGAGAGAAGGGAGTTACTGGCTGATGGTAAAAACAGGTGGCTGCACAGTGGGACATGTAGTTATCACTTAAACATAGTGAGGAAGACAAAGATTTTCTGCATGACAGGTTTCGGTGGGAACCACTCCAGGGATGGGAGATGCTCTGGAGAAGGGTGAATAGCTGGTGAGTGGCTCAACTGGAAGCAGGTGAGGAGATGTTTAGGCACATGAGAAGATGTTCCTGTCCCATCACCACAGCCCACGTGTATGCTGGGTGCCTCTCCGACCTCCCCCGGCAGGATACCCCATCCCTGGCAGTGTCCAAGGCCAGGCTGGATGGGGCTTGGAGCAACCTGGTCTAGTGGAAAGTGTCTCTGCCCATGGCAGGGGGTGGAACTGGATGAACTTTAATGTCCCTTCCCACCCAAACTGTTGTATGATTCCATGATTTTATGATCTCTGTTTGCAACACTGCTACTTCTGATATTGATCTTTTTACCCCTTCAACTTCCATTGCATGTATGAATCCTTTGAGAATCCAGCAGTTCCAGACAAATATTAATTCTACCTTTAAAAAAAAAAAAAAAAGTATCCTCTAAAAAACTTCTGTACAATGTAGAGCACTGAATTAATTTCCTTTGCTTGAAGCTCCTCCCTGAATATCATCTCAGCTTTTTGGGGTCTGACTATTCACAAGCACAGCCTGAGCCTGAGCCAGTCAAAGCTCAACACCTCTGAAAAGCCAGCCTGGGCTCCTCTGGGAGCCAGGAGATGAACAAGCCACATGAGAGCCACCAGAGTCCTCCTCTGGAGGGGATGCCAAGCTGCTGTCTGGCTCACACATGGACCATCCTGATGGAAGGCTGCAAAGCCTCGTCATCCTCACTGAAATTCAGACAGGGATTCCTGTAGCAACAAATTCTCTGCTGGCTCAGTTCTCCCCACCAGTGATTCTTTCTGTACTTTTCCCCTTCCTGGTGTATGTAGTTCTTTTGAGTCTGCCATGGATTGGGAATTCATCTTCAGACGAACTGCTGCTTGCCCAGAGTCTGTCACTGCTCTGTGGTCACCAGCAGAAAAAAGGCCTGAAAACATTCATCATCATTATGATAATTATGGCTCTGATTGCTGCTCATTCCCAGGAAAACAACAGAGTTTTCTCACACAGGAATCCCTGATAAACCATTAGCAAGTCTTTTTTTAAATTTTATTTTAATTATTCCTAACAGGGAAAACACTCACTTCCCTCTCCTTTAGGGTCATGTCTGTGGGTACCAGCACCAGGCTCTGTGTAACCCAAGTGAAAACAGCGAAAGGTAAATGGGAAAGAGATGTTAGAGTGCTTCTAATCATCTCAGGCCTCCTTCAACACATGTTTTTAATTGCTTAGAGGAAAAAAAAGAGGAAAAAAAAAAAGAAATAAACCCAGTTATGAATAATCTAATAAGCTTCCCAACCACCTGTGAAACGTGGCTTCCCAGCTGCAGAGAATCAAACACAGGAATAGAAAACAGCATTCTCCCAGGCAACACACATCCACATTGGATGCACGTCATTCCAAAGCCACAAGAAGAAAAATGCATTAATACCCTTTTTGGGCTCATGGCATTCATGCCATTCTGTGAAAAAGTATCTTGGAGGAGTGTTTGTTTAAGGAGCACCAAGAATCGGCTTTAAAGTCAAAAGGTAGAGGGGGAAGATGGAAGAGGGAAACCTGCTCCTTGGCATCCTTTCAAATGAAAAGAACAACATCATCAGGAAAATCCCACATAGCATCTATTTGAGGAATTGCAGTCCAGCAGGCAAAATTGCTCAGGAATTATAAAGCATGTTTCCCTGATTTAGAGATATTCAGGAGCAAGCGTCCAAGCAAAGTTAAAATGCAGAGCTGTATAGGCGTGGCTTTATTCCAGAGGCAATTTGTTTTCCTGGTATGAAAAGAGTGTTATTTTCACTGCATTTTGGAGCCACCCTGCAAATGTCCTCGAGAAGCTGTTTTTCATGGGAAAGAGCTGCTACACGGCAGGGAAAAAGGTAACATCCTGACACGGGGGAGGGGAAAAAAGGGAGCTGTACTTTCAAGGCTGTTTTGACATGTTTTTCTTCTACACTGAACCAGACTTCAAATACAGCTTCTTAAACCACGACAGCTCAATGACCCACCCAGAGAACTCTTTTTCCACAAACAATATAGCGTCAGGAGAAGGAGCCTGAGAGGAAAAGCAAACACTCCTTAAAGCAACTGCTTTATTTGGATAGTTCTGAACCACTGGCACTGGGGGCAGGTTTTAAGTCGGTGGGCGTGAGGAGAGGAAAGCTCATGGTTTTGATTTGAAGTAGCCACATCAAAACCTGTTTTAGAGAAGGGAATGGCAGTATTTTGAAAAATACATCCTTCTTAAGGGGATGTTAGGGAAAACAATTCCATGGCCTGTTGAATGATAAAAGCCAACACGCTGGCTGAGACGGAAAAAAAATTGCCTTTAAGTGCCTTGGATAAATGCAAGATATACCTTGCCTGGCTGCAGCAGTGCCTTTAGGTGAAGGAAATTGTCATTCACACGTGCTGCTTGCGGGCACAGAAGGGTCAGCCAGTAGGACTGGCATCAAAATGTTGTCCTTTCTTCCCCACCAGCCTGCCATCGTGCACACAGCGTCAGCAAGAAACCAAAAACTGCCTGTCCCACCCTAAAGGGGCCCACATGGATACACCCACCCATCCTGGCTGGGTGCCTCCTACCAGCCAGGAGTCCCCAGGTCATTGCTGGTGCTACAGGGAAATTTGGACGTCCCTTGCAGACTCGTCCAGCCTTTGGCTTTGCCTTTCACCTGCACTCCTGATAACTGTGTTACAAACCTCCTCTGTGCTTTTATTTGGTGACAGTATTTCACAATACTGCCTCTCCCCCAGACGGCTGCTCAGACGTCCCAAGAACTCTTCCTGCTTTTTGTGAACCATGTTGCTCATTTCCACGGGTGAGGAAAACCAAGGCAGCTCTTCTGCACTGCCAGAGAGCTCAGTGCAGATGGGGAGAAGCACAGACCCAGAAGCAGATGGGTGACATCCCCACCCAAGTCCAAGGTTGGGGTGCGTGGCCATGGCATGGCTGGACTAACAAGGGACTTATGTGCCAGTCCCTTTCCTGATGGGCCATGAAGGTTCTGGTTGAGGCAGCCAGAGATCAGCAGTGCCCTTCCACAAAGGTTTTTGAGGTCTGGGAATGTGTTTTCATTCTGCTGTGGAAAAAGAACCAAGCTTTTCAAACACTTCCCTGAAATGTTTTTTTGTTGTTGTTGTTGTTGTTGTTGCTGTTGAAACATCTGGTTTCAGACTGAGAAGATTGGGGTTCTCATTTAGATTCTTCTCTGCTTATAAATTGACCCCAAAAAATCTGAACACTTTCCCATGGAAATGTTATTAATGGGACTACTTCACTGCAAGATGTTCTGGCTTGGATGAAGCAGCGTTTTCCAACGACAATGACAACAAATCTCATTAAAATGTTTGAGTAGCTCCAGTCTCCAAAAGCACCAAGTGGCTTTTTGAGCATCTTCAGATCCTGCAGCCTAAAGCAAGCAACAACAAAGTAACATTATCGTCACCCATCAGATAGGCAATAATTCAGAATCCACTTTGCATATCTGTAATGGACCCACATCAATGGAGCTTTGTTTGCAAGAAATCTCTTACAAAAATGGAAAAAGGAAAATGCCATGAAATACCTCCAGCCTCTCAATGCCATTCAGCAAGGATGCATTTTGGTCATTAATCATCCACATTTAGGCAAGCAGTTAGAAAAGCCCAGCTGTTCCAGGCCACAATGCTTTCCTTTATTGCATCAACGCCTCCCTGCTAACAAGACAACTGAAGCTGATCCCCAAGAAGGGCCAGAATGCCTTATTCCCAGCGTGGTCATTGTGGCATTGTTTTAGATTGAAAAGTTCATGGAGTTAATGCCTTTTTAAAAAATCCCAGTTGAGCCTAATTATCTTGTGAAGAATTGTGTGCAGGCAGTATCTGATTTCAAACCAGCGCTGTGTTTACCCGGCAGCTCCCAGGACAGCCCGGGGTCTCTGGGGACTCGGAACGTGAGCTCTGGCTTTCCCCTAAAAACCTGCACGGGAAGCACAAGCTGGGAGCAGTTTTGGACACCACCCCTGCAGAGGTGCAGGTTTGGGATGGTGCTGGGTACGGAACAAGCTCTGAGTCTCCACAGGTGGGAGCTGCCTGATGCATTTAACCCGTGCTTAGGGCCACGTCCTGCTGAAGCACTGACCAAATGACACCTTAATCCTCCCCCTTCCAGTGATGTGTGGTGCAGAGCTGCAGCATTTCCTCTGGTCATCTCCAGTTCAGGAATCCGACATCCTCCTCCCAGCCTTCCTTTCCCTGATACTCACACCCACTTCTCCAGCAATGTGGTCCTTTCGCTTCCCACCACTTGCCCTCCCACTCACCGGTGTCCAACCATTCCCGGAGCTTCCAAGCCTGGGCTTTCCCAGGGAGTTTGGCCCTGGGAGGGATTCAGGCATTGCTGAGCCACACCAGGCTGCTGAGCTCTTCCAGGTAAATCTCAGGGTGTATTTTCCTGCATCCAGACGTTGCACATCCTCCCGCACAAGACCTTGATTCCTCATTTTTGCCCCAGGGCTGGGACTGCTCACAGCCACCCCCTCTTTTGGCAGTACCTCTTCCCATCCATGCCTTCCAGGGACTAAATCCACCACTGTTCAAACCCACAGCTTTGGAGTGGGTTTAAAATTTCCCAGGGCACATTCCTACGGCCTCTAGTTTCCAAACTCTCAGGAATTTGCCACACAAACTTATTCCTTCCCTTTATTTGTTTCTTCCAAGCAATGAGTGGGGAGGGGATTGTTTGCTACCTGTCATACCTTGGTTTAAGCCATTTGGGAACAAAGTGAGAAAAGGAAAAAAAAAAAGAGGAAAAAAGAGAGACTTGCAGTGGATTAAGACTGCTGATTGTAGTAACAAGAGGAGGTATTTTAATGACAGGTTTAAGACTTGCTAAGTAACTGCCATGAGGATTATGAATACATTTTGTAACAGGTTAAGATTAAGAGATAATCCTTAAAAAAAAAATATGGCAAATGGATTTTTAGATGAAAAATAAACTACATGAAAACACCAAAAGCCTTTGGAAATTCTGCACAGGAAAAGTTTTCCCTAGAAATATTGACTCTGTTAAACATTTTCAGGTCAGTGTCCTCGGCAGGATTAAGTTGGTGTGTCTTAACGCGAGTGGAACGGTGTTGATTTATACCTCGTTTAACTTGGGCATTTTTTAAATTAACTAACAAGCTCCTTGCCAAGCAGCAGCCTGGCATCCTCAGCCACAGGGAGTGTGGTCTGCAAGGAGCAAGCTGCCTTCCTTAGAAAATGAGCTCTTGCTCCCGAACAATGCCGTTATTGATACCTAAATGTCATATGGAAATTCTGAGGACACTTGGGGCCTTTCTCTTTCCTGACTCCACAAGACTTGATCTTAACCCTCACCCAGCTGAATCTCTGACCAGCCATTAGCTTTTGGATTTGACCCTTTCATTCTGTATTCATCACAAGGAAGACAGGAAAGGCTGTATTTTTACTTTTAATCAGCAATGGGAATGTCCTGGATGTGGCACCTTCTTGGCTGGACCCTGACCTGTTTTGTATCCACAAATCCACGCAGATCCCTGCTGACAACGAAGCAGTTTCTGAGCAGGTTTCTGACCAGCTGAAGACAGGAATTCTTGTGCTTGGTGAGGGACAATATCTGCCAGCTGTCACACAAACCTGGCATCAACAGGAAGGGCTCTGCCTTTCTGCTGGCCAGAAGAAACTGGGACTGTTTTCCTCGCTATCTTTTCAAAATGACACTTATTCCAGTAAAAAGAGGAGCACAAATTTAGAAACGAGTTAAAAGTGTTTTCAGGAAGTGTTACAGGCTCTTTCAGTCAACTTGAAGCTGAGCTTCACCAAGCCTGCTTTCCAGCTGAAAAACCAGCAGCAGGACCTGGAGTCCACAGTGGGAATCTCTGGTCTAAAGCATATCTGAGCTTTGTCTTTGCAAGTAACACAATTTTTTTTCCAAGAGGGATGCATCGATATTACCCACAAATGAGACACCTCAGGAGTGCTTCACTTAGAATCAGTCGAGAAAAAAGCAGTTCATGGAAATAAAAATGAGAATTAATAGATCATTTTTGGTTGGCAGCATCCTATCAGCCTTTTACAGTCTATTAGGAGTAAGAGATGATGATCATTGCCTGTCACACTGAGGGATAGATCCCAGATGCCCAAGGCTGCACCCATGGATGGATCTTTGCCCCATTTCAGACTGAGGTAAGACTCAAACTCTGTAGCTGCTGTGACATTACATTGCATTTTGGGGCTGCAGAAGGGCTTTCTAAGATCACAGAGAGAGAAATGACAGCAAACTGATTTAAATGAAGGATAACATAGCTCCAAAGGACAAAGTAATCAGGACATAACCTTCCTCAAGACCCTCTGGAATCAGTGCAAACCACTTCATACATCAGGACAGATTTTGCAGCAAGCTCGTGGTTGAGTGTCCACTTGTGGTCTTTGTTTGGTCCATGGCCAGAGAGAAGCAAAAACTGCTTTTTCTCCCAGAGAAACAGTTTCTTGCCAAGTATCCCCACACAAAGAAAACAAACACACGAGAAGGCACCATCACAGATACCTGGGGAGATAAGCTGCAAAAACATGTGCTCTGGGCAAAAGTGCAAGGTGCAGAATGTGAGTTCATGGTCTACATGTGTTCTTCACTCTGCTTTGTTTGTTTTCACTCGGTTTTGATGTGTTAAATTAAGGGATAGCTCATGGCCATAAGTCATCTTCTTGCTGTTGGAAGCCAAATAGTGGGAAGCAGGTATCTTGCACATCAGAGACCAGCTGTTTCATAGGCAGACTTCAAATGCCGGCACAAGAACGCGAGCAGTTGTTCCGTGGCTTTACGGGGTTGAAGTAACTCCAAAGTTCCAGGAACAATTGCCCTAGGTCCCAATTGCAGATTAGAAAGGGATGGAAATACCTGCTCCTCAAAGGGCTTCAGCTATTGAGATCATCAGAGTGTACCGGGGGTGAGACTGAGTTTCTGTGATCCTACGTGGTGCAGTTGCTGCTCCGAAGGCTTTGCTCGGAGCGGGACCGGCCTGTGCAGCACACAAGGGGGTAAATCTGAAAGGGTGATTCTGCCCCCACAGTTCAGGGGGAGGGAGGGGAAGATGACAGTCCTTCAGCTGCCTCTGTCACACAGGGAGCAGGGACGTGCACAAGGCCAGCTGTGTCCCCTCAGATGGCTGTGGTGGTCCTCTCTCCCCCTGCCATCAAAAGGGGAAGGCTCCTGTCTCCAAATCCTTTTCCTTCCTCCCCTGTCCTGTGTTCCCATCTTGAACAGCCCACATTTTTTCCTACTCTGCTTTCATCTGCTCCTTCATCAGCTGCTTTGGTGATCAGGCCAGGCTGGGTGGAGCCCTGAGCAGCCTGCTCTGGTGGAAGGTGTCCCTGCTCACAGTGACAGAATTGAACTAGGTGATCTTTAAAGGTGATCTTTAAAGCCCCTTCCAACCCAAACCACTCAGTGGTCCTATAATTTTCATCCAAGGTAGGGCCAGGTATTTCCTGCTAAATCAGGTCTGGCTCCTGAAGCTCTGTGTGCAACACACAGGGGTGGAAAATCTTGTAAAGGTACGAGCAAAGAAATCATATAATTTGGATGGATGCTCTCAACAGGTACAAATAGACAGTTAAATACTTTTCTTCCCATTTTCAGAGAATCGCGGAGTAGTTTGGGTTGGGAGGGATCCTTATGGGTCATCTAGTCCAAACCCCCTGCAATAAGAGGGACACCTTTAACTTGGTCGGGTCTCTCAGTCCAAACTGGCCCTGTCCAAACTGGCCTTGAATGTTTCCAGGGCTGGGGAAGCCACCACCTCTCTGGGCAGCCTGTGCCAGTGTTTGACCACCCTCATTGTAAAAACTTTCTTCTTTATATCCAGTCTGAATCGACCCTCTTTTAGTTTAAAACCATCACTCTCTGTCCTGGTCACAACAGGCCCTGCTAAAAAATTTGTCCTCTAAAAAATTTGTTCCCTTTAAGTACTGAAAGGCTGCAAAAGCATCAGCCTGGAGCCTTCACTTGTCCAGGCTGAAAAACCCCAACTCTCTCAGCCCATTTCCGTGGAAGAGATGCTCCATCTCTCTGATTTTATTGACAAGAGGAACTTGGGCAGCAAGACAAGGAAAATCAAACTTTCTACAGAATTTTTGCTTGCCAAAACCCTGACTTACAGCTGTTAACATTTAGAGAACATCATCCTAGAAGTGTACTGCAGCAGTAAAATCTCAGGGTTGTCACAACCTTGCTACTTGTGCATCTGGCAAGCGCGCTGTCAAGCACCAGGCTAAAAGCAGCAGCAATCAAAGCTGGAGGATGATCAAATATTTCTGGTTTGTGTTGCATTGTGATCACCATTTTTATCTTTTTGTTTCATAACAGGGCATTTCAGGAGACAGTGGGGAAACTGCTGGGAGCCAAAATCATGTCACTCTGCTGGGCTGCACAGACAGTGGCTGGGAACCCAAATATTGTCCAGTTTCTGTGAGACAGGGAGGGCTGGATCAAGTAATAAAAAAGAAATCCAATTATTTTTTTCCCCCCACAAATAAACAGTGAAATTCTCAGTTTGTTATTTGTGGTTTTCATAACTTCAAATATTCTCTGGAATTGTTTCCAAGAGATCCACTGAAATTTTACCATGAAGATAACTTTCCTCATAAAATTCCAGAAGTGGGATATTCATTCCTGGTTGCTCAATATTCAGCTCCCCAAGCAGGAAACAGAGGGTTTAAATCATCAGTGTCACACTGGGACTTCAGAGAAATTAAACTAAGCAGTTTTTTAACACGCCTCAGTCGCCAGAAGAGTTTGCATAAAATGCATACCAATAATGAAATCTTTCATAGACTCATCCATCACTGCACACAGGGATTGGATACATCTGTTAATTTATTTCTAATGGACAACCCAATCTGTTCAGAACTAAAAGAAGGTCTCAGCTACTGAGTGTCTCCCTTTAATATCCATCACAGCTCATTGGTACCTGTGGTGCTAATGGAACCGCCAACCAATGCATAGCTTGGCATCAAGGTTGCAGCTCTCCTGTATGTTTTCCCAAATTCAGTTTAAAGTCATAATGTACTTTATTAGCTGCAGAGAGAATATTTAAATTCAAAATATTTTTTTTTTAAAAGTTTCATCTTTTGAAATGCCAATTGGTGACATTCAAGCCACATGTTAGCCACTTGTTTTTAGGGTAGAGGGTGTACCGTAGCACAAACCTTTCTCTGTTTCTTGAAAAAACAACAATAAAACACCCTTTGCCTTTTATCCACATCTGGTTGAAGCAAAAACAGTGACCCATGGAATTCAAAATTTCATACTTCACTGCTGCAGGCAAAGTCCAGAGGTTACTCTTGCTGTGTTTGTGAAAGATGTAGCGCTGTCAGAAGGAGAAGAGCTTATTGAAAAAACACGTGGGGGTTCTGTTTCCAAAAATTATGGAATTAGTTGGTGATAAGAGACTTTTTAATGCCCTCTAGCTATTCGTGGGACTTAATAAGGAATGGTTCTGTTAATTGCAAGACAAGAGTAAAGAGTCCATGTGAGATCTTGGAGGGTGCAGCCACCACCACCACCACAGCTCAGCTGCTCTGTGTTGTAGAAGTAATATCTCTCCAAAGGCCTGCAATTCCAAGAAGTTAGGCATCAATAATAAACTAAGAGTAACCTTGAATTCAACCTTACGCTAAAGATGTCACAATGACTCAAGCTTCGTGCAAATTCAAGGAGGGAAGGAGTTATCAGGAGGAGGAAGATGAATTTAAGTCATTTTCCCAATGCTGCCATTCATAAATCAGCTTTCTGCATTCCCAGGAACCATCAAGTAGAACTAAAATTTGGTCTGAATTGACAAACTGGGAGTCCTACCCCAATCCATGTTCATCAAGCTCTTACTTTGTCAGGCAAAGCAAGATGCCATCAATACTACAAACCCTGCTTGAGGGAGGTATGAGCCCAAAGACAATCACCATCATTTTTATCATCCCTTTAGCTCATTGCTGAGCTCATTTATCATCCCTCATGTTCCTGTCCTCTCATGAAAGGTGTTCCCTCTTGCTGGGTTATTTTTCGGGGTGAGAAAGTACAGCTGGGTGAGCACAACTCTTTGGAAATAGAGATGTGGGAAGCCTCTGTCAGCCTCATCATTCCCAAATGAATTTTTCCTCTTGAGGAATGTAGATGAAAGATGGATCAGTGAAGAAGGCAGCTGTCCAGGATCACGTCCTGTGGGAGAGGCTGTGCCCAGGGAGCAGGAGGGAGCAACGCTAGCAATGGAAATCCTCCTGCCTTTATCCTCTGCTCAGGTTCTCTGGAGCATCCCAAAGAAAGGCCACAGTGATGTGATTGATACAGGGAATTCTGTGCTGTAATGAGCCCTCTGTGGAGGAGGGACGGGTCAGGAGATGTTCTTCTACACAGTAAATGCAGGTTTTTGGAGACATTTCCAACCAAACCCTTCTTCCATTGATTTTCCAGCACTTGTGTGGGAAGAGGCAGCAAAGCAGTGGCCAGGAGTGGCCCTGTGTCCCAGGGCTGGACTGTCTCTGTGGTGGGGTCCCTGCACAGGGGTGCCAGCAAGTGTTGGGCACAGCAGCACAACAGCAGATGATGAAAATCCACCCAGCATAACCAGGTCCTGGCTGTGCTTTCCCCCAGCACTGCAAGATCCACGTGCTGCTCCTTCGAAGGGAAATGTTCAGACCCCGAATCTGGTTTTGTCTGGGATGCAAATCCTCTCATCTTTCATGTGAGTGTAGGGAGCAGGGTGGGGGATGACTTTGCAGCTTTAATGACTGCAGGAAGATGTTCATCTGCCGGTAGGACCTTTAGGAAGCACATTTCCTTCTGCCGTGCATGTGACTCAGGAAAACATTTGGTTGACATCTTTCTTTGAAGCTCCCCGATCATCCTACGTATCTACAAACCCCGAGCAGCAAACCACTGGCAGAACCACAGTTTCACAATATTTTGATTAAGGAACAACTCGTCCTCTGTGCTTTGATGCTTTCCAGTCCGTGTTTCCTGGGGGCAGGATTTCAGCACTGAGAAGGCCATTGGGCCTCATCCATTTCAAGGGAAGATGGTTCCCCTTTCGTGGTACAGAGTTAAAGATGTTTAAGTCCTCTCCTGACTTATCAGCTTCAAGTTTCAGCACATGCCATAATAACTCCTCTGAACATGCCTGAAATAGATGCAGGATGAGGAGAGCTGCCTGCTTATGCTCACACATATGTGCTTACAAATCATCACGCACTGCAATAATTCAAACATTGACAAATGGAAAAAAAACCCCCAAGCCTAACAAGTAAAAAAGCACTTTATACATATAGTGCCATTATCTCTTCTTATAAGGGGAAAATCTGGGTAATAAACTCCCTATTATTTCTTTTAAACCCCAAGCTGAGTACTACATTCTCTTGTTTTAGCCATATGGGAGCTGTAGTGGAAATATTTTTTCCCATTTGGATCACCTAAGAGTTAACCTAAGAGGAACACGGAGCATACTCATGACACCAAGCCCATGCAGATAAATATCATATGCTTTCCAACTTCATCACATTTGGTTTATATCAGCGGTGCTAAATTCCTCCATAATTCCCAAAATTGCATTCCAACTGGTTGACATCCACATTAGCTGGATGTTAATCCAGTTAAAAATAAATGCAAATTTTGAGAAGAAGATGAACTCATCTGTGCTTGGAAAACAAACCATTCCCAGTTAGCTGTCTTTTGGGAGACATCAGCAGTCTTTCTGCCCCCTTCCTTTCAAGACCCTTTGAGAGGGCTGCTTGAAAAAGGGTGTCTTAAAACAGAAGGCCAAAGGGAAAGACAAGAGCAGGGGTGACTCCCCAGCTTCTCTGAAGGTGACCTTCATTCTCACCTCCAAGCCAGGTCCTGTGGTTTGCCTAGCAAGCCATCCAGGTCTCCATCCCACGTCGCGTGGATTTCCAGCTATGCCACTGCTGCTATGGTGTTCTTCCAGTTGCAGGGAGGTGTGATTAAGGAGAGCAGCTTTCCTGGTGCATTAGCCCAATTTTTAAAGAGAAATGTAATCAATCTGGTGTTCTTGCTTTCCTTTTCCCCCCAGACCTGCTTGCCCATCCGTCCAACCACCCCGTTCCAGGGTTGTCCATAGCAGCACCATCTGCTGAGTCCCAGTGTTACTACAAGCTCCTTAAGAAAGCCCTGAACAGGGAGGAAGCCCCAGAGCTGCAAGGGATATTCACTCCCACGTGGAGAAGCTCCTGGTGATAACATCTGAGCCTGGTCCATGCAGGTCCTGCCCCCAGCCTCATTTACCTGCCCAGTTTTCTCCCCAGAGCTCCCAGGCTTCCCATGCAATAACACACAGCAGCATTCCCACGAGCCTGCGAGGGGGCTGGCCCATGCTGGGATGGAGTCTGTGTCCCTGATTACAAGTGCTTTAATGTCCAGTTCCCCACTCCTTTGATCCTGTCCATGGCTTGCAGAAGAAAGGAAAATCTGGCTTTTGTCTGAAGCACATTTAACCCCGCTGCCCAGAAATGGGACCTTGTCAGTCAGTGGATTTCATGGGTGGATGAATGGGATCACAGCAGTCTTCAGTTCATTAAAAATAAAAGGCTGTTCTAGCTCCTACTTTAGATCTATTAGGAAATTAATGCATTTAATGTCATACCCTAATGGCCACAGAACACGGTGTTATTACTTTTATAAGACAAATACAAGCAGTAGCTAAATAGCTCATCAGCTCCCAAGCTGAGGTGGATTTCAGACAAGCTCCTGCTGCCCAGCTGGTACAAAATCCCCAGTAATAGACCACAGATGGTACCACTGTAGCCAGGGGTCGAGCAGGCAGGCTGCTAAATTGGTCTGCAAACAGCAGCCTGGACCTTGGGATTGCATGTCCTTGTCTCCAGCCAGGATTTTCAGAGGAGTTTGATGTTGGGAGCCAAGCCTGGCCTCCATTTTTAAAAATTTTTTATTTTTTTTTTTTTTTTTTTTTTTTTAGTTTGGGAACTCCAGACTGATTTCAAACCTTCTGTGTACACTTCCTCCTTAAAGAAATTAAGTATTTGTCAGAGAAATGCCCACGTCTCTGCATCTCTTTCACAGCAGAAGCTGATCAAAGTGCGAGATTGTTTCCCCATAAACCAGGGGTGGTGTTGTGCTGCAGGCTGGTGAATTTAAATGTAGTCCTCCAAAAACCTTCTTTGGTGTTTGCTACTGGGAGAGTCTGCAGCCCATTGTCCTCTCCTGAGAGGAAATTGGGCCAGAAGTGGGATGGATGGGATGAGATTGAGCTTTCTGGTCTTCTTGTGCTGAGATTTAGGAGAAGAAAGACTCGTGTGCACACAGTTTGGAAGGATGGATAGGTCCAGCTGCCTCTAAAATACATCCATGGCATGTTGTTGGGCTTCCACTCTCCTGAGTCTATACTGGTGAATAACCTCATTTACCCACTGCCACAGATATGAAAGGTGATGCTGGTTTCAAAACAGGGGCAAAACAACAACAGGGACATTTGGGGGCTTAAAAAGTTTTCCATTCAGGTCCCACCAAAGCCACCCCAGCACAAGTTGGAAAAGCACCAGCCCCTCTCCCTGCACTTGGTGGTGCACTGCCAGTTAACATTGCATTCAAATGGTCACAAGAATAAAATAAATCCCTCAGCAGCAGTCAGAACAAAATGCTATTTCCTTGCTCCTGCCAGGACCACTGCACAGCAAGGATGGAGTTTCCCTGAACCAAACTCATTGCCAGGAGCAAGGTGTGTAAGCAAACAGCTTGTTACCAAGAGGAAAATTGGGGAAAACTGGAAAAGCCTTCATGGATTTCCCATCATAAAGAGGCTGGAGTAATCTCTAGATTGTTGTTATAATACAGATCTACCCATCTGAAATTTCCTGCCTTGATCACTGCTTGCTGTGTGAACCCATGGGGGAAAAGCAGCTTCTTCCTGCTCTGTTCACTGATACAGTCACTTATCAGATAAAGAGAACCCCAGGTATATCCAGCAGAAGGAGTTAAAGCTCTTCCAGCCATAAAACAGACATGTTTTGAGCTGTGAGTGTAATTATCCACTGGGGCTGTCCCAAGGGATGTGGTTGACTCTCATCAAAGTTTCCCAACCAAGATGGGGTGTCAGTCCCAGAGCATCGTTCTGCTCCTGCACGTGGGCTCCACACTGCAGGAGGTGCAGGCAGCCAAGAGCAATCCCTTGTGATCTTAAAATAGACAGCTTGAGGAGGGATCTGATCTCTGAGTTCATGTGTTGATATGTCAGCACTGAATTAAGCTGGAGTTCAAACCTCCCCAGCAAATGCAGCAAGTGTTAACTTTTATTGATGTTCATTAAGGCGCTGGATGTCTGACTGCAGGAAGGCTCTGGTTGTACAGGCAAGGCTCAGCCTGGCACTGTGCAGCAGGATTAAAAGATGATGCCTAATCCCTCCTGTAGTCCTACCTGGTGTGTCTGGAGGTGAGAGGAAGGTGTCTGTCAGCACTTCCCTTCCCCATGTGGATCTTGCACTGACAGAGAGACAGCGTGGCATCTCTCCTGTGTGCTCTAATTGCAAATTGCTGAAACATCTGATTCATGCTTAGCCTAATTATGTTAATCCTAAAACAAATAATCCCAGCTCTTATGCTGCCAGGGTGCAATTTTGCTGTTATTTCAAAATCACAGCAAATGGAGCTGGAAGGGAGTTTGTGAGTTTACATGGGCGCCAAAAACCCTCTGAGCCGTGCCTGGGAGGTGGAGGTGCCCTGTGTGGATTTGCAGCAGTGGCAAATGGACAATCTGCCCCCAAAATCCATGCCAGAGCATCCCTAAGTTTCTTTTACAGCTTTTAACCCAAGTCTCTCTTGCTGTGGATTAAGCCTGTGATTTCTTTCCTCATTGCTCAGTGGACGCAAAACCAGTTTTGTGAATTTCCTCTCTATCTAAATATTTGAGTTACAATGTCATGTCTTCACCCTCCAGCCTCCCTGCTCACAACAGCACGAGCTTGGTTCTTGTCACCTTCCTGCAAAAATCACGTTTTTCTAGACCTTTCATCTTCCTTTGTTCCTGCAGAATCCCAGTTTCTTCCCCGCTCTCCCCAGCTGTCCTAGAGAAGTGCCAGGGTCTGCCTTTTTTCACAAAAAGATCCCATTCTTTTTATTTCAGATGGAACCTCAGGTTGGGGCTTTAATTTTGCCCATAGGAAGGTTTACAACACCTCTTGCCTTGTTACCACCTAAGCATTGTTGTTTGAAATTACTCTCGGTACAAGGGAAATTTACTTTGTTTTGTTGTTATTGTTGGACTTCATTAATAAATCAGCCAAGAGAAAACCCAAACAAACCCCTCCGGGGCTTTCCAAACCACCTCCAGTGTCCAATGTCGACAGTGACATGGGGAGATTTTCCCAAAAATTACCCAGCACCTCCAGGCCTTGGCTTCCTCTGATCATTCCCTGAAGGATTAGCCCTGATGATAGGAAAATGTGCCTTTGTTTTGAGCCTGGGCTCACCCTGAGGACTTGGGGCTGTTGCAACCTCCCTGGGTGAGTGTGGGGATGGAGGAGAACTTCCCACTGATGGTTCAAAACGAGTCCCACGTGTACCCAGACAGACAAAAGCCCTTGGCTATCACAGCACAAACCACCCAACCCCCTGAGAGCTTCCAAACCCTGATCAAACACCTCGTCCCCCCCTGCCAAACCATCTGGGGCTCTGAATCAATTCCCTTCAGCTCTTCTGCAACCACGAGGGTGCTGAGGTCGAGGGGAACCTCACAGCGAGGAGAATAATTTGTGAAAACCTGCTTTTAAAATAAAATCAGGTCTGTTTGTGCAAGGGGTCCTGTGCCAGCAGGCAGTGGGCATTTCAGCCTTGTGACCCAGCAGAAGCAGCTCTAGAGCAGCCTCTGGTAACACAAAAAAACTGAGGAAAAAAGTGTATAATGTAATACTGCTCTTGTGAATCACTGCTACACTGTGGGAGTAAATACACAGAGGAGTGAATATTACACAATATTGCATTTGGAAGGAACTTTTCCAAAACAAAAGGACCCAGCCTGCCACTGGAGCTCCTCAGAGTTGGGTCCTCTGTGTCCACAGCACTGAGTGGCTGCAGATGTGTCTCAGCATCTGTCATGTGTGTTATTAACCCAGCCTGGAGCCCATCCCAGCCAAACTCTCCTGCTTTCCTGGCTGCAGGAGCACCAGCCAGAGCCTAGCAAGCACTTACCATGGTTTTGATGTACAGCCATAACCCAGGTTTGCCTGGTTTGCAAATCACAGTGAACTCCAAGCTGTACTTGCAGGAGTCTCATGTTTCCCACCACCCAACAATAACACTAATCCACTTTAAAAGCTGCAGTCTTTACCACACATACACACAAAAAAAAAAATCATCATCTTGATTTTGGTTTTTTTATCCCTTTGTGCAATAGTAGCATATCCCAGAGCTAAAAGCCATGTTTGCTTCCAGGAAACAGCAACAACAAAAAGTCTTAATTGAATTAATTAATTCCATGTGCATATCTGAAAGGACATTCATCTCAGCAGCTGATTGATGTGCTGCTCAGTGAAACCTGCTGTGGGCACAGCCTTCTGGGCTGGGACTTCTCCTGGGTGCTCCCTGTGCCTTAGACACAATAAATGCTGCTGGGGCACGTCAGAAAAGAGATTCTGAATCCTGGAAGCGTGGATGTGGGAGGGAAAACCCTGCTGAGGCACTCAAGTGCCCAACTTCTGGGTCCTCAGCTGCTTCAGCCCTGCCTGGGCTCCTCTGCATGGCAGAGCAGGCAGCCTAAGGAAATACCTAAATAGTGAAGCTGAGTTTTGGGGTTCCCAAGGTGAGATGCTTTTAGGGCAACGGGAGAAACTGATGCACGCATGGAAGTGTACATAAGAATAAAGATTACACCTTCAACTGTATCAGGTGGGAGAAAAACGAAAGGCAGAGAGCCAAGATCAAGACAAAAAAGGTGCTTCCCTTCAGTGTAAGGTGTGCAGTTAGGTCAGTGTGAGGGGTAGCAGGTGAGGATCTATCTTCCTGTGAAATGCAAAGAAGCCCTAAAAGCCCAGTAAACCATTCCCATATGACAGCCCCTAAATTCCAAAACACGACCCACGTTCTGTCTTCAAAGATACATCTGTGGTGTGCACAAGTCTTTCACCCCCTGTCACCATCCCTGAGAAATCCGTGTCGAGCCAGCCGCGGTGCTCTCGTCGGGAATGTGTTTGCGTGCCGCGTTCTCACACAGGAGAAAAGCATTTTTGGGTGGCCAGTGCAGAACACGGGGATGAGAGCAGTGCAAGAGCAGAAGTCACGAACCCACGCTGCTCCCCCACTAAATAATCTGTGCTGCTGGGGATTCACTTCTTCACAAACCACCCCCTAATTAATGCAGCCAGGCCCTGCTCTGATTCCTCGCCTGCATCTCAGCCGCAGCCCAACCCCGCTCCCTCAGACACCGTGCTGTTCATTTCAACAACAGCAGGACCACAAATACCCACCTTCACCTGGCCTTCAGCATGTGGGAGAGTTAAAGCTGCCCTGCCTCTGGTTTTGCTCTTTTCCTTCCCCTGCCAGAAGGCCAAAAAGTTGCACCTGGAATGCCAGCAAGAGCCACTGCCCGTGCCATGCACAGCCCTCAGCGTGAAAATGCGGGAAGGGCATTTTAAGGGAGGTTTAATGAGAGTATAATGAGGGGTTTCCAGCATTAATGACACGGGGGAGGTTTTGGATGGGACCAGCCGCGTTTTCCAGCGATGCGCCTGCCGCGCTCCGCGGAAAACCAGCCCGAGCCCAAACTTTGCCGCCCCTGCTTTGATGTGGCTGATCAGTGTGCCCACAATTTCTCCTGCCGTGGCCATCCAGCTCTACCAGCTGCAGCCTTCACAGATGTCTCTTCTACAGCCTTCACAGATGTCCCTTTACTTGTCCCAGTTCCGTATTTTGAGGAATCTCTCCGGTTTCAGGTGGCAGCAAGGGAGTGTTTGTCGCAAGGGGTGGCGGTCAAAGCCCTGACCGTGGTCTTCAGCCCCCTACCCCTCAATCCAAACCACTTTGCTGCTCCCTAGAACCCTGCAGTGTCAGTTTACAGTCTTCTCTTCTCTTAGTATTATTTTCAAAATATACTAATATTTGCAGAATTTCTTTAACGAGCAAAAGCATTCATTTTCCTAATTCTGGTCTTACACAGAAGGACCTGAGGGGGGGTTGTCTGCACAGCTGCAGCCAGATCTGAATTGTCTTTCATTTTCAAACCCCATCGTGAAACAATAAAATGGGTTTGTTGAAAGAATGGAGTCCAACAATCTCCACGGAGGCAGCTCGTTAGGGCCAACTTGCCTTTCTCGGAGGCATTGACACAGAGCAGCTCGAGCAAAGTCAAATTGGGGTGAATTGGTGTGAATTCTGTGTGACTGTTAAAAAAATTTGACTTGAAATGGGTGGTTTTCTTCTGCCTGCAAATGGCATTTTCCCTTCTCTGAAATCACTTTTGTTACAACCTCCCACTGAAACGTGCTTGGCGTTTGATTGTAGATGCATTGAGTGTTTGAAAGCAGCTGATTTAGTTGAATTAGTTCTATTGAGATTTAGCAGATTTATAACAAATATCTCAGTTCTTCCTTGCTGAATTTAAATGAAACCAAGGGAGTTGTATTCTCTGCCCTGTTTTGATGGCACGGAAAAGGAATAAACACAGCCAGAATCAGGCCCAGAAGTTTCTGATCTATTTTAGACAGTTTCTGGCTAGATTTTCCTTCCATTTCACCTGGTTTTTGCATCCCAGAAGCAAGTAAAGAAAAGTCTTTATATGAGAGAGCAAATCAAGCCTGGGTTAAAGAACCAGATGCCATTTATTCCCAGTCTGGCAAATGACCCCAGAGTATATGGCAAAAAGTGTGAATAAAACGACACAGACCTCCTCACCAGAGACCAGTGAGTCTGTTTATTTATTCAGCTTATACAGTCCTTGTTTTATACTTGGATGCATATGAATAACAACACAATTTTAAGCCTGTGCCAGCTGGTTTGTTTAAGACTGTAACTGCTTCTACAGCCAGGGCATGTTGAAAGGGGGGGAAACGCCTTCCCACGATGAAACCAACCCACCCACCAGTCCCCATCAGAGAGCCCTGGCTCCTCTTTCCCTACCCTTGTTCTTAATGAACTCTCTCCACTCTTTCAAGCACTTTACAGATGATGTTGGGGTCCTTGAAGAGCTTTACACAAACAACCAAATATATTTTAATAATTTCCCTGTGTTTTTTAAATGATACTTCCAGTAGATCCAAATGCTATGAACTGAATAACTTTTCCCCCATGGTTTTGCTCCTTCCTTTAACACTTTTTCCACTGCACATGCATTTGACTGGACCCATCTCCTTGTCCTTTTCCTCCTGTGCTCTGCATCTGCCTCAGTACAGAACCCTCCCATCATCTGTTGCCCCCAGATCTTTCTTTTCCAATGCCAAGCCTGGGATCCCAGCAATGATGCTAAGCTGGAAAAATAATGACTTTTTCCATCTGGCCTTTAAGAAGTCGTAGGAGGTGTGCAGCTACAGGAAAGTTGCAACTATCAATAGCTTTTACTTTTGTCAGCCCTTTTATGCAGCTACAATTTGCTGCTTTGCATTCTTTCCATCCATGGAAGGACTTTCATCTCAACCTTTCATGCCTCTAAAGAAGGCAAGAGATTCCACTTTTTTAATTCAATGTACTATATAGGCACTTTGCCTTCCCAGCTTTCAGCAGCTTTGAGATAAGGGGATTTGACCTGGACCAACAATTTCTTTGTACAGGATGTGTTTTCCAGGCAATTCTTCCTGGCAATCTCAGCAGCAGCCCAAAGCCCCAGGCCTGTCTGTGGACATTCTCTGTTCTCCTGGTCCTTGGAGTGACAGGCATCATCTGCCCTTGCAGCACAACCCATTGTGGCTTTCCTGCATCCTGTGATGGGACCAACAGGACAAGGGAGGAGATGAAACCAGCTGGGCACGACCCACCCGGGTGTCTCCCATCCACACCACGGGAGACTGACCCTGGCAAGATCATTTGGCTGAACTTGCAAGTGAAATGATTTGATTGGAAGAGTTCAGTGGAGCAACAGGAACAAAAAAATGCTGGTTTTGCACCCAACCTGGTTAGGGTAAAGCTGGGAAAAAGCATTAGAGGAATTTGTATTCACCAATGCTCACGGCCAGGAAAAAAGGCTGGATCAGAACTTTTTTGTTACCACTTATGCCTCACTCACTGAGGCAGAATTTCTAGGGTTTATAATATTCTGCTGTGCTATTCCACATTAGGCTAAGCTCATAATGAACGTGGTGTAAGATGTACATGGTGCAGCACATTATGAGCAGCTCTGATTGACGGTGCCGTGCAGTGATGACAGCTCTGTGTTTTGCTTTCATTTTTGGAGACTAAGTGGCTTACATGTGGTCCCATTTAAAGGATGTCTGGGTGGCAGCTGCATTCTCCTCTCTGCTTATGAGAGGGAAATGAGCTTTTCAGTCCCAAAATACTGCAAAAAGGGATTATGTAAAAGGGCTGCATGCAGCTATTGAAGGGGGGAAAATATCCTCTCCAGACAAAGTGACTTCCTGTTTACAAAACACAAATGTTTTGGACATCGCTCTGAGATGCCACGCAAAAATTTTAATGCTTTCCAGAGCAGTGTCCAGCGTGGGATCAGGGTGATTTTTTGAGAGCATTGTCCTTGAAAAATGAGCCCACTTTTAGGCTGTACATCTGAAATTGATGGCCTGTTTTTCAAATTTCAACCTCGCTCTTTAAACACCTCATGTTTTAGGGATGCTGTGCCCACAGCAGCACCCTTCCAGTGATGGGCAGCCCATTGTCCTTGTCTGACAAGCACCCATGTACCTGTGACTTCTTTCTTTTCCATTTCCAGACACTTTGCACTTTGGAAACAATGCAGCACCCAAGAAGATCAAACCCATGTAAGAGTTAGGATGAGGAAAAGTAACTCTAATTTTAAATGCAAGAAAAGGGACGAGATGGTTCAGTTTCTGGATAAAAAGAGAGGAAATTTTGTGAGTTGTGGTTCAAGTTGTGCCAGGGGAGGATTAGATTGGATATGAGGAAAAATTTCCTCACTGAAAGGGTGGTTGGGCATTGGAACAGGCTGCCCAGGGAAGTGGTGGAGTCACCACCCCTGGAAATGTTAAAAAGAGTGTGGATGTGGCATGTGGGGACATGGCTTAGTGGTGGACATGGCAGTGTTGGGAAAATGATTAGAAGAGATGATCTTAGGGATCTTTTCCAGCCTTAATGATTCCATGTCCCATGAAATGTCTCTCTTCATCAGGGCCACAGGATATTTGTCCTTATTACCATGTGAGGGCATCTGAAACCCCACGTGGGAGCCAGTGGTGGGAGCTATAAACCCCTCCTGCAGTTCTCCCCAGGGACCATGTTTGAGTAGGACCTGACAGCACTGAGCTCCTCCCTTTTCTTGGATGCTGGCAAGCAATATTTTTATCCCTTTTCCTTTCCTATGGCGTGGACTGTCCCCAGAGCTCAGCATTCCTTCGCAGAGGGGAAGCCAAGGGCAATTGAGGGGCTCTTGGTGTGCTTTGGCACCAAAGAGCAGAGCTGAGGAGGGACTGAATGAGCAAACGAGCCCTGCCAAGACAAGATGGTCACTGTAAGTGGAGTTGTGGCCTGCAGTGACAAAGTACAAGGACGTTGCCAACAGGGGGCTGACCCAGCAGAATGTTGGTTTATTTATACATTTCAGGGAACGCCGAATGCGTGCACTGTGCTGTGTTCCCCGGGAGGGCAGGAGAGGAGGGAGGGAGGAGAGAGGGCAAACCATGTGATGAAAAATACACCCGGCAAAATACACATGCTAGGGCTGCACATCTGAGGCTTGGACACAGAATTCCAGGGAGAAGATCTCCCAGGGGATGCCCAGAGGTCTTTACTTCCTGCTCAGGAATCAGAGGCTGACAGTTCTGAGTTGGTGCAGAGAGTGTTGATTACATCTGGTACCCAGGAGGAAAATGGAATCTTTATTCCTTACTCCTTGCATCTATCCCTGGATGTGGATGTTAAATGCCACACTCCCTCCTGCACCCATCACTGTCACTCAGGACACCCCCAGATGATCTGCAAATTCTCTTCCTTGTGGCCCCAAAGCTGAGCAGTTCTACTGAATCTCTGTCACTGAAGGGTCCTCATATTTGGGATAAAATTAGTTCTCCTTTCAGCCACCTCTATTGTGCAAAGGGGAGGAGATGGGGAAGGAGATTTGGTGTCTCTGCTCTAAAACCCACACCAGCTTGGATCCTGCTTCTCACATGTCTATAAGGATAAACCAGACACAGCTCATTTCCTCTGGGATTTTTGTTTGCATTGTTGTTTTTGCTTGCTGTTGGCCTGGGTGCTCTGGTAAGCTATGTCTGGGAAGGAATTAAACATGAGAGTTTGCCTTCACCTGGCACAAGGTCAGGTCATTCCTGTCATACACACCATGTACCTAAAATTCTCCTCAGATAGTCAGAAAACAGTGTCCACAAGAGTTAATTTGCCTTTTTTTTTTTTTTCTTTTTTTGTCTTTGGGCTTTTTTTCAGCACCAGAAGGCAGGCATAGAGGGGAGGAGGTCTCTGAGGCTCCTTGCTTCTGTCTGCTCCCTAAATAACACATTAATCACCCAGACAGTGTAACTGAACTCCAGGCTGCTGCCTTCTGCCTTGAAAAATGCACTTCCCTCTCTGCAGTACCAGTATCTGGGAAGCAAGGCTGTTGTCGTTGTGTTTTTCTGAAATCTGACATAGTCTGGGGTGTTTCTGCTCTTGGGAGCTCTGGCTGGGTCCAAGGGCTTGTCTGAGGAATGAATAAAATCTTCTCTGCTGATAAGCTGAGGAGGAGTGCAGTGCTCCATCCTCCAGCACACCTAACCTGGGTGAACCTTGTGTTATGATGTAAACAACTCCTGCTTTGGTTCAAAGCAACTGTTTTTGTTGTTCAAATTGACTTTTGACATTTCTCACCCCAGCCCTGTTGCATTGCTGCCCACAGCTCCATTAAGGGGTTATCTAATTCCACTCGAGGCCATGCGGGTTTCTCAAAGTGCAGAAAATGTCAGGCAGAGATGGATCACAAATGGTCCAAACTGAGTGTTAAGCTGTGTGTGAGGAAAACATCCTTGTCCTGACAAATCCCAGATCCATTCTAGCAAGGTTATTGACAGAAAAGGCAAACCAAAGCATGGACAGCGTTGCATGGGGGACCTCAGAAGGGTACAACAGTGAGAGGAGGACAGGCATGGCCTCAGGGTGTCCTGAGGAACTGGGGTGGCCACAGGCTGGCTGCAATGAAGGATAGTCAGGGAACCTGTCCTTCTTACAAAAGAACAAAACTGAAAATTGATTTTGAAAAACGAGTTTTCATCCAGGTCTCAGAAAAAAATGAATGGGATGAAAAAAATCGTCTGCAAAAGCATTGCCTTGTTAAAGGTCTGCTGGGGTCAAGGAAAGCACATGTCTGTGTGGTGTTAGGGTGAAATATCTGGTGAGAAAGGGAGATTAGGGGAAGAAGGGAGAAGGAGGAGGCAGCCATGGGACACTCAGGGGTCCCGTTTGCTCAGGGTGATGGAGAAAGTCACTCAGCTCTCACCTTCCACCTGCCAGGCCTGCAAGTCTTAATTTAAGGTGGCAGCTAAAATTGCTTCCCCTGGACTGACAAACCCACTGAGCTCCAGGGCTGGAGGCTGAGACATTTTGCAGGGAATTGTCACTTGCTGTGAGTGAAGGGCTGTCGGAGTGAGAGACGGCTGATTTAGCCTGGTGACCTTTTGCAGAAGCCAAGAAAGAAAAAAATATCAATAACAACGTGGTGTCTGTAATAAAAGGAGGCAAAGGGAGGCAAATGGAAATCTGGAAGATAATGGGTGGATTTTCTTTGGAGAATTGCTTCCCTAGGGATGCTCCTGCAGCAAAGCATCTTCCCAAGTGCCAGGTGTATCCTTTAGAAGTGGAATGGGATGCAATGCAGGATTCCTTGAGCCCTGAGTGACCCTGACACCCTCCTGGGGATACTGAGGAGACAGCAGGGAGGAGTGCAAGGAAAGCCCAGCGTTCAGGTGAGCAAACATACACAGGTAAGTTTTCACAAGTCATGACAAGTGTGCTTCTCAACCCCACCAAACCTGCCTCAAACAGCCTTCATTTGCCTCTGGGAATGGGGAGATGGCTCAGAGGTTTTCACTGTGTCAATGCCATCGTTCCTAATGATGTGCTGGAGAAAATCCCCCCTTCAGCCTTCTCTCTTTATGCTTAAATGGCTGGCTGGGCACTGCTGATTTTCACACTTCCAGGCTGGGAAGGCTGACCAGAGATCAGCACACTTGGAGGGTGCAGGGAACAGATTTTCCTCACCATTTCTTTCTTTTAACACTGAAAACGTGGTAATACCTCCAAGCTCACTGCTTCCTGCAGCCGGGTCTGTGTTTGTGGTTAGTGCTGAGGTTCATCCTGCTGAGCAATTCCACTTGTTATTTTTAAATTCAAATACCAAAAATAAATATAGATTAATAGAGATGATTATGTAGAACAAGGAAGAAGCCAATCCTTTCCACATTTGATGAAAATGAGACCCTTGCTCTACCAGAAGTTATGGGTTTGATGCTGATGCTGCTGGCTAAAGCTGAATGATCCGTGTAAACCACCTGGCTGCACTGGAGGGTCCTTCTGCCCCCAAAATGGATTTAACCATTTAAAATACCCTTTAAAGACTTTTTTTTTTTTTTTTTTTTTTAATGTGCACTAGAAGATGCTGAAATGAGCTGAAATGAACTCAGGGAGTGCCCAGGGAGCATTCACATCCCTATGGGGTTGTGCAGCCAGCTCTTGTCACTGCCAGTGTGAAACCGGCAGCATTTATTGCTTTAGAGCAGTGTCTGTGGAGCTCCAGGTGCTGACTTGCTATGGACCCCTTGCTGCCTTGCTGGACAGAGCTTCCCTGCTGTTTTCCCATCTGCTGCACACGGACAAACAGGAATTGTTCACTCCAAGGGCTGCTGGCTGCGTGACGTTCCCCTGGTGCCGAGGGGCTGCAGAGCCACTGGAACCCCCCGTGCTGTGTTTGAGCACAGGCACCCTCCATCTGACTCTGTGATCTGTGCAGCACCACCACAAAGGGTGCACTCAGAGGGCCTCAGTGCTTCCCTGGAAGGGCAGCTGTTGCTTAGGGTATGGCCAGGCTGTCAAAAAACCCCACTAAAATGCGGTGTCACCCCACACGGGGCTGTGAGGTTCTTGCTCAGAGCAGGGCTCACAGGACACTGCTCCAGCTTGCAGGGAAGAGCACTGCCAGCAGATCCTCTCAGCTGTGCTGCCAAGCATGTGCTGGGATGTCCAGCAGCAGCAGAAGGGGAAGGATGGTGCTTGCTGCTGTTGCAAGCACTGACCCTGTTTCATTGATTTGTGTCAGCACCTTTTGGTTCTTGATCCAAGTTTCAGCAAAGAGGAATAACTCACATACTGGTTTTTATCACCATTTTTATTTTCTTTTAAAGAGGAAAAAGAAACAATGAAGCTTCCCTCAGCTGAGTCACAGGATGACGGAAGTGCAGCTTTTATAATAGTCAAATATGCAAAAATTAACAGTCTTCTCTTTTCTTAGACATTCCAGTTTTTCCCAAGACTGGTGTGGCTCCGGACAAATTGGCCAGGGGAAGAAGTGTCCAGCTCCCAGAGGCTGGAATGGCAATGTCTCCCTGAGCCCTGAGTCAGAGCCCTTGATAACAGGGAGCCAATGATACTTTTGGAGCTGCGCAATCCCGAAGCCAAACAGCAGCTGGATTGCTCAGCTCCAGAGAAACCACTGGTTCCAAAGGGCAGCTCAGTGCTGCTGGGCAGACCACAGGCTCCTTTTGGAGAGAGTCTTGTTGTGTTGCTCAGGGGCACACCAAATGGGAGCAGAAATTTTCCAGGGCCCCTTCCAGATGCCAAATCCATGGCCTCGTCTTCCCTGTGAGGGTGGGGACACCCTGGCACGGGGTGCCCAGAGCAGCTGTGGCTGCCCCATCCCTGGAAGTGTCCAAAGCCAGGCTGGACAGGGCTTGGAGAGACCTGGGATGGTGAAAGGTGTCTGTGCCCATGGCAGGGGGTGGAATGAGATAAGCCTTAAATTCCCTTCCAACCAAAAGCATTCTGTGATTCCATGATTTAATGATCCCCTCCAGGACATCTCAGCTGCATCCATGCTAATAAATGAAACAGGACCATAACCAAGCATCCCACAGATGCCTGGGCCAGTCTGTACTGTTACAGTCCTGCTGTTGTGCCACCACAGGGGCTGCCCAGAGCTTCTGCAGGGAGCTCAGCACGAGCACAAGAAAGCACAAATCATGGAGACTGTGGCTGTTGTTCACCTACACCTTAGTAATGCCTTTGAGAGTTCCCCTGGAGAAGGTGGCAGCTCATGGTTTGGGTGGGTGTGCTCTTTTCTCAGTAAAAAACTGCCCCCAGAGAGTGGAACTGGCAGCTGATCACCACTGGTGTCCTGTGGGGCTCAGGTTTGGGGTTGGTGCTGTTTAGTGCCTTTATCAACCATGTGGACGAGGGGATCGAGTGCACCCTCAGTACATTAGGTAGCACTAAGTTGATCTGCTGGAGGGCAGGAAGGCTCTGCAGAGGGATCCAGGCAGCCTGGATCGATGGCCTGAGGCCAGGTTCAACAAGGTCAAGAGCTGGATCCTGCACCTGGGTCACAACAACCCCATGCAAGGCACTTTTTAGCTTCCCACGTATGCAATGGAACCTTATTGCACCCAGTTTGCTCTGATATGCAGGGGAATCTATTAAATCCAGCCCAGAACCCAATAAGATACCCCTTAATACACCACTGAAGCTGCTTGGGCACTCTCCAGGGGGCTGGTGGGATTTGCTATCCATAGCCCAGACTGGTCACAGCAAAGTTGGTTCCTTTGAGGCCGTTTGGCTGGAGGCTCTGACAAATGCCTGGATGGTAAGGAAATGTAAACCAGTCCCAGGTGCTACCAGGGCTTTGCCAAGGCTCATCTGTTCCCCTCCAGGAATTCTGCCACCGTGGTGCTCAGAGCCAGCCAGGAGCAGATCCAAGGGGCACCCTCGAGGCTGTCTCAGCTCTCGGTGTAACCCAGCACCTCCCCTTCAAACCACAAATGCCCAGGGTGCTTTTCCTTTCCTTCTTTTATTTCCCTTTCTCTCCTGTTCCAGCGTGGATGACAAATAATGTTTCAAGCTCATCGAGGAAATGACCTCACATTTTAAGTTCTTTCCTGGGGCAGCTTTTAATATTTAAATGTATGTGTGTGCTTTTCTGCCTCTTTCTTCTCTCCTACACATCCGATAAACAGCTTCCCCTCCAGAAAGGAGCACAGGGTGATATCATAGCTCACCGAAATGCACTTGTTGCTCCAGCCCTCCTCGTGTTTCTGGGGGCTCGCTCAAATTTCACTGAATTTGGCTCTATTTCAAAGTCTCGGATGATGGATCACTGGGCCAGGTTTCTCCTCTTGCTTTTGCCATTCCAGAGGTATATGAGGCAGGAAAATTAATAATGCTGTGATTTTACTGGGGAATGTTAAACATTAGCAATCACGCGCTCGTGGATGTCGGCATTCACCATGACCACCTTGCTGGCTCACTGAAGCACTTCCCTCTTTCCCCCTCTGTGAGGTTTGGCGTCCTACAGGAAGGAAGGAAGGAAGGAAGGAAGGAGGAATTTTTGATAGGGGTATGAGTGACCTCACCTACCCACGGCTCCCATATTAGCTAGCTCACATTTTAGTCAACGGAGAGACACTGGCACCTCCATGGTGCAGATTGTAGATTTTCACAACTTCTCTGGAGATTTAGAATCATCACAGAATCATAGGATGGACTAGGTTGGAAAGGACATTAAAGACCATTTTGTTCCAACAGGGACACCTTTCACTCAGAGCTCCATCCAACCTGACCTCTAACACCTCCAGAGGTGGGGCATCCACATCTTCTCTGGGCAGCCTGTGCCAGGGCCTCACCACCCTCATAATAAAGAAATTTTCTTAATATCTAATCTAACCCTTTCAGTCTGAAGTCATTCCCCCATGTCTTAGCACTACAAGCTCATGCAATTAGTCCCTCTTCCTCTCTTCTCTAAGTACAGATGAAATTGTTGATATGAAATCTGCCCCAGCTGCCTTAGTTGAGGGCCCAAATCAGCAGCTCATGGGATAAAAAGGAATTAAACCATCCTTTCCCACACCTCTGACCTTCATGGTGGCTGCCTCAGAGTTCCAGCCTGCAGCCCTACCCAGGACTCAGTGAAGAGCAGCTCCCTGGGCTTCCTGCAGAGAAGCACCAGCAGAGCAGAGACTGGGGTGATACTGGAACAGGAGCACTCAGCATTTCACTGGGGAGATAAAAGGCTACCCCAGAAAAGATAACTTCAAGCAGAACACATTTCAGGGTTGATTATTATTATGGCTACTGCAGTACTGAGTCTCTTCTGCTGCATGAAGTCAGGAATATTGTGCAGCTTTGCAGCCTTTCTTTAGCAATATCCCTCCCAGGCCAGCAAGCCAATGTTTTATGAAAAGACACATGGCACTTTTTAAAGCCTAGTTATCACAAACCACTAGATGTCTTCTGATCCTGTCCAAAATCCTTCTATAAAACTGAAGATTATTAAAAATCTCATTTAATAAAGCCTGACACTTACGGTTTTTCTTTTTGGAGGAGAGAAGGAGGGAGGTTTATATTCTATTATAGCTTCCCTAACATCCCACCACTGGAAATGTTCAAGGCCTGGTTGGATGGGGTTGGAACTCTGTGGTCTTTAAGGTTCTTTCCAACCCAAACCATTCTAGGATTCTGTGATCTGCAACACCAGAGTAAGAAGAGGGAGACCCTCATGGTGCTGGGTGATCTTTGTCTCAGGGATTCTGATTCAATCTGCATCTTATAAATTAACTTCATTTGTGTAACCTGTCAGAGCACCTGACACAGAAGAAGTCAGAATAACTCTGTTTAAGAGGGATTCTGAGGGAGATGAATCCACAGGAACTCTAAGCAGGGTTAGGTATCAGGTTTGCATGCAAACCTCAGCCAGTGGAAAAAAGGATGACATCTCTGTGATTATGTTTCTCCAGCCATTTTATTAATTCCTTTGCCACCTGGATGTAAAGCGCTACTTCCTCCTCCCTCCAGAGAATTCGGTCATCTGGTTTGTGCACCAGTGGTGATAAAAAAATCTACCATTCGAGTTAGGCTCAGGATGAAGATATTTAAAGACAGGCAGACAGGCTGAGGCAAAGGCACTTGGTTCTGGGAGACTGCTAAAGGCCCACAGATGAGACAGGCTGAGTGCCTCGAGCCGTGGTGTGAATAATGCTTCAGGGTTTGGTTGCTGGAGATGAGTTTTTGAATGGCTCAAATGCATTTTTTATGTGTGCAGGCACCTTTATGCTCCATCCCTCTGGTGCCCAAGCTGCACTCATGAGGCAGCACTCTGGGGCTAATTTAAGAATTAATTTCTTATCCAAGCCATAACTGAAGAGGATTCACAGCCAAATCACTGCAGCTGACTCCATCTGGCCATTGGGACCAGGATGAATTCTGATCCAGGATGGTGGGAATGGATGAATGGGGAGACTCATAAACTAAGGAAAGCTGTGCTTGAAGAGACATGGTGCTATGGCAAATCTCACTTAGCACACACTTCCATTAATAAAGAAAAGGAAGCAATATGCCTGAAAACTCAAAAAATGCAGAGTTTCCAGCTTGAATCCAGAGATGCTGGTATTTCTGCACAATTTCAGCCTGTTTAGTAGGGGACGAGTCCTACATCTGCAGGCACACACCTGAGGACTTCTTTTAGCACAAATTTAATGAACTGCTCGTGTCATCAAGGCAGAAACCAACCAAGCAGAAAGGCCAGCAAAGGAACTCTCAGCCAGGGCAAAGCAGCGAAGTCATAACTCAGAGGAAAAAAGAGCAGCAGACATCAAAGTAAGGATGAGGTGATTTTCGACGCACCTGGATGTCACTTCCTCCCCCAGCTCACCATCCGTGTTCCCTGTCGGCAGAAATACGCTGCAGCCCTCAAATGCAACAGCAAGGACTTGGGAACAGATCCAGAGAGCAGTGAGAGCTTTCAGTAACCTCAGTGATCATGATCTCAGGCCCAGTGTGTGATAGACTATTGGTTTGCTCATTTGGGTTTTGTTTCTCAGGTAAAACTTTTCACCTCCTCGTTCGGTGAGAACAAGTCATTAGAGCTTTTTTTTTTTTTTTTTTAGGATCTTGATTTGCTTGTGTGTGAGTTGACAGCCCAAGAGTATTTGCCAAAAGTTGGTAAAGTGCCAAGTTTTCATTAAACCTCTTGTAAACCCCAAACTGCCGTCCTGCGAGGCTACATCTGGCAGGGAAGCCATCTGTGATTCGTATAGTCTTGCTCCAACAAAACGACAACAGTGTGAAAAACTCTTTTCTCTGGTCGGCAGTGAACTGTAAAAGTAACATTAGTAATAGCTTCTGCAGGCTCAGTAATGACATAATTGACATTGGCTGAAAGCAAAAGCCCCAGCAGCGAGGTCTTGCCAAGGCTCTGGGTTGATTCATATCATCCTTCAAAAATACAGGTCATAGTCAAGAGCCCTCTTGGACGCTGCTTCTCACGTGAGTGGTGAGGCCGCTCCTCCTGAGCAGAGGCTGCAGCTCCACATCTCACAATCTCACAGAGCAGGAGCCTCCTGACCCCAACCCTGGCAAAAAACACCCCACAAAAAAAGAAAAAAAAACCACCCAAAAAAGTGCTGCTCTGCTTGACTGAAGCCATTTGCTCAATCCATAAACAAGGCCTGTGTTTGCAATTGTTTAAAAACCTGCAGCTTCACAGTGAAGTGCACATTGCACCCAGTAATCTCTCATATCTATAGCAACATGACCTGGTGCATTTTATTTAATGCAGAGCCCTAGTAAGGAGACTGGGCTCCAAGCCATCTGCACATATGTTTCTTGGATGCCTGATATTTTCATTTTGCTTCAGATGAGCTGCACTGTTAGGGGGCTCCCATTTATAGCATCCGGGATTTTTTCCAGTGTGTGTTGTGCTCACCCTGTCTGCAAACCTCTCTTTTGCCCTCAACCTCCTTCACCCCCACGATTTGAAAAATACAAACCCCAGCAGATGTCCATTAAAAAAAAAAAAAAAAAAATAGAGAGAGACAAAAAGCACTGATTTGCTCAAATCTCCTGCTAAAGAAACCATTCCCCAGCTCCCTTTGTATTTAAAAGCTTGAGGCCCCTGTTTTAGAGAAATCCTAGAAATACAATTTAAAGACCTCAGTGGGACCGCGCAGCACTGAGAGGCTGTGTGCTTACTGATGGGGAATGTTTAGAAAAACAACACCTAATGCCACCAAGGTTTCTATTTGCACCTCTGCTGCTCTGCACCTTTCATGGAGCTCCTGGCTTGCAGAGCAGGAGCTTTTCCTGCGCTATTTAGACAAGTAAGTGACAAAAAAACACTGGACCGTAGCCTGAACTCTTCACTAAATCTTTAGACCTTCCTGATTCAGGCAGCAAGTAGGTGGGGGTTTAAGCAGCTGAGGGAAGACCAAAAGAAGATGAAAAAGGAAGAAAGGGAACAAAGAGAACAAACTGAGTCCCTGATTCTGAGCCTCCCCTGCAGCAGGAGTGAATCCACATTTGTGGAGATCAGAGATGGCTCTTTGCTGAGTGATGGGCTCCAGAGTGCAGGAGGGGGACAAAATACCTCTGATAACGTAATTTTTGTTTTGAAACGTGTCAGAGCTAGGTGGCCAAATCCAGAGCTGGTGTCAAAGAGTGTCCCTCTCTTGAACTCCCTCCTGCTCAGCGTGCCTGGGAGTTTGATGTGGGAAAAGATGTCAAAATCAAAGCCCACACCTGAACTGAGGTGCAATAAGCCAGCTGTTGTTCTCAGAGGTGACAGCAAGAAGGGCTGGGCTGGCTGGTGAGACATCTCACCATGTACTCAGTGTCCTCATGAGGTCACCTCTGCAGCCCTCTCTTTGTCCCCATGCTTGCAAGACTCCCAGGCCTAGACTGGAAAGGGGATTTATTTCTCCAAGCTCCGTTTCTCCAGCAGTTCCCTCCTCCTGCCCACCCTGGTGCCAGAGGCAGAGCCCACACAGGCTGCCAGACTGACTGTGCCGAGCCCAAGGTCGGGATGCTGGGAGCAGGCTCCAAAAATGCCCTTCTGTGTCTGCAGAGTCCACTGGCTCTTCCCTTTGGCGTGGCTGGCAGTTCCCACGGGCCGTGAGCTGTGGTCTCTTTTTTGTTCCACGCTGACTCCTCTGCAGGAGCCTTCGGGGTCCGTTCGTGGCCGGCTCGTTGGGTGGGAGGCAGGGAGTTCACAATCCTGCCAGGGCCTGTCTGCCAGAGCTCCAAGCTGGCAGGGCACCACTGCTCCTCAAAGGGAAGGTCGTGGTCCCTTGTCAACAGCAGTGCTGCTGGAGGGTTGTGCAAGGCTGGCATGAGGCAGGGAGGTGTGCCCAGCATGGATTTGTGACATGGGTATGCCGGGACAATAGAGCCCAAAAGGATGCTTTCCAAAAATAAAGGCATCCTCTCCCCCAGCAAGGCTTGAAAGGCTCCAGCAGCTCCTGTGCTGCTGGCTCTGTTGGACGTGTGTGTGCTGCTGAGGAGGGACCAGAGGCACCAGGAATGCCAGACATTCTCCATGTCACAGGGACAGCCCAAGGACAGCATTTCTTGGTGTGCCCAGGAGAGCCCAGTGTTTTGGGATTGGCCAGGTTTCCTCAGGCAGCAGGAACTTGAAGCTGGCCATTCCAGAGCTGCCTTCCTGGTACAAAACAGACCTTTCTGAGGCTTTCAGGTCGATGGCACCCTGCAAACCACTCCCCAGGGCCCCTCCAGGAGCCATTCCCACCGGCTGGCTGAGCATTAACTCACCAGCCTTGCTCAAGAGGGGTCACAGCTGATTGCAAAAGGGAAAATGTGTAATGCAGGCAGGGAAACAGGCAACATGAGCAGAAACCTGGTCAAGGGTGGTCACTTCCTCCATTTGTATGAGGATGCAGGAAGTCCATTACAAAGCACTTCATCACTGTCACTTAATTCCAGCTAGATTGCAGAAGATTAATAGTTCTGCTCCTTCTCCCTGCTGCCTGCATGTGCAGAGGGTGGTGTTACCAGCCCCTCTGTGAGTGCCAGGTACAGTTCCCCAGGGCTTTGAGGAGCTCTCTTTTACTCTCTAATTCCTTAATAATCTGAGCCACATCATCCCAGGAGCCATCAGTGTGCTGGAGCATGTGGATGGAGGAGACACGTGGTGGGAGCAGCAGGTGACCAGAGACGTGCCTGTGGGCAGCAGGGAGGAGGCTCTGATGCCTTGGCATGACCTGGCTGTGCTGCCTGGAGCAGGGACCCTCTTTTATTGTGTTGTCCCTCAAGCTGGTGTTCCTGTCACTGCACACCATGAAGGACTCAGGGATACAGCACTGAGGGGGTAAGCAAGGCCATTAAATGCTGCATTCCTGCCTTTGGCCCCAGCCTCGTGGTCCTGAGGAATCCAGTCTGATCTCCAGATGACCTTCAGCTTCTTCCTCTGCTTTTTTAAAAATCTTTTCCTGGGTAACCTGACTCTGATGTGAATTATCTCTGAGTAGGGAAGTCGTAGGAGCAACCACAAGCAAAAATGGGTATTTGCCAGTGTCTTGCACTCACTTTTCCTATTTTACACACCTTGGACCCAAGCACCAGGTAGCCTGGTGTAATTAGCTGAGCATGGTGTTACTATTCACGTGACCTCCATAAGTTCAGCAGCTCCTCCCCTTTCCACTAGGAATATGATGCACATGGCTACTACACCAGGCAAAATTCAAGGGGGTTCTGTGTGGGGTGTTGGTCCAGGAAAGGGAAGCAGGGCTGACCCAAAGTGCCTCAGCCACATCTGCTCCTGGGGAAGTTCTACCGTAAGTTCATGCCTGCAAATGAGGCTTTGGAAAGGGAAAGACTGTGAATGGATTCAAATCTGGTGAGTAGTTCCTGTGAAAAGAGAGAGCCCTGGAAAGCATCTCCACTCCTCTATCAGTGTTTCTTAAAAACAAAGGTTGGCTATGGAAATGCTGCCATGTTTCATTTTGTTGTTTTTTTCTGAGTGCTCACCTGTTTCAGATCTGCTTTTCATCATGCTTCAGTTTCAAAAATTAACTTGAACCAAAGGACAAGGTTATCCAAAAAGATTATACGGCCCCCAAATGAAGGTAGAAGTTTCACCTCGTGTCTAGCCAAAAGTTTCATTTTGACCTACTAATGAAAGTTTCTAGAATTGTTTCTTCCATTTCAATGATAAAACAAGTAAGTTTTTATCACTGGGCTAGACACAAACTATTCCCTCCCCAGCAGGACTGTAAGAACTACAGGAGAAGAAACACAAGCCAAGGTGATTAATTATTAGTATAATTATCAATATTGCTGCTGTAATAACTTTTTGTATGGACAAATCTTGGTGGTAAAGGTGGTAGGACCTCCCTGGCCTGGGATCCAGTGGCATGGATCCATTTTCCTTCAGGGAATGTGACTGGGGATGCCAAAATACCTGGTGGCCCCTCTGCTCCATCTGCTTGGCTCCTGCACAGGACGGCAAGCAGACAGATAATGAAAAAAAGGGTCAGGGAGCTGGGAGAACAGAATGTCAGACCAAATATCTTGGACAGAAATGCGCAGGTTGTTCTGATCAACCCCTCTGAGAAACTGTCTGCTGAAAGACTCGGGCGCTTCTGTACCTCATAGTTCACACATCGTAATTTATGTGCCTTGTCCAGCATTTTTCCTTGTCGTAATCGTATAAAGGGTCTTAGTTCACCCGTGGATCTGGATCCTGTGGTCACAGAAAATGCAAGGATAAGCCCTGTGCCTCAGCAGAAGAAAAGCGTGGTCCTAGAGCCATTTTTCCCATGTGATTCCTCAGGGCTGGCCCTCAGTTCACCGCTGGCCAGAAAAACCCCACAAAGGCTTGCTTCTTTCTTCTCCCAGAGTTTCTTATTTCCACGAAGGACGTGTTATTATTTTAAACTTAGCAGGAATTTAATCAGAAAGGAGTGACGCAGCGACTAGTCACCAGCTGAGCTCTGCAGAGCTCTGAGGGACGGGGCCAAGCTCCAGCCCAGCCTGCCAGGGCTCTCTTTTGGGTTTGGAAATCATTACTGTTGCCTCCCGCGGACGCTCCGTGGTCGTGGCAGCTGATTGAAGCAACGGGGGGAATGGAAACACTTCACCTGCTGTGGCTCTCGCTCAGCTCCCCTACCCTGCCAAGTCCTGTCCTTGCTGGTAGCAGCCTAGAAAAGCCCAAAGCGTTTTAAAACTGTGGCAGATGTTTTGTTTTAATAGGTGGGGGAGGAGAGGAGGAGGAGAGGGAATCGGTGACAGGCGGTGAAGAGGAAAGGTGGGAGGAAAAACAACAAAATGGAACCATCTCATGTGCCTTTATCCCTCAGTTAGCTGACACAGTAAGCAAGGGTGGTTCAAACTGGTTTATCTGGGAGGGATGATGTGCTGCTGAGTGGAAAACAAGCTGGAGGTGTTCACCGAGTGCTTCCCACCGAGTTAGAGCACTTAAACAGCAACAAAAAAAAAAAATCCAGAAAAGTCAGGAAGGTCCCAAAATTTGACCCCAAACTAAACTCTGACCCGTTTTGTGCCTCATTAATATCATCTCAATTTTCTATCCTGTTCTCATGCCTCTGAGTTCAGCCCAAGATTTTGTTTTAAATGTCTCTGAAATAAGCAGTTGTTCAGGTCAAGGGTTTTGCTTTGGCACTCACTTAACTATTCCTGGCTGTTCCTGTGCTATGGGAGGTCTGAGAGTATTTCCAGGTTTATCAGCAGCTTTTATTCTGGAAGCTGCTCCTCTAACCCTGCATTTTTGTGTGTGTTGCTGATAACCCATGTCTGAAATAATGGTGTGACTCTGTGCCTCGTTGGGATCCACCTGGGTGTGAAAAAAAAGATTTGCAGGAGGGGTCCAATTTTGCCATCTCAGCTCCTACCAAGGAGGCTTCTGAGTTCATAAAGATCTTTTGATGTAATGAAGCAAATCCTCAGTGAAATACCAGTGAGCTTCAGGCCCCAAGTCCTGCAGTGGGGATTATTTAATTGAGCATTTTCCCCCTTCCTATAATATTCTGCATTTCTCGGGTGTCCTTAAAACAAAAAAACAAACTACTTCTTCTCCCCCAACCCCACCAGCATCTCTGAAGATGTCCCCTCTTTTTCCTTCAGCTGTGACACTCCCAAGCCAACAGCAACATCAAAGAAATCTGCAGAGCTTCCCAAGTCAGCAGCAATGGAAAGGAAAGGTGGGATGCCAAGGTTGCTGTGGTACAGTAGGAAAGCAGGAAAGCTTTCTCCATCAGTTTAAAGGAACTGTAGACAAATACAGCTAACACAGGCACTGAAAAGCATTTCCAACAGATCTCCAGCTCACAGGACCCTTTTAGTAGCCACACGGATTATGGAATTTTTAAAAAAGAAAACAGGGATGAAGCCTTCTTGTTCTGGTGCAGAAGAAGATACTTGTTGTTGAGAAACTCCACCTGCTTTCCATTTTTAAGGCATTTTTCCATTCTTGGGGAAGACTGTGGACAATTGTCTAACTGTATAAAAGATGTTTTATTTCCCTTTGATTAGAAAAAAAATGATATGCAGGATTTGCAACTGTTCTGAGGACAAAATGTGTGACAAGAATGAATGGCTCTTTTTTTTGGTTAATATGTATGTCTTTGAGCTAAGCTTTCAGTGGAAAAACTGCTCTAAAGGAGCCTAAATGTGACTTGAAGTCTGATCCTCTGCTAACTTGGCAAATACCTGAGGATGAAGTATGGAGAAGAGCTAACCTATAAAGTATCCTGTATTTTAACAGCCTGTTTCTCCATTAAGAATTTTTAGACATCAATAGAACGAATTGTCTTGTATTGTATGTTACATGTCTGTGTGCTGTAAAAACATTAAGGATTTTGTCAGCTTTCTGCCTTAACCCTTAAAGACATTCCTGCTGCCTGGTGCTCCACCAAAGTCGTTGTCCAGTGGCCTTATTTTTGGGAGCTGCTGTAGATTTTATGGCTGTGCAGCCACATCATGGCTTGTTTTCACCCTCGAGGAGATCCAGATGCTGCTGGTGGATTTATTACCACTCCTGTTGTTGTTTGCCTGTGAGCTCCTCCATGGACCACGATGCTCCCAGATGAAGGAATAAATAAACATCAAGCAAAGAGACACCAAATGATGCTGTAACTCCAGCCTCACAGGGCAGGTTCTACAAGGCAGGGACACCCTGCAAGAGTGAGCTCCAGATGGGTATTGCTCAGCTTGTGTGTCTCTCTCTGTTGACAAGAGCTGGTTGCTCTGACCAGACTTTGAACCTTCTCCCCAGGACTTCTGGCACCATCTTCACTCCTTCCTGCTTTGTTCTGGGCCGGGGTGACTCCCTGTGTGTCCTGCCTGACCTGGGAAGCTCTGATAGTCCCACCAGCAGCTCCCACTCACACAATGTTCACAATGTTCATGCCTGGAAAAATCCTGCACGCCTGACCTTGAGATAACCACCGTCCACTCCTTCCACGGGTACGGCCTCTCCAGCAGGTTCCCACCAGGCAGGGGCAGCACCAGTTTGTAATGGACTAATTGTCCCTGTCCTCGCCTTAATCCACAACAAATGCAAGGTAACTCCAGTTTCACTGAGTCATGAGAACCCCCAAGTCCCATCACTGTTACCCTGGGACCACATTTGTGCAGGGCTGCCACACTGGACAGTGCCTCGAGCTCAATCCTGCAAATATATATATATATGTATTTCTCCTGAAATATCTAACTTTGAGTATGGCTTTGTGGTGGATCTGCCTGCAAATAGGAACAGAGTAAGAAACTCCTTCCTGCCCTTTCCTGGGGCCAAGGGCTTGCCAGTTCTTCCCAACTGCATGTTGGGCTGTGGAGAAACTGCCCCCTCTGAAATATTGTTTATAGCCCAGAGCACCTCCAAGATCTGACTCACACCTTGGCTGTGAAGTTTGGGCAAGGGGGATGGTGGAGCAGCACCATTGTGAAGATGCAGAAGGTGTTTCGGCTGTTCTTGTGTTACAACAAATTACTCACTTTAATGATTCAATCAGTCACGACAACCTGCTGGGAGGAGCACAAGAGCATTTGGCTGATCTAACCACCAACCCCACAGTCCTCAGGCTTCAGCTGTGGACCACCAGGGCCGTAAGAGGTGGAGAGGAGGGCTGTGAAATGATTGACGACTTTCCTCCCTACGGTGGACAACCAAACACGAAATCCTCACCAGGTATTTGTCCTCAAGAGTGCAGGGGAAAAAAACAACCACCCAGCAAAAGAGTGCAGCAAGTGAGCATGCATCCTACCTGTATTTTTTGCTAGTTTTCTAAAAAAATAAAAAGGTGATGGCACGTGGATGGCGTGGATGGTGGGCTCGGGATGCTCCTCAAAAAGAAGGCTCTGTGAATTTTAATTTAAAAAAAAAAAAAAAAAAAGTTGAGGTTAAACCAAAGAACTCCAACATTTATGCCAAGCTTTTAATAAGCTAGGGGTAGCAGCTGCAGGACTAACCAGGAAATCACCGAGCAGTCGGGGCTTGGCCAGCTTGAGGAAGGTGTTTGTGAGGAGCTGGTGACTGAGCCCTGTGACGCAGGTGGTCCCTTCCAGCCCTGTGTGCCTGGGGATGGCCGTGGCTCCCTCCCAAGCCATCGGCACCGATGTGTTTATGCTCCCAGCCACGGCGTGTGGAGCAGCTCTGCTGGAGCCAGCAGGTTCTGTACCTGCAAGTCCCACAGGTGACTCCCACACAAGTCTGAAGAGTTCACCCAGGCGCTGAGATGATGACAGAGCCTGCAAGGGCCGCGAACTCACCCATGGGGAGGAATCCAGCACCACAGCACCCCAGCAACTCACATCCCCCACTGCCTTGCCCCTTTTTTTAGTGTTTTACTCTTGAACGTGAGGAAATCTCGCTGTCTGCTGAGGGAGCATTTAGCAGAAGGATAAACAGGTCCTCCTTTCTCTCTCTTTGTATTCCAGCATGGGAGTTCACATCCTCTGCCTCTTCCTCTCCACTCCTGGCCCTCTGGAAGAGCAAAGCACACCCCAGGGACAGGCACAACAAACAGTGCCGAGGAACAAAGAGCCCTTCAGCCCTGTGAAAAGCTTGTCCTGGAAAAGGGAGTCGATCCCAAGGCAGTGCCGGTGAGGGGATTAAAAAAGCACCAGGAAAGTAGAACAAAAGCAAAGATAACGAGGCTTCAATGGTCCTCTCGTGCAAGTCTTGGGCTTCATGCGTACGTGGGTTTCCATACATGTGTTGCCAGAAGGGAAACATGAGCCTTGTTTATAAAAATTACAGGCTTGCATCCGAGTTTAACCCCTACCCTTTGAACAGCAGCCTAAGCTTAGGAATTGCTTTTTGCAGGGCGAGCTGTTCCTCCGGGCTTGAAAGGCGTGAGCAATTGAAGATTTTCTCACTTAGCTGCTGTCTGCTTTTGTCTCCCGGGATTCCAGAGAGAGGTGAGAGCTTTGCAAAGAGCTGCAGGACTCGCTGTGATTGCATCGTTCCCATCCTGCCATCCAAACACAGGCTCCTCTTCCTCTGCCCTTCATGCTTCCCAGGGCTGACAGCCTTGAACCTACTTCTGGTACTTACCCTTGTGCTTACCCCTTGTAGCTTCCCTCGTAACTACCTCTTGTAGCTACCTCTTGTAATTGCTTTGGGTTGTCCTTGGACCTGCAGCTCTTGATGGCTGTAGACAGATTATGTGATGCCTATGATAAATATATTTTTGTCTAAATGCCTAATCTAGGCAGTGTAAATAAGTCTATATATGTTATTTTTGCATAAATATATGTATTAATGGTGCTGTTCCTCTTTAAGCCTCTGATAGGCCTTATTATATTCTATATTATATATATTGTGTGTGTGTGTGTGTATGTATATATATATATATGTATTAGATAAACACCTAACTCTTCCATTCATTCACAGTGAGTGGTTTGGGCATGTAGAAAATACACAGTGGTAGACAGAAATTCAACCCAAAAAGAACTGCCTTTGCCATACCATAGAATTTCCCAGGAAAAGCACAAATTGGAGGAGGTGGGAAGGTGCTGCCCATAGGGGTGTCTTTCCTGGGCAAACAAAACTGTTCCAGGGAGAAGAGAAGGTGAAGGACCATGTGGACTATTAACCTCTTGTCCTGAGGAAAGACAATGCCAAGCTGTGTTATATTTTAACAGCTGAGATGTTAGGCACAAGGTATGAGGATTCAAATTCCTCATTTGCATTTAATCTTTGGATATCACAAGGCAATGTAAATTAGCAACATGCTAGACCTGGGATGGGAGCCCTCACCCATGAACTTTGCTCTGGTACCCACCAAGGGGAGTCCATCCCAGGTGTAAGGAGGGACAGCACCATTAAAATCCATTAAAACTCCCAAAATCAGGTGCTGTAATATTGATCATTACCCTTCTCCCAGCCAAAACTCCTTCTGGGAGCACCCAAAGGTTTGCCCAATCCTGTATTGCTGCACCAGAGCACCCAGTACAGTAGAATCAAGCTGGACAGTTGCATAAATGTGAATTTTCTTGCCCTGGGTCTGTTGTTAGAGTTGGCGTGATTCATCGAGCGATTCCATCGGAGCCTGTAAATAACTCCCCACCCCCCCTCCATTATTACCCTAATAATTCTCCTGAGATTGAAAATGTGTTTATTTTTACTCGGAGATTGTAAAACCACAGGAATAAAACAAGTTTAGGCTGCCAGCACTTTATTTAATTTCTCGTTCTTTCGCCGAAGCTCTGAGAATAACTTCTGTTTCCTGCCGGAGAAGGAAACAGTGTTTTCCTTGACTTAAGTAAATACGACTTCCCCGCTCGTACATTTTCCCCACTGCTGGAAATAGGCAGGAATCTTCCCAGTGCATGGAGTTTGCAGCCCGTGTGTAAGATTTTGCTCTCCACCTAGTGCACCCCAGGCTGGCTTGGGGGGAGGTTGGAGTTTCCTGGGATGGAGGTTAAATCCTGATGGTTTTTGACCTCAAGGCAATGCTCCTTCACGTTCTTTTTTTTTTTTTCCTTCTATGATTTAACTCACTTGGCCAAACATATAATCAAGACTTCCCTTACCAAGAAGGGCTGCAGCAAGAACAGAGGGAGTAAAATATAGGCTTGGAATGTAATGGGAGCGTGTGAATGTGGGATGGGAAGCGCAAAGGGAAGGCCGTGGAGGCAGGGACATGGTGTAAAAGCTGCATGGACATCAGGAGCCATTCCTCTGGCATGTGTATAATCAGAGGATAATATCCAGTTGGGAGAACATGGGGCAGCATTTCCAACAAAGGGCACAGCCAGTGCCTGGAGCTCCTCTGCATGTTTATTACATCACCATAATGATATAGAGAAATAAAAGAGAGGCAGAGGTTGGCGTTACGAGCGGGTGAGCGTCGCTGCTCCCGTGTGGAGCACTGCAGGGAACGTGCCTGGCTCGGCTGGACTTTGGAAAGGACAATCAGTGAATTGCTGAGGATTTAGGAAAACAAGCCTGGAAAAAGATGTTTGAAAATCTGGCTCCTGGGAGGAGCATCTCAGACCCACTGAGCGCCCCACGAGGACAAGAGGTGACTCCATCACAGCTGGATGGTGGTCACAGAAGGAAAAGGGTTGCTGGCAACCAGCAAAGGCAAATCAGCCTTTCTCTGAGCTGTCAGGAATGGTGCCAGGGCTGGAAGCTCAACCCAGATAAAATCAGTGCAGAATGGGAGGTGGAAATGTTGAAGTCTGACCCCTTCTAACGTGAAGACTGCTCAGAGGCAAAATGCTTCTGGGGGCATTAAGGCTGGGACTTTTTCTCAAAGACATACTCCAATGCAATCAGGGAATTACAGGCTTGATGCAAAGATTATACAATTTAATTATCTAGCCTGGCTTATGCAAGAGGCCAGGGAAGATAACATTTCTGCCAGGCCTTTAATCAATGATGTGCCCATTGCAAAAGCACTGAATGATTTGGGGCTCCCTCAGTTTTCAGGGGTCCTGCTGCAGGAAATCTGACTTTCCCAGGGGAGGAAACAGCTTCCTTTGGGAAATCCAGCATCTTCCAAGGTTTCTGACTCTACCTACCCAGATGTTAGGCCCCTGAAAATCACTGTTCACTTCTAAAAATGGTGTTTCCCTCATTGCACCAAAATATGAACTCCAGATCTAGAAAACTTAAGTCCCTAGGAACCCTTAAATCTGCACTTTTTTTATAAAGACAATGACTTTCCTATAGTTTGGCCCTTCCATCTGAAGATTTCCCAGAGTGCTCTGTCCATAAATGAATCTTTTCACCTGAGGAAGACATCTATCAGGTTCCCCAGCAGGGCCATTTCTCTTCTCACTGTACTCCCAACCATCTTGCTATTCTTTATCTAATCTTTTTTTTTAACCTTTCCTTTCTATCACTGCTGAGGTGATGGCAATTCCCTGTAACAATATAATCCCATGTAATTTATCACGATAAGTCTGTGCAACGGAGTCCCTGTTAACTCTGAGGAAAAATTTACAGGCAGGAAAAATCAGTGTAAGCCACAGAGAACTTGCACACCACCAGGGCTAAAGGGCTGCCGGGGAGCAGCTCGCCTGCTGCTGATAATCAGGGCAATGTATCGCTGCTGTGGTCTACTCATAACCCTTGAAATGAGGTTTTAATTCCTGAAGTCTTGCACAAACAAAAGAGTTGCAGAGAGAGAGAGAGAGAGACTGGGGAGGGGGAGAGGAGCGGTGACCTTTGCAAGTGAACTCGTAAGGAAACAACAACGTGCCTCAGCCTTAGCCTGATTTTTTTTTATTTTATTTTTTTTTCCTCAGAATGAATTTGGCTGTTGGAAACCCAGAAGCACTGGCTGTCAGACACCAGCCAGACCCTGCGTGCTTTGTTATTCCGGTGTTTGATCCCAGATGAGGCCAAGTCACACTCAGATTTCAGATATGACAATTGGGTCTGGGCCCTAATTGCTCTGGACTGTATTTCTGGCTGATACCCCAGAAAAAATATAAGGAGGAGGCAGAGGTGATGAGTAGGTTTAATCACTGGAGTAAACCTCATCCACTTTGAGCCTGACATCCTTGTGCACGCACCACTTTCTCCGCAGGATCAACTTTGTCCAGAAGAGTACAGATTAAGTCACCCAGAAGGAATAACAATGAGGAATGGGGCTGGTTATCCCATATATTACGTGTATGATATATGTCATATACCATTCACGCAGTATCATGATCACCACTTTTCTTTTTAGTGGTGATGATTCACAAAAAAAATCATTTTACAACCCCAACAATTTCCCAACCTCTCTGTATCTTCTGCGGCTCCTTCCTCTGTTTTTCTCTTGCTCAGGAAAATGTGCAAAACTGTGGCGGGCTGAGGCTCCAACCTGGGGGTTGTTTTCCCATCGTTTTGCTTTTACCATCTTCCAAAAAGCCATTTATGTCTCCCTTGCTTCCTTTTGTCTGAGCTGCTTGTCACAAGAGCTGTTGCCCAACAATGCCCCCACCTCCCCAGCTGAAACCACCGTTTGCCACTATCATTATTGTGTGAGATCCCGCACTTCTGGGAACAAACAACAAAAAACACCCAAGTTGCTGTCTCTGGCTCCAAACTTTGCCCCCTCCCCACCACCACCATCAGCTCCCTGACTCCGCACAGAGCACTCCCATTTCAGCTCTCGCTGGAGCTCCTCGGGGTAAGATTGCGAGCGCCAGGGAAAGACACATGTTTCCCATTACATGCCTAAGTCTTCGCAGAGTCCTGGTGACAAGAGATCTTACAAAATAGCACTCGGTGGAAAGGGGCCGCAGGTGGGGGAGGGACTCGCTGCTTGCAGGGGCAGATTCACAGGAGGGAACCCCGTTATGGATAAAATAGAGGGGGTGGAGAGAGAGGATAACAGAAAAAAAAAAAAAAAGGCAGGGGATTGTTTTAGCAGAAATAAACAAAAATGATTGACTTAATAAAATGCTCTCCCAAGCTGGTCAGCTCTGGGAGTATGTTGTTCACAGCATTTATTCAAATGCGTGCTATGTCATGGCAGGAAAAGAAAACACCCAACACCTCTGTTTATATAAATTACTTGATTTAACCTCAAAGTCATCCTCAGCGCTGCTCTCACACGCCGGCCGCTGTCCTGCTCCCTCGCCCCTCCTGGAAGCACTCCCTTGTTCCCAGGGTTGTGTTACAATCCCATTTGTTTCTCCCTGTAAAACCAGCTCATTACGTGGCTCTTCCCATCCCTGCTGCTCCGATAGAGTACCCAATTTCGCATTTGCTTATGGCACACCATGATCTGAGCAATATAAATATCGTGGCTGGTCTGGTGTTAATCATCTCAGTCCTGGCTGATGGGAGAGCAATTGAAACTGCACTGCAGGTTATTCACAGCATCAGTTTCACTCATTTTCACCGAAATACATCCGCGTTTGAATGACATGTTTATTGGAACTTCTTCTGCTGTCAAAGAGAGTTATTGTGGGCATGGGCAAAATGCATTCAGCCATTATATTCTGCAAGCCGCGGTTAAATGCCAGGCCAGGGCTGAGCTGGGTTTGAAAAGCCGATCTATGAAATCTCCTTCATGAGTCACCAGGACAGGCTGGCTAAAGAGTTTACCAGCTTAATATATTAGCCTAATACATTAGCTCTTAGCCTAATATTAAAATAACAATAACCGCCAGAGGTACAAACGTTGCGGCCAAGCGGAGAGCACTTGGAAAACGCAGCCCTCGAAGGGAGCGGGTCATCAGCCAAGAGAAATAAATTACCTTGGGCTCCCAGCACACCAGCTGTGTCTAAATCAGCTCAAACTTACGCTGTCTGCAGGCTGGTTTTATCTCCTTGGAAGCAGAGGAGGGTTTGTGGTGCTTGGCTGTTGGGGGCTTCTCTTTGCAGCCTCCTCTGGGGATGGCAATCACCTTCCAGGCCAGGAAGGTTTGTCCCCCCTGGGTCTTCCAGTCCTATCTCCCAAGGAAATCTGGCTCCTCTTCTATCTTCAGCCTCCATATCAGATTGTAAAGGACTTGGTGGTTGCTTTGCAGGGCACTGTGCTCTCCTCCAGTTCTGGTTTTCTGGCCAACTGCTGATGCTCCTGAGGAGGGATATAGGGAACATTAATTAAGGAAGTGAAATCAGTGCAAAGATCCTTCACTCTGCTAGTTTATACAGCCTAAGCATGGGCTGACATGGAGAACCGGTGTTCAGAGGGGCTCCACTGGAAAAGGGGCTCCTGGTGCTTTCCCACCGCGATGGTTTTATTCGGAACATTAGCACCTCCATGCCAGAGCCTCCTCCACGGCGGGCAAGTGGCCCCGCTCAGGATGGGGTTTGATTCCTCTCCCTGCCCTTGGGAGCCGTGGAAAGCAGAAAACAACGCACATTTCAGGTCCGCTGGGGACACGAAACTTGGCGAGGGTTGCACAAAACTCGGCGGAGACACAAATCTGTCCTGGGAGCTGCCAGCAAGCTCAGCCCCGGCGCCCCAAAAATCGCTGCTCCGCCTCGCCATAAAACGCTCTGCTGCTTCTGCAGGACACGAGGGGGTTTTGCCTCCAGGTCAGGGTTTTGTTTGGAGTTTGTGAGTCTGCAACCATTTGCTTTGCAGTAGACCAGCTGGTTGTTTTTTTTTT